>JAEQBH010004285.1:0-345281 GCA_016808115.1 Tetrastigma voinierianum | reverse complement strand
AACAACAAAAACAAGAACGAGACTGAAGTTTGTTTCTTTCATGATCTTGAAGAAGAACAAAACAAACACATCCAAAGACTCTAAGTAAGTCATAGGAGGGAGAAGAACCAAACAACAGATCATAAGGAGTTTGATTCTAAACAATGGGAGAAGGACACCGATTGATGGTGTAAACAGAAGTAAGGGCAGCTTCCCCTCGAAATTGAGAAGGAGTAGAAGCGGCAATAGTAGTAGCACAAACAACATCAAGAATATGACAAAGCCTGGGTCAATTTCTATTTCACAGAAGTAACAAAGACAAGAGGAATGAGGAACAATACGAAATTGATGTAAAATAGAGGTAAATTCATGGGCTTTATATTCTTGGGCATTATTAGATCTGAAAACTATGATAGGTTTAGAAAACTGTGTTTTAATCATTTTGGTAAAGTCACGATATATTTGATGTGGTCTTAACGATTAAGAGATAAATCCAAGTATATTGGGAAAAATCATCCACAAAAATAACAAAATAATGTGATCTACCCTGAGTAGTAATGAGAGAGGGACCCCATACATCATAATGAATAAGATCAAAGGAAGAGAGAGCATGAGAAACACTATTATTAAATGGTAAAGCAGTTTGTTTGCCAAATTGACAAGGCATACAATCAAAACTCTTATTTGATTGAACCTAACAAACCCCTAGAAACTAGTTGTTTAACCTTAGAGATAGATGCATGACCAAGGCGAGAATACCATAAAGCAAGAGAAGAGGTGCTCTGTCCTGAGACGGCAGAAGAAGAGAGACAAGAGACGAGAGGATGGTAGATGAAGAAAGATGAGCTCAAACAACCTTCCGACCTTACGGGCTATCCCAACGATCTGTCCCGTCTGAGAATCCTGCACAACCACACCAGTAGAAGAAAAGGTTAGAGAAAAACCAAGTTCAGTGAGTTGCCCAACATATAGAAGATTATGAGTGAGTTGGGGAATCTGGTAAACATTGGAAATAGACAAGGCTGGTGTAGAGACATTACCAAGATAAGAGACATGCATAGGAGAACCATTTTCAGTATATATGGTAGGGAGAGAAGTAGAAGTGTGTGAAGAGACAACATAAGGAGAAGAAGTCATATGATTGGAGCAAGCAGAATCAAGAAGCCACGTAGGAGAAGTACCTGATATTGTAGAAAGAGCAGTGTTGGATGCACTGGAAGATGAAAGATGAACCTGATTAACCCTATAGATCTGCTATAGAGAGAGATAAGGCAAGACTAGACTTGGAATGAGAGTCCATAGCTAATAATTTAGACTGGGTCAAAGTAGCAAGTTCAAGAATACGTCGACGAGTGTACAAAGTTTCAAATCTTAATGGCCTTTGTTCTTACAACTAGATAAGAAAAGATTTCTATTGTTACGTTGCTTTGACATTATTCCTTTCATTTCTTTGGAAACATAGCGCTGGGATGAACCGGCAAGAGAAAACAAGAGTAGCAGCTGAGGAATAACAATCGTAGTAGCAAGAAACTGTCTGATAGATATGGGATCGCTTTGAAGACGTGTCTCATCATCAACTCGATTCGGTACACAAGAGGCCATAGGAATCAACAAAATTTGCATCCTGTGTCTCACTGTCAGAATGAAGCACGCAGTGATAGCGCTTCAGTGGTCGAACACTGGATGGGTTTTCTTTGTGAAATGAGAAGTGAAGTTGAGTTGGAAATGGTGTTTCTTTCTTGATTTTGGGTTTTGTTCCAAAACACAGTTGAATGGTTGTAAACTGAGACATAAATTAAAGAAAATTTAGAAAGAAGACTCCTCAAGTCTCTGGTCACCGGATTGATTTTTAAGGTGTAGTCATGCCCTCGGGTTTGTTTCCTCGTGTTGGGGATAATGACCTATAGTTGTTTCCCAAATCGGACCTTGATTTGGCACTAAAACCTAAACCCTAAATTACTTCCTCATGAGATATGGCATTCAATGAGCATTCAAGTCCCTAACAGTGTGCATATGGCCTCAAAGAGGCAACCTAAGGCAACTAATAGGAGACAACTATGGGATGGCAAGGATCTTAAGATTACATCCAATCGTAACCAATAAAGCTTCAAATACACATTGGCGAGGCTGGATCTAGGAGGTGCTCAAACCTCTGCAGAGATGCAGTGAGGGTTTAAATGCTCATAAATGCAAAGCAGAAAATGAGAGGGCATGAAAACTTACCCTCCAAACCTCCACCAAAGGACTTCCTCTTCAAGAAAAGGGGTTTAGTTGCCATACCTTGGTTTGTCATCACCAAGGTATGTTTGGTTGCCGAGAAAAATGAAAGAAAATGAAGAGAGGAAGAAGAGAGAAAACTCGGTAACCTAAAATGAAAAGTCATAAGGTATTCAATGGCAAAGTTTTTTTTTTTACAAAGTTATGGGTGGGGCTTATATAGTCATACAAGAGATGGGAAATACCAAAAATACCAAAAATATATGATTACATTGGGGACAAAATGAGAATTATACAAAACGGGGTCGTTTGGATCAAAATGAGAGGGCAACCAATTTCGCTATGATAGCGAAATTTCGCTATCATAGCGAAAAACTGTGCATAGCGAAATTTCGCAAGGATTGCAAAATTTTCGCTATGGTTGCGAAATTTTCGCTATGCCATAGCAAAAATCCTGCACTCCCTGCATTGCCTTCTGCATCAGTTCAACCTACATTTCTTCACTCCCAACCGCTCCAAATGTCTTCTAAGTTGCAATATGGCTTTGAACTCGACTTGGATTCATCGTGTTCAAATTTCCGCCCGCTCCGGTCCGAAGATGGAGAAGTGTTTGGCCCGCAAACCTCACCAAAACACCTACAAAATGCTGTTAGTAACACAATAGGACATCAATATGCCAATCAGGGTTATTCTGGAATGATTGGGTGACTCTAAAAGGTTTGAAACCTACGATGAATGTGGCCTCAAAAGAGCACTTTTTAAGCACTAATCATCAACTAACTTATGAATAGCTTCACAGTGGAGATTCGTTGGTAAAGGATCCCGATGTAGAATATGACTTCGTCTATTCAAACTCATCACGGGCTTCCCATTAGAACCTAAATGTTTGTCCTGTTCACAAATGAACATAAACCAGCCCGTTTCAGCAGATTGAGAGAACTGGTTCATAGGCAATTAGTTGATCCCAAATGGATTTCAGTTGGCTGTGATATACAATAATCTTCTCACTTGGTTCTTGACGAATCTAATAAAGTTTGCGTGTGAGTTTGAAGTTGTACTACTCTGGCCCAAAGATAACAGTAACAAGTAAGTCCTAAACTTCTGGGCACATCACGTTGCCAAACTCATCAACAATGGATGGAATAGGATGCGGTTACTTAAACCAAGTGATGATCCGATGATTAGCACTTTCCCAATCCTCAACCGACGGCAGGCGTAATCATTTTCTTTGTCCACTTTTTTTTTTGGAATAGACTGGCCATCGTGAGACAATAAAGCCATAGTCATGCGCTTTCGAGATAACTACGCATGGCTCAGGACAACTAGGCAAAGTTATCTCCATAAAAAATAACATGAATCGAACGAGAAGTCTCATCACCTGGCATATCAAAATTCTGAATCGAAAAACATATAGCAAAATGGAGTCGTGGACGCGGAAAATAATCTGTAATGCACCTCCGGTCAAATTCGATCAACTAACGAGTCGACGCGGGCGGTTAATGGTCGACGGGCGCGAACGCCAGCCGCAGTCATGGGCGCGGCAATCCGCGTGAGGCAATAACCGTGTGGGCACCCGCCTGACTCGGGCCGACGTGGCCCTACAGCCGGGCGCGAGATGCATGCGCCGCCGCACGGATCTAACGCGGCCCGTGTAGGCGGGCGCGGTGGCGATGTACGGGACAACGATGACTTCAGCGGCGCAGGATTCGAGCGCTGGGAGCTTTTCCCAATACCGTTGCACACTAGTGTGATCGTCTCGACAAGATCTACCTCTGAATGGCCTCTAACTTTAGTTTTAAGCTTGCAAAGGTAGGAAATAAAGAGCAAACAATGGGGTTCAATGAGAAAATAAGCTATACGATGGTCAGAATGCCTAGATCGTAAGAGTACTTAAGAAAAAAATCTCAGAGAACCCGCTTGATACTCATGAAGAAAGACTTGAGTCTTTTAGTCTTTGTATATCAAAAACTGAGTATTACTTGTACAAGATGAGGCCTTATATAAGCTAAGCTATACAAACCTAAAAATGGAAAATATAGAATTTCCATATATAATAATCTAACTTTCCATATATAATAATCTAATAGTCTAATGCCCAAATGGACTCTACTTGAATTAAGAAGCTTCTCATAAGTGATGGCAAGAAGAAAGCGAGTAGCTTGAAATTCAAGGATTTTAATATTGATGAGTCTATAAAGAGCATGAAATTTCCCAACAAACCGATGTTAAGTTCCGCCATTTTGTGCCCACCATGAGTTACTGCCTTCACCTTCGCTTAGGTGTAAAGAGCAAATCTCATCTCACTGATTCAACTGTTAACATCTTAATCAAACTTGTTTTAATGTGGGAGGACAATTAAAATTGCAATGAGATTCTTCTTTTCAAGGTCAGTTGAGCGCAACCTCGACTTACAGAGTAATTTCTTTTCGCTGAAAGCTTGAAAGCGTAAGTAATTGAATAGCAATAGCAAAGACAAGTGAGCTGCCATAGCACGCTTTGGCTTTAGATGCTTCTCTACAAACACCAAACCCCACTTTAGCTTTTGAATTTCCGATGAATGGAAATCTTGATTACCACCACATCCAATCCAACTTGTTTACCTTGAAGGTTAGATTAAAGATTGCAAATGAGATCAGTTGCAGTGGATTACGATCTCTCATACTCGTGTTTCCTAAAGCCAATCATTCATAGAGATATACATGGTCCACAATTCTACTTGGACCAAGACTTTAGTGCTAAGCTCTCTGATTTTATACTTTGTTCGCACTTCGAGGGCGAAAAACACAAGTACATACGAACCCGTAATGGGACTTTGGTTATGGCACTGGCAGCCGCACTAGGAGTGTATTCAGAGAAGAGTGATATTTTGGGCTTTGGCTTGATTTTATTCTATATTCTAATGAAAAAGAGATGTGGAGGCATAGAATCCATTGAATATTACAGAAGATCCTATATCATAAATCATACAATGAATGAGATTGTTGACCTTACAATTTTGGCTGAGGCAGAGGCTGCAGGAGGAGGAGAAGGAGTCCACCACCACCACCACCACCACCACCACCACTTTGACCCGCCAAAGATGTAGCTTATTCCTCGTATGTCATAGATTAAATGCAGAGGAGAGGCCAATTATGTTGGATGTTGCAAAACAACTCACTCGAATTCAAAGGTACTATAGACCTTTCTTGATCACTCCCTATCTTCTTATATTTAAAACATGTTAATTTCTCTTCATCACTCCCTACCTCGTATATTTAAAACATCTCTCTCTCTTTCTATATATATATATATATATATAAATAATATATATATTAGTTTAACAAGTCCGTCTCTTTTATATTATAATTTTATTAATCTTCCTCTTACCTGTCTTTTTTTTTCCTTCTAATTTTTGTTTTTCATTTGTTTTTTCTAACATGTAGAGGAGATTTCATTTCTAATGAAGCAAATCACAATGATGAATCTTCATAATGCAATCTCGGATGTCCCAACAAACAATAAGCTCTAGAGTGATATGAAATTAATTTTAAATCATTGTATTGCATATTCTCTTTCAACTTTTTATAATTTTAAGTGAGACTTTTATATTTATTTATTTGTACATGTATATAAACTATGCTTTGAAGTATGTTTACAAAATAATTATCGTTACTCCGGTATATGCATGTGTTTCTTCTCTTTGTGAATGATATTTTCAGGTATGTCAGGTGGATGCATGGAATAGTATTTTAGCAAATTTTATTTTGTTATAAACCAAATTCTCCTTTGTATTCAAACCATTCATCCACCTTTCCTTTAACCATATGAAATTGGAATAATCCAAATTTTATTGCTTCTTAATGAAATAGCAATAAAATGATAGCGTTCACTCTTAAAACATGAACAAGGGCATAGGGGTCTTACACTTGAGTCTCAGTGGGTACAATTTACTACCTTGAAACTATAGTGTATTAAAAAATAATAAATCAAATTGTCAAGTCTAACAAGTTAGGTCTATACAACGAGGGCAATGAACCTCAACCCTTCACCACCATGCATCTCATACAAAAATCCCTTTAGGTCAGCCCCAAAATATTCTAGATCAAGTCATAATTCAAGGTAACAAATTTAAATATTTAACAATCTCAAATACAACTTACTGTATCCATGCCCTCAAAAGGGCCTCATGCTATGTAATATTCATCAAGTCCGCTTAGTGTTTGAACTTTGTATAAGCAACAGACACTAATATATCAACTGGATTATCTTATATTATCTTCTTTATGAGAAACATCTTCAATTAGATATCTCTAATGAAGTTCAACCTAATATCAATATGCTTCAATCTTTCATGATAAAGTAGATTTTTCGCCAAGCTTAATCACTTTGATCTATCACAATGATAGGTTTCGATGACGAAATCAATCACACAGACTATGTAACTAATGATTTTGACAGATAGATGGGAATGGGAACGACAGATTTAAACCTCAACCTCCTGTCTCTTCTCTTTTTTTCTTTTTCTTCTTTTTCTTTTTTCTTTTCTTCCTTTTTTTCCTTTTTCTTTTTCTTCTTCTTTTTTTTCTTCCTTCTTCCTTCCTTCCTTCCTTCTTCACAATGACATATATTCAATCTCAGCTTGTTGACAAAGAATCATAGATCAGAATGTTAAGCTTTCAACTAATAGTTACAACGAAAGAGGGTAAATACATAACATGTCAATGATCTTCTTCTAAGAGAGATTCCACCATAATCGACCGGGAATTGGTGTATAACCAACCCATATCACTAGTAGAAACTACTCAGGAACCATAAACCAAACATAAGTTACTTGTGCCCATAGTACTGATAACTGGTTTGACAACTTCCCAATGAGTTTTCCAGATTACTCATAAATCCATCAGACACACCAACCGATGTGCTAGATCCACTAGTGCATATCATGGCACACATGAAACCCTTAACCACGCCAGAGTGCGGACTCCTTTAATTCTCATGCAATCTTTGTCTTCTTATGTACTTGATATAACACTAGCATCAAATTTAAAGCCTGTTGCCAAAGGAGGAGATTGTAAGCCACTTCTCCATTTGAAAAGACTGCAACACCTTTTCAATGTATTTATACTGTGACAAATACAATAGGCATGCTTTCCGATCTCTCAAAATCTTCATGCCTAGGATTTTCTTTGCTGCACCTAAATCCTTCATTCAAACTCATTGCTCAACAAAGTCTTCAAATTATCACCCCAACTTTATCAAGCACAATCAACATATAGCAACAAATGGCAAGAGCCTATCCAACAATTTTTCGAGTAAACACGCTATCATAATGACTGAGAAACACACATCATGAGTGTTCCAATGCAATGTCTGAGGTGCCTGCTTCATGATCAACAATAAAGATTTTTACACATGCAAGATCACTTGAATCAATGGTGTCTCAAGAACAACCTTCATCTCCACCTCTCCACGCTTCCACCTTCCTAATCTCATTGAAGATTGAGCGTTGACGGTTGCAACAGGCACGAGAACACGGTGAGCGGTTCGTTCGAACAAGGTCACTCATAAGGTCAAAGAATCATCTCTCCCGCGCCACTTCCGGTCATCTTAGTGATCATCCTTCCTCTGACGTTCAATCAAAGATCCATATCGATCCGAGGTTCATCGGGACCTATGCTTCAACCACTATCAATGCATAAGCAACTGGATTAGAACTAGCAACACTCAAATAATTTGCATACCTGGTAGGCTTTTTTATTTCCTTCTTTTCTCTCCTTGCCGCTATAGATTGTGAATCATCATCTTGTATAGATATGGGTCGAGTTTCATGTTTTTCCAACATCTTGTTTGAATTTTCAATTTCAAACTCCACCTTCTAGTTAGCACCACGATTAATTTCACCTACAGATTCATCAAGCTCCTTTTTCTGGTCAAACATAGTAGACTCGTCAAAAATAACATCTTTGCTAATAATAAATCTTGGGATTCTATCCTTTTTAGTATACCACAATCTATACCCTTTAACCCCAACATCATACCTAAGAAATATGCTTTTTATTGCCCTAGGCTCTAGTTTACCATCCTTAACATAAGCATAAGCATGACAACCAAATATACGCAATCCAGAATAAATAGAGGAAGTACAGTACCATACCTCTTGAGGAGTCTTAAAATCAACTGCAGTTTATGGAGATCTATTCACCAGATAACTAGCAGTATTTACTGCCTCAAGCCAAAACTCCTTAGGGAGACCAGCATATAATTGTGTGCATCGCGTACATTGTAGAAGTGTTTGGTTCATGCATCCTGCAACTCTGTTCTTCTATGGTGTATGTCGTACAGTGTGGTGCCTCACTATAACTTTTTTCTTACAGAACTCTAACCCATTATATTTCTCAATGTCTTTACCTGTTTCCCAGTACGTTTTTCAACCATGGTCTTCCACTCCTTGATCCTCCCAAAAACTTCATCCCTTGACTTCAAAAAATACACCCAAACCTTTCTAGAGTAGTCATCAATGAATGTAACAAAATAGTTGCAACCATTATGAGATTTAACTGAAAGCAGACCTCACAAATCTAAATAATTATATCATATTACTCGTGGAAGTGTAAGCCATCAAATAAACTTGAATCTTTACGCTAGCCCATGACACAATACTCACAAAATTTTAGTTTTTTTTAGTTTCAACACCTTTCAACAATCCCCTTTTACTCAACATCAGTAGCTCTCGCTTCAATTGGGCAGACCTTAATCGCAATGCCATAACTCTGTACAATCATTATCTTGCTTTGAAGTAGATGAGATAACCACAGTTCCCATCATTGTATTCCCTAATAAAGTGTAAATACCATGTTGTCATTTACCCTTCATCACAACCATAGCACCCTTCAAGACTTTAATTTGCCCATCATCACTCAAAGAAACTCAGATCCTCGTTTATCAAGAGAACCTAAGGAAATTAGTTTTTCAGAGACCAAGAACATATCAGGCATCAAATGTTCGGACAATTCCATCATAATTTTGATATGTAGTGAACTATTTCCCATGATAGGAAGCTGCTTATCATCACCCAACGTCACAGTGTTGTGTTATTCTTTAAAAGAATGAAACCAAAGTTTGTTGAGAGTCATATGATAGGAAGCACTATCATTCATCACCTATGTATCTAAACAACTGAAATACTAATGAAATAAAAACATCACTACCTTCCGTCTACATTCATCTAAGTTCTCCAAGACTACTTGTGTTCCACTTTACCATAAGGATTCCTTCTTCTTACTATTCTTTCCGATGGACAATCACGCCTAATATGGCTAAGTTCTTTATTAAAGGATAACATCGAGGTCTCCTAGACTTCGATTTTGAACATGACTTCATTTTATTACCACCATTCCTTTCCTTGCTCCTGCCCCTAGCTGACAATCTAATTCGAATCACCTGCTTAATGGAACCCGAGACCATCCTCTCTCTCTTTAATTCCTTGGACTACAACACATCTTTTACATCACCAACAGAGAGAGTATCTCTTCCATACAACATACTATCAACAAAGTTTTCATATGAATTTGACAAGGAACATAAGAGAATTATCGCTTGATCCTCCTCCTCAATCTTAACCCCAACGCCTTGTAAACCAAGGATGATTCGATTAAAATTATCAACATGTTCTTTAACAGGTATAGTTTTTAAATATCCTCAAGGTATAAATGTTGTTTTTATATAAATGTATTCAAGATCTCTTTTGTATTTTACTCAAAGCAACGCTCATTTCTGTCAACGACCTCTTATTACTTCATTACTTAGACGGTCGAATCGAACTATGTGCTTTAGCCATAATCGTAGCCTTTTCGCAGACCTCCTTCTTCTTTGGTATTTTTCTTCCTTCCAATGCTTTTGCACATCCCTGCTAAACCAAAAGGGCCTTCATCTTCACCTCTGGTCAAAGGTGAAACCCTTCAACCTATCAATCGCTTCACTCTAAATTTATGAAACTAAATCTTCTACCAATGCCTGCACTCGAACAACTAGGGCTTTGATACCACTTGTTGCAAAATAAACAGCAAATAGGAAGAAAAATAAATGAAGAAAATCGTAAGAACAAAGGGATTTACGGTTCACTAATGTGACTCTACGTCCAATTTTAATAAAGAGAGTATTTTTGATTGTTGCTTTCAAGTACATAGTATAAAACCCTAAACACCCACATAATATATATATATATATATATATATAAACACTAAATCAAACTGGGTTACTCCAATCGGGTTATATATATATATATATATATAAACCCTAAATCAAATCAAGCTACTCCAATCGGGCCGGGTCTATACAAAGGGGAGGCAACAACCCTTATCCTCCGTCACCATCACAGATCTCACAAAAAATCCCTTTTGAGTCGAGCTCCCAAAATATTTTGGGTCGAGTCATAATTCAGGTTACCACAAAATTCTAATCATTTAACAGGAGGTCAATTATGTTGGATGTTGCAAAACAACTTACACGAATTCAAAAGTATATACCTTTCTTGATCACTCCGTAGCTTCTTATATTTAAAACATGTCTATATAGAAAAATAATACATTAGTTTAACAAGTCCTTCCCTATTTCAGCATAATTTTCTTAATCTTCCTTTTCTCTGTCTTTTTTTTTTCTAACACGAAGAGTAGATCATTTCAATTCTAATGAATCAAATCACAATGATGCCTCTTCTTCGAGCAATATAGGATGTTCCAAGGATAAGCTCGAAAGTGATATGACATTTTGAATCATTGTATTAAGGATTGCATATTTAATTTAAACTTTTTATATTTTTAGGTGAGATCGATATATATATATATATATATATATATGTGTGTGTGTGTGTGTGTGTGTGTGTGTGCTTTTATATATGTTCACAAAATACTAATTTTTACTTCTGTATATGTATGTGTTTCTGTTTCCGCTAGATTTTGGTCCAGAACATATAAAAGCACGGGAATTGGTGAATGCGCGGGTGTGTCAGGAAATAATAGTATTTTTGCCAGGAAATTATAGTATTTTCGAACTGCACGATGCCGAACTAACCTCCTCGTTTCCAAGAAAAAATGGATTCCCACTTCTTGACAGTTTCCTGTGAGTCTATGTAAAATGATTTGAAAATTGGAATGTAGTGAAAACTGAGAGAAAACTGTATGAACAAGCTGAAAAAGTAGTAAATGGAATTGTTGAAGCATGAAAGCATTGAAATCAAATACTTGGAAATAAAATAAGCTAGAAATTTGGAAATATCATTATGAACTCAGAGAAACTAAGAGAAAATAATCGAAATGCTCTATCGAGTATTACTAATGATTGATTGGCCCAAGGCCGCTTTGAAGTTGAGTCTTCCTTTTATAGGCATTCTAAATAACTGTTCCATCCCACCTTCTCCAATAACTGATCAAGTACCCACTATAGTCTTGTTTTCCAAGTCAAATATTCACTAACAACTTATTCTCCAAGTCACTTATCCACTAACAATAACTGCTCACATTAATGACTTGAGGTGAAGAAAAAGTCTCTATAACACCCCAAAATATACCCTAGTAGTTTTATAACATGTTTAGAGTATAAAATAAGTTTAAATTGTATTTTTCCGGAATTTAAATTGATAAGAACGAAAAATGAGATAAAACTGCACTAATACAAGACTCAAGGGTAAATAGTAAATGTCCTATTAAGGACTCAAGGGTCATAAGAGAATAAGCTTATATGCCATTGTAGAATATTTGATAAGTAGAAGTGTAAATGAAAGAGAAAGAATGGACTTAATGCAAAAATGGAAAAATTTAACAAAATGACAAGCCAAATATGGCTTTTATGAAATAGTAAGAGATAAGACCAAATTCTATTCAGAAAGGAACATTTCTCCTTTTGGTTTGAGAGCTTAGGGTTATGGTTGAGAGAAGAAGAGAAGAGTTGGTGATTTTGCTCCATGTGATCAAGGATTTTGGTGATCAAGAAGAAGAAGGAAGAAGAAATAAGAGAAAAGAAAAAGATTAAGGTATGGAAACTAAACCTAAAACTATATTTGATGATGTTTGGGTTTGGGGAAAACCCTAACTTTGCAAAATAATGATGGTTGTTGGTCTCAGCTCAGTTTTATGGTTGTTTGAGTTGGTTGTGGTCCCCAATTAAGAAATGTTTCAGATAAAGAAAATGTTGGGGTTTTTAGTGAGACATTAAATTTTCCAAAACCCATGTTTTTGTCTTCGCCATAACTTGGCTTGAGTGATTAAAATTTACGGGTAAAACTAGACTTCTCTAGGAGAACAAATACTTTTGAAATAAGTATATTCAAATTTGGACCCCATTGGACCTTAAAATCTATCAAAGTGAAGTACTGCTAGGCATTTTGGTATATGTTTTGGTAATAACTTTAGTGTTTAGGCTATAATCCTGGCCATCACTCATCCAAACTGAGTGATTCAAATTTTTAAGCAAACTAGACTTCTAGAAAACAAATCTCCTTGAAATAAGGGGTATTCAAATTTGACCCATTGTACCGTAACTGGTCTAAATGGGCTTCCATTTGCAAGAAATAATTTGGTATAAAGAAATTCATGTGAATAAATGAAAGTGTAAAGGAATTATAAAAGTGATTGCTATATGAAATATGATTACATGAATGTGAATACGAGCACACGCAATACGATCATATAGGTTATGATAAAAGTACAGCTTATAGTATATGTATAAAGGAATATTGTCCAAAATATCTCATGTGAATACAAGTGATTGACATTATTCATGTATATGAGATGTACATAGCTTGAACATGAATAAAAATGTAATAAGATTGATTGTCTGCATTTGTCCCCGGGTAGATGGATAGGTATACATGATATAGCTGGCTCCGTTTGAGTCATTACAACGGCCCGCTTTGGGTCAAAGAGAAGGTCCCCGTTTGAAAGCACATGATAGGATAACTCGTCTCAGATAGTTGTAGTACTCTTCTACATACAAATATACCGTATCCACTTTAATATGCGCAAGACACAAGATGAGATAAAATGATTGAAATGATTATGAGAACTATGTAAATATGAAAACAACAGATTTAAATTGAAAATGTGATAGAGCCACAAAGAATATAAAAAGTACTAGGTATTATGAACAAAGAACAAAATTTCGGTTTTTCACTTAAAATATCATCGAAATATCTAAGTATTCATCGCCCTCGAAATGATATTTCCAACCGATAGTCGATTGGCCTAAAAATTGGAGGAAAATCGAAAAAATTACCGAAATATGGGCGAAATATCGGAAATTCATGATATTTTGGAAAAATTTCGAGACTGGAAACATGCGCTCATGGGCGTCAATTTTTTTTTCAAAAAATCGCCAATATATCGCCGATTTTTTGAAAAAAAATCAACCGTGATCTGGATCATCTAGATTTTGTCCTGATTTGATCCAACAGTCCAGATTTCGTCCACATTTTTAAATGCATCCAACGACTAAATTTTTTACCAAATGGTTGATTTGAAATCTGAAGCTTGATCTAATGGTTCAAAATGATTTCTAACGGATATATGATTATCCAAATGTCAGATTTGAACCAAAATCAAATCCAACAATTAGAAATAAATTACAACGGTTTTTTGACAATCCAATGGCTATTTTGATTCCAAAAAATTTTATAAATACCCCTAAAATCATACAATTTCATTACAAACTTATCCATTCACATCCAAGCTCCATTTGACTCTTAAATTATTTTTTCTTTGTTCTTTATCCTAATATTTTAAAGATCTTGATTTTTAAGGTTTCAATTATAACAAATACAAGGTTAATTAAGGTATGTTTCTCTATGAATTAATTTTGTGTTTATGCATATTTTATTTTTAATGTATTTTAGTTTTATTTTGGTGTTGAAGTAGTTTATAATAAATATTTTTATACTACAGTTTTATTTTAGTTTAATTTGATAATAATAAATTACTAGATATTATGTTTGAAACTTAGATATTATACATCCTACTATTAAACAATTATAATTATTTCATGTTAGAAATTTAGATATTCTTAAATATCTAATAATATTATTTTAGTTTATATTATTACTAACTAATATAATTTTTAGTTAATTAATTACATTAGTTTTAAGCATAGTACATTAAATTTGAAATATTTTTATACTATAATCTTATTTTAGTAATTTGAAACATATTACTTACATTAAATTTTAGATATATATAATGTTTGAAATCCTAGTTATAACTATTTAATGTTAGAAATTTAGATCTTCTAGATATATCTTAATAATAATATTTTAGTCTGTAATATTACTTACTAATGTAATTTTAGTTAATTAATTATTAGTTATTTAGTTAATAGTACATTAAATTTGAAACATTTTTATATTATAATCTTATTTTAGTAATTTGAAACATATTACTTTACATTAAATTTTTAGATATATAATGTTTTGAAACTTAGTTATAAATTATTTAATGTTAGAAATTTAGATCTTTTAGATATCTTAATAATATTATTATTTTAGTTCTATAATACATTAACTAATATGATTTTAGTTAATTAATTATATTAATTATATTAGTTATTTAGTTAATAATACATTAAATTTAAATATATTTATACTATAATCTTATTTTAGTTATATAATGTTTGAAATATTTTTATACTATAATCTTATTTGATTATTTTGTGTAGGTAAAACATATTACTTACATTAAATTTTAGTTACATAATGTTTAAAACTTATATCTTATATTTAATGTTAGAAATTTAGATCTTCTTAGATATCTTAATAATATTATTTTAGTTCATAATATTATTAACTAATATAATTTCTAGTTAATTAATTATATTAATTATATTAGTTATTTAGTTAATAGTACATTAAATTTGGAAAACATATTTATACTATAATCTTATTTTAGTTATATAATGTTTGAAACATTTTATATACTAACTAATATAATTTTTAGTTAATTAATTATATTAGACATAATCTTATTATACATTAAACAACTATAATTATTTCATGTTAGAAACTTAGATATATTTAAATATCATAATAATATTAAATAACATAGATATCATAATATTAAATTATTATATTGACATCATGTTAGTCTAAAGTTTAAATTAAGTTAAATATCATGTTAGAAACTTAGATCTTTACTTTATGTTAACTTACATTTATATAATGTTATTATAATGATATCATATTATATTACCACATTGATTTGAATTTCATTTTCAATAAAATCACGTGTGTTTATAGGATGACTAGTGGAAGTACAGGCCGAGATCCCGCATGGAGGTATTGCACATCTTTGGAGGGAAATAAAAAATGGAACAATTTCCTATTATTTTGATTTAATGATAAAGTTGTGCACTACTTCGCTTAAAGTTTCATCTGCCACAGCGTGATTCCTATTCAAACACTACAGGTCATTCAAATGTTCCAAAAGAAACAAGAGGGAAAACGGCTAAACTTTAGAACATAAAAGTAAAACAAAAGCAAAAAAAGTCGATATGAAAGAAATTCGAGTCAATTATGAGGTATAATTTGGGGAAAGACATCACACTATCATCATGATGGTGAGGAGTGAGGGCGATATGATGATATATATCCAAACTAACACGCACTCGGATGAGCCAGATGAATATCGAGGCCCAATACGTGCATCAAAAGCTAGTGACTCCAACCGAGAATAGGCTGATGGATTTTATGAGAAGAAAAGAAAATAGTAAATCTTTATACCTAATTCATTTTTTTACATAATTATGTATAAAATAATGTAATTTTATTTAATTTTTTTGCATAATTGCAATAGGAGAGTCTTCATAACCAGGTGATCCATCAAGACGTATGCAAAGATCACAAAGTGTTCAACATATTTAACTATCACCGCCAATTGCACCATCATCACATGTCTTCTAGCTACAAGACAAAAAAACTAAAAAAATATGTTCAAAGGTGGTCTAATCAAGGAAACAATGGGACGATTGATTAGCAAGTTCTTCATATATGAAAGTGTTCTACCTCAAAAAGTTTAGACCACATAATTTCAAGAAATATGATTTTTGGTGCATAGCAAAGAAGGTTTGTCTAATCAGTTTCAATATGTTTTAATAATGACATTATTATCTTAAATTATGATTGAAAATTTGTAACCACTAACCAACTTTCCTTTATTTATATATGGATGGACATCGAACAACCATCTCCATATGAAATTAAAAGCAAGTACTTAGAAATGGAGTATAAAGGCATGAAAGCTTATGTCAACATACAAAGGGAGAAATGGGAGACATATGGATGCACAATTATGTGCGATACGGACTGCATCACCCAACCGAAAGCATAATTAATTTCATGGTATATTCAAAATGAAGCATAATTTTTCTCAAATCTGTTGATGCGTCAAGTAAGATTAAAGACAACAAATATATATATGGTTTGTTGAAGGACGTTATCAAGGAAGTTGGAGAAGCAAATGTGGTGCAAATTGTAACAACAATGGATCAAAGATTTGTGAAAGTGGAAAAGTTGTCGATTATGAATAAATATCATCCGTATTAGACTCCATAGCAAAGACACTCCGCATCGATTTAATGCTTCAAGACATGAGAAAATGATAGTGTTGCTCAAATTTGATTAGAATGCCCGAAAGATAATCCAACTTCATTTACAATCATGGTCGGGTTGCTCAGAAAATGAGACATGTCCGTGGTAGACATCGTATGTCCCGGAGCAAACAAGATTTGCAACAAACTATATTGCCCTTGATAGTCTTCTAAAAAAGAGGGTTGATTTGAAGAAAGTCTTTATTAGTAATAAATGGGCATCTCACAAGCTTAGTCGGATAGAAGTTGGACATGAGGTTGAAAGGCTCATGTTTGATCATGAATATTGGGAGAAGGTGGAGGAGCTAGTGTCCATCTATGAGGCACTATACATGGTGTTTTGCATTGTTGATTCAGAAGTCGTCCCAACCATGCCATTTGTCTATGAGTTGATTCTGTTGATGAAGACAAATTTAGATCGACTCAAAGCTAAAGATGCCGGTGAAATATATCATTGCGCATCGCCGATAGAACCCCAAGATCCTCTTCATGCAAAGAGTAACTAATTAATATCCTCTTCACCGATATTCATACATTTAATAATAATATTATGTTTATATATTATCACATACTAATTCTCAATAACTATTGGTAAGTGATACTATCTTAAATCCAAAATTTCCAATATGTACCTAGAGTTGGTCATGACTCAGCTAGTTCAAGCTGTTCATGACATTTTTTCTAAATTAGATCCTAATGCTAAAGGCTTTTGTAATTTTGGAAATGAGGTAAATTAATGAGTTTCTAATTCTAATTAATTGATTCAATTTATTCGATTGATTTTTTATTTTAGATTTTTTAACATTTTGAATTCACAGCTTATACCATTCCGTGATGCAAAAAAGGGATTTGGTGATCGGGCAGCAATAGCATCTAGATAAAAAAATGGTTCCTGGTGAGTGTTAATTCTCATTAAAAGTAAATTTCATAACTATTTTATTATTATATTTTGAATATAAGTAATTTTTATCATAAATTAATGGTGGTTTTGAATGGAAATCACGTTTACAACATTAAGTGAATTTTTGCTTTCAAGGTTCTTTCCTAAACCGTGACTTCATCTTTCAATCCTAGAAAGAAATTGGAGCACATTTGCTCTAATTCATACCAAATAAAGAAATTGGCTTGCTTACCCTAGGCTCCAACAATTGGTTTTTTGTTATTACAACATGAAACAAAAGTACGTGATATGGAGGCAAAGACCGATAAAGTTGCAGAAAATAATTTTCTCGATTTACTTGAAATTTCAACTGAGTTTGGTGAAGAAGACGAATCAACTATTTCAATGGGTTGACCTCTCCATTTAGATGATGAAGATGGAAATCCTGATCCACGAATTGTTGCACATGTTCGAGAAGCGGGTGTTGATGTTGAGTAGGTTTTATCTGAAGAAGTTCATAGTGACAGTTTTAGTCAAGACACGAGGAACTCATTTCAACCCGCTTGTTACATTTCTCGAATTCTTGATTCAAGTGTTGAACATAGTAGTAGACCAAGTTTTGTAGGTACTTCTACTACAGGTTATGATGACTCAAGAGTAGAGGGGACCATTGATGGTAGTGATACTGGAAATGATAGTAGGGATATTGCATATCCACAACAAAGTCAATATCCATTTAGCCCATTCACTGGTGAAGATGATTTCACACATGCTACACAAGATGAAGACCACAAGTCTAGGAGAGCCGGTCCAAGTATTAGAGCCATTTGAAAGCCATATAGAGGAAGACAATGAAGGATGACACCATACAATGAGGATTCATTTTCAACCAGTTTTGAGTCCATGAGTATTGGAACTCAATTCAGTGATTCATCGAATGAGGGCAACATATTTCCTCCCTATACAATGAGTTATGGTCAGCCTTCTTCACATCCTTCAGGTTCTATTGGTGAAGAATATGGAATGATTAACTATCCTCATGATCCACAAATTCTATTCCAAATTCCATATCAAATGCAACAAGGATTTCAAACGAGCATGTGGGTGAACCCCGAGTTTCCTATCCATGGAGAGGTTGTGGGTAGGAGTCAACAGATGGCGTATGACATAGTTCAGTTACAACTGGCATCTGAGCACTAAGGTCTTGGTATGAATATTGTTCATCAAGATGGGATCCCTTCATCAAATAATGCACTGAGCCACATCGGCCTTCATTTTGGTTTTAAATAACTATTGTAATATAATTTCTCGATAAATTATAATGAATATCGTCTTCAACAAATTTATATTTTCTTATTTATGTATTTTTTATAGTTCAACAAAGTATTTCCATGAATTTCAAAGTATTTTTGTTAATTTTGGCTTTACTGGTATTTTTGTCAAAATATCCACCGATATTTCCGATATATCCGTAAAATCCAAGTACCGATATATCCGTAATTACCAATATTTTGTTTCTTGATTATGAAGAATGAACGTGAAAACTCTAATAAATGAAATAGTGTACAAGTAATTGGATATATGAACATCTAAAGTGCAACAGGAATTATGTTAATTGTATATTGTCATTGAGGACCACTACAAGTGGTCATATATGTTATATGTTTCCCACTAAGCTATAAGCTTAGCATGGGTGTTTCATCCGTGTAGGTACTAAACAGGATAACCTAGCCGTACTGCACACAGGAGGGCCAACATAACAATAGGAGTCAACATCTATAGATCGCTACCTTTGATTTTGAATATGTACATGTAAAGTTTTTTTTTCATAATAAGACTTGTATATGTATAAGTCAATGAGACTTAGATATTTGTACAGAACATTATGAACACCATTATGGTGGTAGTGTTACAAGTTTTATTTTTTTAAGGATTAAGCTTAAGTTATATTATGATACATTCAATTATATTTCGAAATGGGCTCACTAATGTTAGTGACTCAGGTAAAGGAGTCTCAGTCCTGTGCCGCGTCCCCCTCTTCTGCTTGGGTAGGGGTTAGGGCGCGACAGTCTCCTTCCATTTTCTTTTGAGACAAAGTCTCACCATTCTGAGCTACCCACTTTGACAAATTGAAAAATTCTATAAATGTCCTTGGCCCCTTTCATGGGTTGACTATCATGGACCTAGGCTTTCTTGGACTGGGTTGGGCTTGGTTTGGGTCTGGTTTGGGTTTGATATATCCATTTGGCCCATTCCACTATCCTTTGGGCCGAATAATTATCCCAACACCATTTGGGCCAAAAAAATTCATTTTTAGTGTAAACAATTGCCCCCCGCATACAATATGACCCATGAGCCATGTTTATATGAAAAGGCTTTATATGTCAAAGACTTTCTTTTCTCTTTTCTCATTATTCTACCATGAGGCCCAAGGTGCAACTTACCCCTTTGGACGTAGATTACCAATGGGAAGAACGAGCCAAAAACCCGAGCCTGATTAGATGAGTTGAAAAAGCCTAAAATAATACCCTAAGAAAAACCTCCTGCCAATTTTTCTTCAAACCCATGATTGACATCTTCCTTCTTCGATTCCTTCTGCATCAAAAGACTCTCCTTTGGGATTTGGCAAGTTCACAGGAAGAAATCCCTTTGATTTATGTACAAAACCATATATATTCTCTTCTTCATCTTCTTCTTCTTTCTCTTCTTCCTCAAACCCATTCTTGGCCGAAAATCCCTGTGCTATTAATGAAGAAGCTGTTGCTACTCGAACCGACGCTGCCATTATAGCTCAAAGCGTCATCGCCGCTCCTCAAATCGACGTCAAGGACGGCAACGTTCGGGCCAACGTCGTAAACGACGTTGTAGCCTCCATCGATCCTCCTCCTACCGTAAGTTCTGAATCTTTCGGCCATTTTCCACAACCCGAATCTCTACTTCAGATTGGTGAGTATATTTTTCCCTTTTTGTCAAGGTGATTTGCGATGAATGTTCCATATGTTCTCTAATCCCATAATCCAAGAAAGTTTTCCCAAATTTTCAAAAACTAGGAAGTCTTTTTCGATTTTTTGGAACTTCAAATCCTTTGTTCTTCAACGAAAAAGTCTTTAAAAAACCAGGAAAGACTCTTTTCAAGTATTTAGAACTCTAAACCCCGTTCTCCAAACGAAAAGTCTTTAAAACAAACTAAGTCCGGTTCTAATAAAACTTTATCAAGCTTTCCTCTTATATGTAGATCTTGGTTTCTCTCGCCTACTCGATCTTTGCCTCATCTACCAACTTAAGCATCACAAAGGTAACTTCTCAACTTTTATTTTGATGAACTTGGAAGATATTGCTTTGGGAGAATATAGGTCAATCATGCTACTTATCTCCTTTTTCTAGGTGGCCAAAAGCCAACCATTGCTTGAGGACTTACTCTTGAGATACTATATTTTTTGTGTTTAGATTGTTGATGGAAATTCACTTGACATTGCACAAGCGCACTCACAAGCATAACATTGCATTAATGGACCAAGGTGGCTCTAGGCCTACCTTTGGATGTGATGAACTTATGTGCATTGATTGTGGATTCACTAAACACTAGCACGTTGCAATTACAACCATGACATTGCATTAGTAGACCAAGGTGGCTCAAGGCCTACTCTTTTGAAGTGTTTTTTGGCGTGTGTATGATATTACTACCATTGTGTTACGCTTTCATCCACATCGTGCCAACACATTACTTTACATATGCATTTTTATCTCTACTCCATCTAGAGTCGCCAAACCTAGGCTCTAATATTCACCGCTAGACACTCCCAACCCTCGGCACCTTTGTGTTAGGAAAGGGTGTCACGAAACTGTAGACTTTAAACTTGATTAACTAAGTAGTTCTAAAATATTCCTTAAATATAATCATATAATTTAACATATATTACAGAACCACGCTATCATACCCCACTATGTGTAGCGTTCAAAGCATCACTTACATATTATTTACAAATCCTTTTCTTACTTACTCCAAAAGTTTATATACATTATACTCGCTCAAAAATAGAACATTAAAAAGAAACACTGCAGGTGAGCACCTATCACTAAGATGGCCTTTGATGTTGATGTGAAATGTCCTGTTCTCTAATCGTCTCCTCGGTACCTACACGGATAAACACCCATGCTAAGCATAAAGTTTAGTGAGGATCCTTACGCATGGATGACCACTAACCATGATCATCACATTCTAATACTCATATAACTTGCTATGTACATATATATATATATATATATATATATATATATATAATCTTATAAACTTGTGTTGCAATAATCCATGAACTTACTACAATCGTATAATTTAATCTTATTATGTTAATCTCATGTATGGTGCTAACTTCCTGTGCTTTGTCTATCGAATTCCATATAATTTTAGCCATAGTATTAATGACTATTCATGTATTTTATATTTCCATTATATATTACAAACTACTTCGTATGTTTATGATTCATGTCTCATTTATCCATATCTCTTCATATCTTTTTACATGTGTCATGCCTGCATTTTCCAAAGAAGTGGATACAGGAAAAGACTGTATATACCCGAGGGTATTATCACTGTATGCAATAGTGATCTTTATCTGTATTGCACTGTATGACCCAAACGGGGTCAACTATATCTGTATGCTGCAACAACTGTATCCCTAATAGACATGTCCATCTATCCATCTACATGGTCATGCGATAATCGCCGATTACGCTTTCAATACATATCCCACATACATGAATAACTATTGTTATTATGTATATATATGAGATATCTACTATCCATTATTCTCATATTCAAAGAGCACTTTCTACATATCTCTTATCATCATAGAATGTATTCTATGCTACTTCATATACCAACTATACATGTATTCTCTTTTCTTCACATGGCTAGAATTCATAAACTTTATTATTCCATTCTATTTATTTCATATTATTTAGCATTAAATCATATAACTTTTTAGGTCAATTTATTTATCTTAATAGATAAGTTATATTGACTTATTTTCATACAAAACCATCTCCAATAATACTTTAAGACTATATAAGAGACATTTGGATGTCTCAAAATCCTATGGGAGAGGACATGAAAATCCTTTTCCAAAACAGGGTCCGACTTCCCTTAATATCTGGGTACAATGAGTTCAAAATCTCAACATATTTCCTTCATGCACTTTGTTCCTCTATGAATCTATTTTACTCAGAAATTGGAATCACTCCATTTGAATCATCCCAACTCAAGTTATGACATTTTAATGTCAAACTGGTCTGTTTGCCCAATTTACACAAGTAATTGACTGTGAAACCTGATTTCAAGGGTCTTAACTTCCATAATTTGACACTGATTCCTTCTACTTATTTGAATCTACGGTGTTAAGGGTTCTTCTCCAATTGGAATCATCCAATTTTGAGTACTAAAACTCAAGATGTGTCCTAAAAAACCGGAACTACTCTGCTTTCAAAAACATAACCCGTAACTGGTCTTTAGATCCAAATTCGAGGGTCTTAAAGTCATATTAATATTTTAGGCTCTTCTTGGAAAATGTAGTCATAGGCCTTAGGTTTCCTCTCCAACTGGAATTTAAAAAATCGGAGCACTCTAGACCAAGTTATGGCCAAATAAGTCACTTATGGTTTTTGGGAAGTTTTTACAGCATCTCTCTTAAAACCTCAACATTTCCTTTATACAAATTTCTTCAATCGAGGACCACAAGCTAAATAACAATTACCAACAACACAAACCACAAAGAATTGATCTTCAAGGGAGTCCCATACCTTGATTCCTTCTCTTCCAACTTGTTTTTTTTTTTTTTTCTCTTCCTTCTCTTTGCTTTCTTCTCCTAAATTGTACAAAAAGAGGTAAGAACCTTGCTTTGTCTTTGATTGAACCAAAATCTAAGTTTTCAAACAAAGGGGAGAAAGGTCAAGCTACTTGATCTCTTTTTCCACAAAAAACGGGTGCCCTAAGCTCTCTCATACCAAACTGGATTTTTTTTCCCCAATTGTGAGACAAGTTTGTCTCTTTATTTAGCTTCCACTTTTAATTTTTTGCTATTGGGTCCTTCTATTTCATTCTAATCGCACATCAACTTATCATAATTATTCAATAACATATAATCATCTTACTTAATGTCCTTTATGTCCTTAAATTGATAATTTACCACTTATCATTTGTACTTCTTTAAAAATTCCGATTATATCATTTTTTACACTTAACCCAGAAATTTCCGATAAACACAATTTGACTTCCATTTTACTTTAAACATGTCATAAAACTATTATGGTATAATTTGGGGTGTTACAAAGCAAACAACGATTTGGAATTGTTTACAAAGGGCAGGAACTATATAGAAAAGACTCTTAGAAGCCTTAACAACAAGTTTTCTCATCCAATGTAGTTAACTCTAGCAATTAAATTCTATTCCTATGACTGTAAAAATATCTGAGAGAAGAGAAACACAGTGATGCTCTGAAAAATACATTGCCGTCAACTCGTAAGCCACTAAAATAGATTGGGTTGCATGTTTTTCTGGATCCATCATCAAATACCCCATTATCATGCAAGGAAAATATTCATCAATCCAAGATAAATAATAGTTGAGAAAATATTTTTCTTCGTTTTCCTTGAATTTTGTTTTATCAAATGAATGTATGGGCTTATATAACGTGTTCACTGTCAAATCCAGTATTTGAAGTTGAGTGCTCTTTAAAGGCAATCATATACGCATTACTTCTATGAAGCTACTGCTGGGGCTATTCCAATCATTAGCACCTTACGAGGTCTCCTTGAAACTGGAGACAAGATATTGCGCATTGAAGGCATTTGCAGGTTGGTTAAACACCTTTCAAGTAACAAAAATAAATGAAATAAATAAACTAATGAAATCATATTATTAGTGGAAAAAAAGTAGCAATCAAGTTGTTTACAAGCATCTAAATTCTTGCTGCTTCAGGAATATGCCCTATATGTCTTTTAATACAAGGCTTTCTTCATGGGCAGTGAGCTATATCTTCAACTACTTTAAGGGCACTCAGTTTCAGTGAGGTGGTGTCAGATACAAACGTTGGTTATACTGAGCAAGATCCAAGGGATGATCTATCTGGAACAGATGTCGCCAGAAAGGTAATTAATACGTGCTTAATTTGGGTTAATTAAATGGGTGTGGGACATCATTGTGTTTCCATCCTCCCTGCCACTACAATTTGCCTAAAGCAGAGGAGGGGCCATTTGATCAGTAAATTGCCTCTAAAATTTCCAGATAAGCAGAGAGGGGGTGGAGGTGGTATTGGGCCATTTTCAATCTCTTTTTTGGGAAAATTAGTATTGTGGCCTGAAATTTCATGACTTTTGTATTTAAATCTTGAATAAATGTTTGCTTTTAATATAAAGAGTCTACGTAATTTTGTTTTTTATATCCCCTAACTTTGATTTTAATTGTAGTTTTAGCATTAAAACGACATTGCTACGAGCCACGCTGATGTGGACAGGCTTCGGAGTCTTGTTGGGGATATAAAAACAAAATTCATAAAAGTTGCTATATTTAAAAAACAAACTTTTTGTTCAGGATTTAAATACAAAAGTCATGAAAGTTAACGATTTTAATACTAATGTTCCTTTCTTCTTTTTTGAAACTAGGGGTAAAATTATGTGGTTGCTTTATTGGCTATCACTCATTCAATTAGGTATGCAGTCAGTACATGGCATGAGCTCTGGAAAGATTTTGGGCACTGCTACTATCTACTTACTGTTATTGCTTTATCTTTATTTTTCGAGCGCTTAAACACTTTAGTTACGATAAGAATCGTCCCTACCTGGGACTTGGAACCTGCGATCTCTCCCCCCAACGCCATTAAACGTCAGCCACACAAACATATCCAGGCAGATTTAATGCGGCCGCTTTCTCACGATACCCATTTGGAAACCTTGTCTTTGCTGTCAATAGATGCCACCCACTTGTATTGAAGCAGAAATTATATTTTTATCAGATTTACTATGGTAAAATTCGGAAAGATTATCATAGGCTCCTGAAGCTGCTCTCTTATTTCAGGTGATAATTCTTGCTAGAGAATCTAGTCTAAAACTGGAACTTTCAGATACTCCAGTTCAAAGTCTTGTGCCAGAACCATTAAGAGTAAGAACTAGGTTAATGTCATTCATGTACAGAACTGCAGTAAACACACATCCATATTCAGTATGACGGTTATGGTGATTTGCTGCAGGCTGCTGCATCAGCTGAAGAATTCATGCAACAATTGCCACTATACGACAAAGACAGGCTACAACTACAAGATGCTGAGGATGCAGGGGAAGTAAGTATCTCTAATGCGCTACAGTTAATTAGATATGTCTGAAAAAGTAAGCATGTTTGATTTGTATTTTGGATAGAGTAATTGCAAAAAAATAGGAGCCACCACCATAAGTGATCGTATGGCAAAAACTCTACAATTCTATGAACAACCTGGTTTTAATTTTTTATTTTGATTTTGATTATTTTTTTTAAGTTTAGATCATTGTGCCATTGGCTGCCATTTTTTCTATAATGATGCACCATATCTTGGGTCAATGTGATAAAGTATCATATAATATGGCGTATTTCGAGTATCTTATGTCTTATTTGATGCTATTTTTTAAAGCAATTATCAAAATCAGTATTTAAGAAAAGTTCTTAAATAATTTTGAATTTGTCTTCAGATCTGAATTTGCTCGGTAATATAAATGCTGGAAGCATTTATATTCATATTAAACTCAAATTAAGAAGTTCTGGCAAAGACGTCTTGCTCAATCCTCTTATCAAAGAATTTAATCCTACGTTTATTTAAAATCCATAATTTATTTTGATTCTTCACGCCACAAGGATATGAGGCCATGCTTGTGGAGAGTTAGTCATTTAACAATAAATATGGAAAAAAGGTTGTCTATGCATTTATGTACAATACAAAAACTTCCTGGTCTACTCTCCATGTTTCCAATTATTTCTTGAGAATGCTTGATAAAAAAACACTAAAAACATCCCAAATTTGTTTAAAGAAAGAGCATGTCGAAACAATTTCGCAAACAACCTTTTTCAGTCCAAAATTTGTTAAATGCCGTTTTTAAGTTAGGAACAGAAAACAATTTTGAAACCAGTTTTCAGAGTGGCCTTACCAGAAAATTCTATTGAAGGTTATTATTATTATTGCAAATATTGAAAACAAACACTGATCTCATGGTGAGAAAAAAGTAATGTTAGGTTTTTTAGGGGAGTGTCTATACTCTCAAGAACTTGGTTGCAAGGCACATTAGCCATTCCTTTTCTTAGTAGGTCAGTTCAGCAACACAATGAGACGCTTTCACTTCATGTGATGTGTTAATTTACACATATTTATATTAAACCCAAATACTATGTGCTCGAAATTCTTGCGAGAAATTTCTACCATTTAAATACTTATATTCGAAATTGGTCTCTACAGGAGGAGGTCCTTGGTTCGAGACCTCCTCCGCAATTTATTCCTCACTGTTGGTTTGAAAGTCCAATTATGACTCCTTTGTTTCATTATTTTGACTCTCCACGCACGGCATGGTGCCACGCGGGTAAAGTCATAAAGATAATGACATCTATTCAGTTCCCAAATCCTACAAGCTTGAGCTTTTAGAAGAGTTGATTGTTTAACATGGTATCAGAGCTTGCTCTGGTAGGAGGTCCTTGGTTCGGGACCTCTCTCTACAATTTATTCCCATTGTTTACTTCAAAGTTCACGGCGACTCTCAGCCGGCTCGTTTGACTCTCCACATGCGAGTATCACGCATGAGAGTGGAGTGGTGTTATAGGTATGATATTCATATTAAACCCAAATCTTACAAGGTTGTTTTTAGAGAGTTGATTGTTTAACACAGACGTAGTTTTATTTTTAAGGTGAGGTCATTGGTTTGACAACTTTTTTTGCAATTTATTCCCTATTTGTTGGTTTGAAAGTCCATGAAAGACTCTTTTTGGTTTGTTTGACTCTCCATGTGAGGGTGTAGAGCCGCACGTGAGGGAGAGTGTTAAAGGCATAATGTTCATATTAAACCCAAATCCTACAAGTTTTTTAAATTTGGTGAGAGATTTCGTCGCTTAATACACGATATGGACCTTCCTCATTCTTCTCAAAATTTGCATTTCCACCCATGGTTTTAAAAGAGGCGCCTAAGCTCAAGGCACAACCACTCCTTAGTTATAGCGTCTCGCCTTTCAAGACAACGCGTCTTATAGACTATACCTTCTTTTAAAACACTATTATTCTTGAAATTTCTAATCATATACTAAAATTTATATAATTTCACTCATTTTTCATTGAATTTTTCTTTAAATATTAGGAATATTTAATTATACTCTAATCAATTTACACTTCCACAAAAGGTCCCAGATATGTCAGTGGTGGATGTGATAAACCAAAAAGGGCTTGTGGAGCTGCGAAGATACAAGAAAGACCATCCTTCGCCAGCCTTTCGGATCCGACATAACATCATCGCTTACAACCTGCAAGGTACAAGAACCACTCTTATCGTCCAGGACTGAGCCGGCGCCGTGCAATCACGCGGTATATTCAGCGACGTTTGCGCCTCGCCTCCTCACCTTGGCGCCCGCCTTAATTTTATCGCTTCGCCATGAACTAGGATTGCAAAGATTCGATTTTGATCTCCGGTGTCTCTATCCTCCGGGCTTTTAAGTACTTCGCATTTCGTAGGTGGAGTTTTTTTTATTTTTGTTTTTTGGTTTTATTTTTCGTAGTATTTTTAGTTGTGTTTTAGGTTGAGGCTGTGTTGGTACTTGTATTTTAACTAACTAAGCTATGATCCTGGTTTTGTCTCTGATAGTAATGAAGGGACTTATCTTTGGGACTATTTTGTTCATCTTTCTCTTTCCTTTTTTCTTGTTTTGGGAAATTTATTAGTGAGTTTGGATTAGGGGTGTAATCGAGCTCGATACAAAGCCGCCTCAACGCAACTCGATTAAAACTCAAACTCGACTGAACTTGATCGAACTTTCTTCATGTTCGAAACTCGACTAAAAATAGTTATTTACCTAAACTTGACACGACAAAACTCGAATCAATTAAAAATTAATAAATAATTATATTCAAACTCGACTCGACTCAACTCAAATTTGACTTGAGTTCGACTCGAACTCGACTTGATTAAGCTCATAAGCAACTCAAGTTAAGTATTGTAATACTCGAACTTGACTCAATTAACTCTGAGTTTAATTCGAGTATTCTATTAGTCATGCTCAAGTATTTGACTCATTTACACCTCTAAGTTTGATGAAACTCTTTTCTATTGGCTCTTTGAATATAATAGATCGTCATTATTCCATTAATGATGATGAACTAATGCAAGTTTTTTTCACACGGCTATGCATATCTCGCTCTATAATTATATTTGATGTTGGGAAGATTTTCTTTCAAAATTAGGTGATCATTTGATCTGACTGGAAATAGTTCTTGGATTGGAGTTGGTAGTTTTCTTTTGTAAGTTTTATTTTTATGAACTTCTTTCTTGTTATATAATATATTTCAAATATGTATAAAACGCTGTGACAGCATTACAAATGATAACATATCAGGCCAGAAAGCGTTTTGGATGTATAATCTTATAAACCATTGCGAGCAAACACGTTGTACAGGAATCATCCCCATGTCTTTAGTAACTTTGTGGCATTGTGTTTTTGTTCTGTTTTTTTTTAAATTTGAAGCTAAACTTTTGGTGAATGGATCTTATTAATGAATGAGTAGAGTGTAATCGAGACTAGCCTGCACAGAGCCGTTCTAGTTTGACCTCGATTAAAACCCAAAGTTCGAACCCGACTCCAAACTTAATCGAGCTTTTCTACGTTTAAAACTCCAACTCGAAAAATAGTCGGTACCTACTCCGAGCCGACTCGATAAAGCCCGAATCAATTCAGGGAAAGTAATAAAATAATTATACTCGAATTCGATCTGCTTTTAATAAAATAATAAAGCTCGATCAAGGTCGCGAGTAGCTCAATACTCTACTGATAGTTATTTGAGCTCAACCTCACTCACAATTTCGAATTAAATTCGTATTCTATGAATCGAGATCTGATTTGCTCATGAATAGCTTGACTCGCTTATACCCATTAACTCCAAGTCAAATCTCGAAAGATTCTATGAATCGTTCTCAAGTAGCTCATGATTTAGCTTGAATCGCTTTTATACTTCTATCCATGAGGCCGTCAACATCAACAAATTACTATGGGCATCTTGGAGAACTTTAATCATACCAGCTAACCAAAATTATTGATATTATCGCCATATAGAATTTCAACATAGTTAGTTGTATTGAAGAGATAATTAACAAACTTACAACTTGAGCTGAAGAGGCCTCAAAACTGCCATGACTAATCTGATTCCTCACCTGTCTTCTTCCTTTTTCTCCCATCAATTGATTTTGGGACTGAGATAAAACTTTGGATCTCTGAAAAACCTTGTGATCGTCTCTGCCTTCTCAGACGAAAGGTCTGTGTTCTTCAAAATATAATCTTTTGATGCTTTGGCTATTGCTTCTATCGAACCAATTGCTTGATTAAGCTGAACATACAAGACAGTTGAAAATTCTTACCCATGCTTGGTTCATTAGAAAATTACTATATAAGACAAGGCTTTCAATGTTAAGTTTCAAACTTGAAAATCTGAAAATTGACATCGTATATATAAATACAATAACATGGTTCTCAGCTTTCTTAACGTCACCTCTTAGTTACTTCTTAGCACCACAAAATAATTCCGGGTTTTCTACTTTCATGAGTTTCAAGACATGTTTGTTTACAGTTTTTGAAAATTATTATTTGTTTTGAAAAAACAAGGGGAATAAGGAAAACATAAAACACACGTTTAGTTCTTAGTTTTTTTTTTTTTGAAAAAACATAGATAACACAGAATACACTAAATTCAAGCAATAAGAACAATTTTCAGATAACACAAAGGGTCTATTTGGTTATAGAAAAGAGAATAAGGAAAACATGTTTGGTTTCAGTTTTTTCTTTTTTCTTTTTTGAAAAAACACGAAGAGTACAAAAAACACTAAATTCAAATAACAAGAACAGTTTTCAGAAAACACAAAAATGATATTATTTGTGTTTTCAAAAACTGTTCTCCAAGAACAGTTTCAAAACAAGAATCAAACAAACCCAAAAATTGTGTTATTTGTGTTTTTAAGAACAATTTTCAAAATAGGAACCAAACATGCCCCTATGTTGCTGTAATGGTATGGAGGAAGCCAATGGTTATGAAGTTAAGGAATGATATAGACATCATGCATTATCATATTTATTGAATTGTTCATGACAATCCTGCAGTAAGGGACAATTTGACGCTTAAATAGTTCTACTAAATGAAAGGAATGCTATCTTCAAAACTAAAATTAAAATGAAAGGAATGCTGAATGCAGCTTCAGAGAAAGAAAGATTACTGAATTTGTATCATGATTATCAAATTCCAGGTATGGAAGTGATTACTCTAAGGAATACTTCATTCTTGCACTGATCTTTCTCTTGAAAACAGAAAGGTATATTGAAGTAAGAATAAAGAATGACAAATGACAACAACAGAGACACGAATTTAAACTAGAGAATAACTTCAACCAACTGACTAGCCCTCAATTTGGATGCTACATCCTGCCTCTTACATACCGCAATATATGGCTTTGATTCTAATAACTGCTTGAAATGAGTTAAAGAGATATGGGATTTAGAGAATAGTTTAATACTCCCCACGGGCATGAGCTATCTCTCACAATCTTCTTCGAATCCCATCTCCAAGTCTTGAACTGGCACAAATGTAGGCCTTCCAAGCTTCATTCCAAGCCTTTCGCCTAATCAACAACAGCCAAGCAGTTATCAGAAACTGGCGAAAATGCATATTCTAGTTTTGGATGACTCACTTGAAGTAAGAGCGGACAAATGAATCATTTTGCTCCCTGGTTGGAAGCGTGACAATAATGTAGAGATTTACAAATTGCTCCTTTAGTTTCTGTACCCTGTATAAATACTGTTCATAGTTATATAAAAATATAGAAAAAAATGGGTGTAAACAAAAGTTGAAATGAGGTTATGTTTTAGTTTCTTTCCCTTAAACTTTCAAAGAATCAGAGATAACCTCAGAGTTTATCATTAGCCTTAGTGTACTGTTATCAAGTTATAACGGCTTATTGTCAAACAACCAACTCTCCTAAAAGCTTGAGTTTGTAGGATTTAGGTAATATGAATATCATGCTTCTTAACGCTTATTACTTCAAAAAAGGAAAATAAGACAAACAAATAACGAGGAAATCTTCCCCACCTGCTATAGGTAGGCAAGTAGTTGTTACAGTCCCAGTTTGTCACAAAACAAAGGCCACTGATAAACCACCACAGTTGAAAAATGAAATCCAAATAAAAATCCCAAAGAAACTGTAAAGTGAGGGAACCACAAATACACAGAAAACAGGCAAAGGATGAGAATTACAGGGGCAATTGGGACGAAGTTAAGACGGAAGGAATTTGCATTGAGGAAGGAGGAGATGAAGTTGATGAATGATGGGTGCTGTTCATCTCTCCATGTGTTCCTCATCATACAAAACTCCCACTCACTTCCTTGCATTATACAAAACAACATAACCCCATTCAACTAATATAACAAAGCATACAGTCTCCCAAAATAACAAAGCATACAGTCACCCAAAAGAGGCTTTATCATAGTTCAGAGTGCTCAACTTTCAATCTGAACACTCACTATACCTATCACTATAATCAAGACATAGGACTAACAGGAACCCTCAATCTTTGTATGACTAACACAATCCTTTTCTTCTTCTTCTTTTTACACTTCATGATCGTAACATTACAATAAATTCTATTGAATCATTGATGCCCTTATTTGTTTTCATAGAAAGCAACAAAATCAGCCAAACATGTGTAGAATCAACGTCTTCTCGGCTTAGATTTTATAAGTCACGAGCTAGATATAGAAGCTCTTATTGAGCTTGAAGTAAAATTTTGGGCTTCTCGAAGTCAATGCCAAACAGGGCCTATATCAAAATTGGTGCTAAAATACACTCAGACTTCTGTAAATTCAACCTTGTTACAATATCTTTGAATTCTCACAATATTTATGGAACCTTCCGTTTGGATGCCGAGAAAATAAACTTCATTCATCTATTCCATTCCGTTTCTAAGAGGATATATGTTATCCATATGAAAACTGATTTCTCTTTTTCATCTTTCAATTTCTTCATTCACTGGCCACCAAAGGAAAATAAAATATGAAAATTAATAGCTTTAAATTTTCTATGAAACAAACAAGGTTTTCCTTCCAAAGAATGTCTCTGAAACCTTCGTTTGGTTTCTAAAATGAACTTCTTTTCTATCAGTTTAATTTCCGCTTCTCGGCAACCAAACGGAAAAAAGAGAATATCGGAAGATACCTTGAGCTCAACACATTTGGAGGATTCCGACCCGTTGGATCTCTGCAACTTGCTCTGAAATTCGCCATTTTCGCAGAGAGAATAAATGAGAATGAATTGGAATTCAAAATATCGAATCATCGCAATATGCCAATATATAGGGAGCTGAAGTTCTGCTTATTTCCCAAACGACCCACCTGTTCTGTTTTTATTTTCATCCATGCCCTTATTACCATGTTGGATAACTATTTTGCCACGTGGAAAAATAAGGCCCTGTTTGATTATAGTTCTAAAAATCATGGAGAACATAAAAAAATATTAAATTTTAAATAATACATTAATTTTTGCAGAATACCAAATAAATAGCTGACGATTTTGCTATAATTTTAAAATCAAGTTGTTTCTAAAAAAACAAATGAAAAATAAGAAAATTTTCTCAGAGGTATAAAATTTTATCCAACATTTTAAAACAAACCCTTTTCAACATTTAAATTTTTTTAACTCAACATTTAAATTTTTTAACTTTTCAACATTTAAATTTTCGCCTCGGTTAAGAGGTAGTAAATTTTTCGTTATTCAACTTTTCAAAACAAAGAAAACACGCTTAGCTATTTAAAATAAAGACAGGTCAAAATTAAAACAGTTAGGCCGACCACATTTTCAACATTTTATAACGATCAGGTAATCGGTGCATACTGCTTTCCTTGCCAATTAAATCAAAACACCTTAGATTTTTATCAATTGGGATAAAACGAAAATTAATGCGGGATTGCCAAAGTATTTTATTCTTTCTTCCCCTTTCGTCTTCCATTTCGATTTTCTTCACGCGCCAAAAACAATTTTATCACACAGAATCTCGTATTTCCAAACACATATTCATTATTTCATTAACTTTCATTTTCAGCATAGTAATTGCTTTATGAAACCCGATTTTCTTATTCTTTGTTTTCAATCGTCTCAGCATTAACGATTTTCTAAAGAAAACCAAAGATTATAATATTATCAAAATTTCATATTCGAATTTCGATGTAGCTAAAAATTCAACTAAACTTACTAGCCTATTTTTTTAACATCAAGAACATATAAAACACTAAATTTGGAAAACAAAAACAGTTTTCTAAGAATACTAAAATACGTTCTCTGTATTTTCAAAAACTATTCTCAAAAATCAGAAATACCTTGGCCTATTTGGTTCCCTTTTTGAAAACGATTTTTTATTCTAAAAAACAACAGAAAACTGCGCCCGCTACTACCTAAAATTTTTAACTCTATCCAAAATTTAAAATACGAAAAATTCTCTCAACGATATAATCTTTGGGCCATTTTTAAAATACGTTGTACTTAACGCTGAAAATAAAAATAAAATCCGTCAGAAACCATTTTCGAAAAATTGGGTTAATAAAAACAACGAAAAACGCCCTTTAAATGCCGCTATGAGAAGAAAATCGGCTCAAGACGAAGTGTAAGGAAAATAGTTAAAATACTACAATCTCGCTAAGTTGCTTTATCCTAATCTATCAAACTGTGTTTCTACTTAATTCGAAAATGCATGAAAAATAACATAAAACAGCTTTTCTAATTCATATATAAAATCGCCAAAATAAATAATTCATTTTATTTGTTTTCAAATTTCGTTACTTCGATTATCGTAATTCAAAACTGATTTTCCTTCGCTTTCGGAGCCATTGTAGAAAATGTAAATTTTCTACCTACTAAAAGAACACATTTCATTTCGAATTCATTGTTATGAAAAACACAAAAAACACATTAAACACTACGTTTTTTTATTCAAAGAACATAATTTTAGTGTTATTTGTGTTTACAAAAATTGTTCTTTAAGAACGGTTTCAAAAAAAGGGGAATCAAATAGGCCTTTAAAAAACAGAAACCAAAAACAAATAAATAGATATAAATTAATAAATTTTATATTTATTTTTAAAGGGGAAAAAGAAAAAAAGAAGGAAAAAAAAGAAAAAGAAAAAAACCCTTCTCTTCTCCTTCGAAGTGGTACTAGCAAAGGATAACAATGGCCCGAAGTCACAATTTCAACCACTAATTTCAAGTTCTTCCAAACGCCTTCTTCGATCGCCGTTACGGTTGGGTGTAATGCTCTTATTTCCTTTTTCAAAACGATTTACCATCTGGAGCTTGATTTTCATTTCGTTTTGTTTTCATTTTTGATTTCATCTTCTTTCCTTTACAGATTTGACGAATGGAAAGATCCATCGGAAGAAGCACTTTCCGGCGGCCGAGGAATGTTAGTTTCCCCCCATTTTCTGACCTACCAAACATTAGGCGCATTTTCTCGAACAAGCTATGCTCTTTTTATTTTAATTTGTTTTATTTTTCTCATGCATTTTAATGGAAACCAGACGGAGTTGTCCTTTGAAGGAATGAGTTTATTTTTATTACCTTATTATTTTTCCTGATATACTAATTTTTGTTTCTTGGCAATGTTAGGTTCTGTATATTGCCTTTGGCCACAGCTTTACTGAAGAAAGCTACGGAATCGGTATGGTGATGATTTGGGTTTTTTTTTAGTTTCCAGCTCTTTCATTTTTTTTAGTTGGATGCTTGGTTGTTGAGAAAACTGTGGATTGAAAATCTGCGGCCTTACAAAATTTTCCCTCCCTCTGTTTGCCTTGAAGAAATCTATAGAAGTTGATTTCACTAATATTTTGTTGAATGGCCATTGATTTTTCGTCTTCGGTGAGCCAGCTAATAACGGAGAGAATATCATGGCAAGTAGAAGTTATCTCTTGTTTGCTTTATTTACTAGCAATTGAGGAAGGCATTTCCATAGTCCTCTTGAATAACCTGCATTCACGTATGGGTTAAGTTTCCTTCAAGTATTCTACTTTGGTGGAAAGTTTATTGTTGAGAACTGAAAGGAAGTACACAAGAGAAGGAGATGTTCTGGAAAAGAATAATTAGGGAAAGATAAAGAACTAGTGAGTGTTGTCGGATGGGGGGAAAATATATTGTTACTGTGAAAATAAGACCTATTTAGTATTTTGAGAATAAGATCCCCTTCTTTTGAAGAGATTAAATTGAGGATTTAAATTAAGGATTCAAAGGCAACAGTGTAGGATTATTAGTTCATTCGATGATGTCCTCAGCTTCCATTGGCTCATTGAACAAAAAGGACATGTTAGTAGATGGTCTTCTTATATGATTCAATGCCTAATTATTTTGAATTTGTGATTGACTGGTTAACATTTTTGATTCAAGTATCTCATGATTTTCTTAGTATATTAACAAAAGAAGTAGAGCCCATTCTTCGAGTCCTCGAAAATAAAGTAATCCATAATGCATTTTGCGTCTAGGAAGGGTCCCTTAGTTAAGGAAGGTTCTTTATCTGTGCCTTGTTGTGGTTTGGGTGCCATCAATAACACTGGCAAACATGAGCTAATAGGATTTTGCTTATCTCAAATTAGGATCAGTAATGCTGACTCTGATGCCTTATACCATTTCTTCTTTCATAAGGCTTAGATCCTTGGATCTAAAATTTTGAAGACTGTTCATGATATTCATATTAAACTCTAATCCTATAAGCTTGAGCTTATAAGAGAGTTGATCATTTAACATGGTATTAGAGCTTGGTTTGGCAGGAGGTCTTACGTTCGAACCACCTCTTTGCAATTTATTCCTCATTTGTTGATTTGAAAGTCCATGGAGGATTCTATTTGTTTATTTGACTCTCCACGTGCGGGTATAGGGCTGCACGTGAGGGAGGGTGTTTATGATATTTATATTAAACTCAAATCTTGCAAGCTGGAGCTTTTAGGAGAGTTGGTCATTTAACAAAGACCAAGTATGATTTTGTTTTTTCAAGGATTCTACAATTAAGATTTGTGGCGGAAAATTGAAAGTAATGGAATTTTCGTTGGTTGTGAAAGAGAAGTAATGGAAAGGATTTTGTTTGATTGATGACCAATGGTTTTTTCATGAATTTCTCACAGTTGTTTTGATATTTCACTGATTTTGTGGATTTTTGGCAATATTTTGGTGATTTTGTTGTCATTTGTATTGCCAGATCAGCACATTACATCTCAAATTGCTTAAAATTAAAGTGAGGCCGGGTTGGGGGACACGAAAAGTCTAGGCTAATCCCATTGCTCTTATTGTTGATGAACCCAAAACGCTCATCTATGTGGGCAACCTTTCTTCCAACCAAACAAATAAGAATCTAATATATTTCCTTAGTTTTTGTCTTAGCTTTTGCTAAACTACCCCAACAAAATGAGTATCTAATATATTTCCTTTAGTTTTTGTTTCGCTTTGGCAAAACTACCCCAAAGCTTGTCCAGAGTGAAGGTTGATTATGCATGGTAAGCATGTAACAGGTTTAGGAATGGTCTGTATGCCTACTCTTCTATTACTGTTCTGTTTTTTAATGTTGTCATCCATTTGTTTTGTCTAATCGAGTTACACCGACCATGCTCTTATTTTCTTGCTATGTCTTTCTTTCGTCAGAATAGACTGCATAAGAATTGTGAATGTTTTTTTATTTGGTTTTGAAAATTAGACCTTGCCAACTAGAGCTTTTCACTAATTTGTTTTGTCGGTGCTATCTCACAGATTAACCTTGCAGCTAACTCTGCAGTTAAAGTTATTGAAAGGCCAAACTTGCTTTCGCCACAGGAACTGCAAGCTAGTTTTGACGATCAATTTCACAAATTTATGTCTTCGATTCAAAAACCAGAATTCAACTTGCTTGCCATCAAAGGAAATTTGGTATTGCGTGCTACTGATTCCTCTTCACATCCACATAAAGAAAGCAGTGAGTCAAATGGATAATACTACAACAGCTTAAGTTCACAAATTTGTGTAAACTAATATCAGTTTTGTCTTGTTTTGATCTTGTTATCAGGCATGTATAAGGTTTTGATAAAGTGGCATTGTTTATATTATGACATGGTGAATCTAGTTTTGGTAGTATATTGTATCTCAAATGATGGTTGAAAGGTCTGTAATTTAGGGAGAAGCCTGTTACTGTTTCCTGCTCGGCTCTGGCCTGATCAGGCAGAGAAATTTCAGCCTCAAACCCGACAACCAAGCTCCTTTCTAGAAGGCTGACCACTTTGCCATTTTGCAGCCCGCCCCTCAGAGCCAGAAAAGCCATGATAGGCCCGTCCCTTGTCCTATTTAAATTTTTTTTAAATAGATAACGTAACTCTATTTATAATATATACTGTTAAAACTTTATTATATAAGTTAAATCATTAAATTTTGAGCTAGAAAGAGAAGTTAAAATAAAAAAATTGGTTTTAATTGTTGGGCCCACCAAGCTTGCACGTCCTGGGCCTGTTAGGCCTCCATCCTAGGCCTATCTATTAAAATGCTCGTGGGCTAGGCCGTTGGCCTTAAGAAAATGCAAAGTTTGGCTCAGCCCAATGACTGGTCAACGGGCTTATAAGCTTGGCTTGAGTTGGGTCATGAGCTTCATTTCTCTAGGTCAGGCAACCCTGCCTAGCCCGATGGAGACCCTAGTTTGTATGTATTGCCTCATATTCTTTATTAATTAAATTTGTGAATGGAATTGGCACAAATTTAAAGTCTTACCAAACATTTGTTATCAATTCTTCAACTTGTATGAGGTATTTCATGCTTACAATATTGAAGAATATTGTACGAGCTAGAGAAACCATTGAAGCATTTCATTTTCCTTAGAAGAATGACTATCAAGTTGTTTTGCTGGTGACTCGAACCTGGTCCTTACCTATGCCCACCCTAATCCATAACCGTAGCAATTTTTGGAGGTAATTGTTGTATTTTGGATTCTTTTCTTGGATCTTAATTTTCTCCATATTTTTGGAAAATGCGTACCATTATTGCTGGTGTTCTTCTATTTTGGATCTTGCATATGGTTCATGTTCTTTATGTTTTTTTTTTTAAATTTATTTTCTTTCTTTTTTTATGACTTTATATAAATGGTTTAGAGGAAAGCCAATACACACCCCATAGCAAATTGTGGTGGTGATCCTCTTTGTAGGTATAATGATATGGCAGACCCAGAAAACAAGTTAAGGGATAAAACAGTAGGATTGTGATTAGTTTTCGAAAAGAACAAGGAAAGAAAAAAAACTTGATTGAGGGAAATAATTTTTTATATTTGACACTAATAAAAAATTTTAAAAAAATAAAATTACTTAGAAATGAGGTATTTTAAAATTATTTAATATTTATATTGATAAATTTAAATAAATAAAGTTGATTTGAGGTAACAAATAAACATATTATATAAAATTTAATTATATTTTTACCTTCCTTCTACTTTTCCTTCCTATTTTGTTTCCTTAAATTATTTAATTTTTATGTTTTTCTCTCATACACAGAAGCTTTATTGTGTTACATTTTAATAAATATTTTTTATGGGTGTAATTTTTCCTCAGAAATTTCCAGCCCTTGAGCTCTTTTTTCGTTGAGCCTCTTTTTATTTTTTATTTTATCTGGAGAAAACGTGGGCTCCAAGAGCATTTTAATTATTATTTTTATGGTCAAGGCCCACTTGACAAAAAAACGTGTGGAATCTATTCTAATTTTCTATATAGGAAAAGCTTCAAGGGATCAATGGCTATTCTTCTCTCTGTTTCAGCTTCACCTCTACCTCACCCAAAAGACTTGAAGCCCCTCAGCTTCTCAAGGTCTGAAGGAAGGATCTTCCAAGAGAGGTGCTACTTACTTTTCATTGATCTACTTCATTTCTCACTCACTCTAATCATATATGGTACCGTAATTATTTTCTTGGGTTAATTCTTATACCTCAATTAATTCTGTTATATATATCTATATATATACACATGGAAAAAAGTGTAGCTAAGATTGATATTCTGCTATTAATACTTGGATTGATACTGAATATTATGGCTCTGTTCTTTTGTTTTCGTTTTTCTTCTGCAGGGTTGTAGCTACCCATATCATCATAGTTTGAGGAAGTCTTAGGGGTTTAGTAATTTGGTGGGTGGAAAATTAAGAAGAGAGGAAAACCGATAAGTATTGAAATGTGGAATAAGAAGAATTAAAGAGAGAGAGGATGAGAAACATGCTGAGGAATGGAGGGTTATTGAGTAAAGTGAATTTCTATTTTAATGGCAAGCATCTAATCCCATCCGTACTTCAGCCAAAGAGCTTCAAAAGCTACTAACAATTATAATCCAAACGAATTCTGGTTTTGGGTCTTATACAAATGGTATAAAGGTTGTTTGGAAGGTAGAGTGATTGTGAAAAAGTACTATGGTGATTATGGCCCTTTCGTTGATCCTGAAAGGGTAAGTAATGGAATAGCAGTAGCAGCACAAGTGAGCGGCCATAAGAATGCTTTGAAGCTTTTAGGATGCTGCTTACAAACACCAAAACCCACTTTAGTTTTCGAATTTCCGATGAATGGAAATCTTCTTGAGAAATTAGAAACCAATCCAGCTAGTTTATCATGGAAGATTAGATTAAAGATTGCAAATGAGATTGCTTCTCGTTGATTTACGCATCTCTCATACGCTTCCGAGGCCAATCATTCATAGAGATATATACATGGTCACGCTCTATCGACCAAGACTTTGCCGCTTAAGCTCTGTGATTTTATACTTTGTATGGCACTTCCTGGAGGCTAAACACAAGTAGATAATGAACCCATTATGGGGACTTGTGGTTTTGCAGCACTTGAAGTTGTGTCGTCGGGAGTGTATTCAGAGAAGAGTGATGTTTTTGGCTTTGGCTTGATTTTATTCAATCTTCTAACGGGAAAGAGATATGGAGGCATAGACATAGAATCCAGTGAATATTACAGAAGATCCTATATCAGAAATCATACAATGAATGAGATTGTTGACCCTACAATTCTAGCTGAGGCTGAGGCAGCAAGAGGAGGAGAAGGAGTCCACCACCACCACCATCACCAATTCCAAGCAGTAATAGAGCTTATTCTCAAGGCCTTGGTAATGATAAATTTATATTTATATATACTAATTATGTTGGATATTGCAAAGCAACTCAAACGAATTCAAAGGTACTATAGACCTTAATTTCTTCATCACTCCTTACCTTCTTATGTTTCAAACATGTCTCTATAGAAAAAAGATTAACAAGTCTATCCATCTTTCAACACAAGCTTCTTAAACTTCCTCTAATACATATGTCTTCTTTTTTTCCTAACATACAGGGGAGATTTCATTTCTAATGAAGCAGATCACAATTTCTCGATGAATCTTTCTTTCTGGAGCAATATATGATATCCAAACAAACAATAGTTCTAGAGTAATATCATGAGCTTTCAAATCATTGTATTTATTTGTATTGTCAGAAATTCAGACACCTTTCCCATGATATTGTCCACGAAGCCGAGGTCCTTATGGTTTTGTTTTATGGGCTTCTCCCTAAAAGACTTCATACCACTTATAAGATTATCCATGTTTATTAACTCATGATCCTCCCTATTTCTAATCGATGATTTGAGCTCTCACACCCAACATGTTCTCAGGGATGCGATTTTTTTAGCTGATTAGATTTATATGTGATAGTGATACTTGTTCGGGGTTTGGAATACTTTTTGTGTAGAATTCTGTTTTTGAATTCGTTTGCTCGGCTGATTACATTCTCACGGATAAAATTTGTATGTAAAAATGCGGCTATGGATGTCATATTTTTTTTTTTTTTAACTAATGCTTGCTTTACTTATAACTCGTCATCACTCATCCACCGGAAACGATCTCAAAATTCAGAACTAGACTCTGCGAGAACAACTCGAAATGTCAGATCCAAATTCTCGACTTCATTGCATCTTAAATTCTCACAAATCGATGCTCTATTTTCTAGTTATTTCCGATACGCGCCCGCATCACAGATTTGTGGCCATAACAGCCTTCACCCATCTAAATCGAAATGATTCAAAATTCCAGAACTAGACTTGCGAGCAAACTTCCTCAAATAAACGTAGATTCAAATTTAGACCCCATCGACCTAGAAATTGTCAAATTGTAACAATCTTGGCCCCTAAAAGTCATTTAGACCAAATCTCTGAATCGGGAAGAATTTCATTGCTTAAATCATAACTCAGCTTATACTCATCCAACGAGCCATTCAAATTTCGTGACAACTAGATATCTGGGAGAACAGTTTTCATGAAGAAATTATGTCTCTATAATTCCCATAAAATTTTCAAATATACAACACAATTCCAGATTTTGTTCCTGGAAATTGTCTCGGAGCAGTTCTGATTGTTTAGACCATATCTCCCAAATTAAAAGTTCAAATGATACTTAATGCTTCGATCCATAAGAAACTTCTAAGACATGCAGATATCGAATGTAAGATCACTTTATCTAACAATCCTGTTTCATATATCAAAATTGTAGTCGATATGGATTCGTGAGTCGACTGTAATCGCTTTTATACAGCACCTACTATTAAACCGAATCAGATAAAATGCTATATAAACATCATATAATGAAATAACGCATTATAAAGAATACGACATGATAACATACAAGCATGAAAAGCTTAAAGAGAATATACATATAATCACTATACTTAAAAAGAAAGATACGAACGTTTATAAGAGATTATTCGATAACGAATATTTCATAAAGATACACGAGCATCAATAATTTTTCTCAATGTGATATGAGATATATTTTTCTCGATACCTAAAAGATCATAAAGAAACATAATAAAATCGACACCGCTACGACCGGCAGGCGACAGATAGGCCGACAAGACCCGATCCTGATACTCCTCCTGTATTTCCAGTTGTCTCTGGCTTAATGGGGTTCCATCAGACAATCCCTGCGGACATCCACCCGAACCCCACTCAAGAAAAGAAGTAGACACATACATTAATATAATACCTCAAATATATATATAGATCTACAATGTACTAAATCCACAACCGACTCCATTTTGATCAGAGGTCATAACTAATAAACACACATAATAAAGCACTATACGAGTTCACACAAGACGTAGAAAGATTCTAAGAAATAAGCCACACTTAGTGCATAAAACGAAATACATAAGTCCAATAAAATAAAAGACAGACAGATAATATTAGGGACACTGCAAGAACCGCCGCATGATAGATGTAGAAGTCGGCGAGGCAGGTCTCTACGTATCGCCGACCCAGAAACTGATTTAAAACAATAAAACGAAGCATAATAAATCCTCAAAATGAACACATAATTTATGCTTAAAATAATATTTTTATTTTCGAAAATTTCTTCTCTCAAGACCTCACGTCTACTCTTTCGCAAGGTTCCCCGTTTAAAATCATCTCACAAAACCCAAACTTATGCCCAAGTCAACAATATGAAATTCATGCTCAAAAGTTTAACCAAATTTATTTTTAGAAATTATAACCTGAATTTATTCACAACATGAAAATTTCGCATAAATATATAACATCAAGTGTCGTAAAATAACTTTAAAACACAATAACCATAAATATTGAAAATGTTATAGCTTACCTGCATACAATAATGTACCATACCATATATCCATCATAAACTGCGGATACTCCCACCTCACGACCCTCAACCTCGAAAGTGTCAAAGCAGAATAATAACCAACAACGTATCCATACCATATATCCTTCATAAAACCGTGGGACACCCCACCTCACGACTTCAACATTGAAAGGTGTCGTATAATAATAATAATGATGAACCTGACAGAACCCACCTCACACGAATAATATATAACCGTCGACGAAACCAACCTCACGACACCGTGGCAAACCCAGTGTAAACCGTCCGGGTAAACCCGACCTCACGGCCGTAGAAATAATATATAACCGTTGGATGCAACCAACCTCACGACACCGTGGCAAACCCAGTGTACTGTAATATAAATATTGATTGGAACCTCTGGTACTATATGGTACATCAATTTATAACAACCAACACAGTATCCTTACTCACATATACTTTTCCAACGATACTATATTCTTAATTCAATAAATTTCTCAAAGTTTCGCTAGCAAACTTCCAATTCATGTATCAAAATACTTAAATACCACAAATTATCCATTTAACTCAAGAAAATACTTCCAACATTTAAAATGTTGACAAAATTCACATTAAATGATAACTGCTTATATAAAACAGTATAATTATATTTATGATAACCAACCATTCGATCAAATAATATATATATAAAATAATTCTAATACCATTTTATATCATAATAATACCCCAAAGATTTAAAGATATAAACCACTCACACATAAGACGCCACCCCGCTTCCCCTGCGATTGCCTCCAGCTCAACGTGAGTGCCCGTGGGAATAATAAAATACCAATTAGGTCTAAATAACTAAACCAAAGTCATTAAGAGATGCCCCAAATGTCTGTATCAATTTAAACTATGAAACTATCTAAATCGATTCGACAGGCCCAATTATATAGTCATGGGCTCATAGACTTTGCACTCCAAAATTGGGGCTTATCTTAAGCTAATTTTTCGAAATTGAACCTTTCCATAAATCATCATAAAGTGTTGTAAATTTCACTAATCCAACTAATTTTGCCTAATTTGACTAATTGAGCCCACTCTCGCTTTAACCTTTCTTGCACTACTCCTAAGTGACCCAAAAATGGAAAACCAACCAAACGACGTCCAAAATTTACAAACTTTATATCAACGGAAAGCCTAAGAGACCAGAACACAAAGCAGTATTCCTTACCTTGGTTCAAAAGTTGCCGTGGCACGGAACTCGATCCAAACTGGTCGACCAAATTGTTTCGCCAGATATTTCAAACTGAGGAATATGTGAAAAAGGACCACGGAATGAGTTCGGGGAGGGTCTGAAAATGGGGAGGGAGGTATGGCCTACTGAAATGGCCGGAATGAAGAAAATCTGGCGAATTATCGCATGCCGCCACCTCGCTCACGGCGATCCGGCTCACCGATCGCGGGTCACATGAAATTTGGCCGCAAGGTCGCCTTCGCCGTGCTCCTCCCTGGCCTGCGTGAACAGTGGTGGTGGCTCGACCGCCTCCCCACTCGCTCAAACCCGATCGCCCGAAAAACTGGTCGAAATGACCCACCAGGTCCACGATTCGGGGAGTTTTTTCAGTGGTTCCGGAGCCGAAAATGAGTGTTTTGGGCTGAAAAGGCTCTATCTTCCAAGACGCAAAACTGTGCTTACATGCAGCCTGGGGTGGTCGTTTTCAGTAAAACCCCGGATCGATTTCTTGACACCGATAAATATCATTGCCAACTTCTCAAGGCCATAACTTTTTATCCGTAAGTCGGATTTTGACGTTCAACCCGTCTATGAACTCGTATCGACGAGGCCTACGAGATGGTGTCTTAGTCAACCCAAAATTATTCATCCTTGAAAAAGTCAACTTGGACCCACATACTAATTATTGGTCAAACTTGGTCAAACGTGTAAAAAACTTGTATTATTTGGTACGGGTTGTTACAGATAAGCATGCCGATAGGGGTATAGTTTCTGTAGCATGCCATTTATAGATATCGAGGTCCCGTTTTGGTCAATGACATAGATCCCGTTTGGATCATTATAACTACCTGCTGGCCATACAGATAGAGACATCACTGTCTTCAGATAAAATGATAAGACTTTCTCAAAGATACAGATAGAGATCACTCGGTTTTCAGACAAATGATAGTACCATCTGGGTACATACGCTCCTCAGATCCGCCGCCAAGTATTTGGCGTGCATGAAACATAAAAGAAAATGACAAGTATACACAAGATGACACGATACGGTAAGATAACACCGTTATGCGACGATAAGATATACATGTTAACAAGAAGTAAAGCAAGATGACAATTTAAAAGTATATGAACATGATAAGAAATGAAATATGATAAGATTTTAATAAGTATGATATACGTAGAAGTATATCTATAAATGATATGTGCAAAACATGAATAAGCATGTATATATGTAAATGAATGTTAAAGTTATATGTAATTGTCTATAGTGTGATGACCCTTATTAGAGGTTGTCCATATGTATTAATTCCCACTAAGCTATAAGCTTAGCACGGGTATTTCATCCGTGTAGGTACAGGAGAAGCAAAAACGATACTCCACATTAAAAACCAAGGCCAACACACTACTAAAGGCCCAATGGCATCTTTGGTCTATTTTTTCAGATATGTTTTGTTTTTGTAAACAATGTAAAACATCAGGAATGCTGGAATCCTTCCATATACGGTTCTTGTATATATTTTGTAATCCGCTGCTACAGGATATAGTACAAGTTAAGTGTTTAACATTATATGAAACGAATGCTTTTAAAGGTTATGTTTATAGTAAATGCAAAAAAATCGCACTCCTCGCTTGACACCGTGCCGAGTCAGCGCCATATGCCCTTTTTTTATTGGGTTGAGAAAAGATTATGGATGAAGAAACTTAAGCCTTCAAATAAAAGATAACCCACAATAATATTTAAACGCGTATTTTCTAACATCTTTAGAAAATTTTGACCACAAAATATTTGAATTAGGATTACAAATACTTTTCTTAGTTAAACAATCTATTGTTTTATTCGTTTATCTATTGTAAAACTCGGGAAAATTCTAATTTTATGAAAAATGGTAAAATGGTAATTTTAGTCAAAATCCGAATTCCTTTTCAGACGGATGACTAAACTGACTTCAACTGCTAGAATCGTCTCGAAATCTAGCTACTCACGTAATTCCAAGACAAATTAATTTCATGCATTTTTCGAGGCATCGTGTCTAAAATGTATGACAAATTTGTAAAAGACATGTGATGCGACAAAAGTCGCCACTACACGTATCTACGTACATGTTGCATAATTAGCGAGATGACGAGATGAATGACTTAGATTACGCCATGCGTCAAAATCAAAACGGCGGACACAATTGGAATTAAATGAAAAGATTAAACGACAAAGACAAACAGTTACTGCCTTCTCCAAAGTCGAGAAACGCGGTAGGTGTGGGGAGACCGGTTTCAGAGAGGAGACACAAGGACTCTTTCTGCATTTTTCTACGTCGGATCACGGCTGACGAAAGAAGAAGCAAAGTTGCTCCCCACGACAAGGGCTACGCGTGGGCATCGATTTTGAGGAGTTCCGACAACTCCAAGAGGTAGGGATTTTTTCCTACTTGGTTTATTCTTCGCCAAGGCTTCATTTTAATGGACGGGATTTGCCGAGGCCCCGAAGGGTCGTGTTTCTGGCCCCAAAATCTTGAACCAATGGAGAAAATCGCTTATTAGGTCGCGAACAAAGGCCACCCTGGGGTTCTACCGCTCGCTGAATGCTGCGTGATTTTCAGGTGGTTCGTGATTCAAAATGAATTGCTTGATTGTTAATTAGTCCATGTGAGCTAGTTTTGATGTTATTATTGTGGATTGAATAATGTGAATTATGTGATTAATGTTTGTTAATATATACATGTAAAATATATTAGCATGAATTGTTTTGAAATGACATAATGCATTCCATACGCACTAGCAATCTCTAACGAGAGGCAAGAGTACGATATGAAAATGAAATAAATTGAAAATGGTTGTGAAAGGAATTTCAAGAAAGATTTTCCGGTTAATCAAGCTTGGAGAGTGGTTCAACAAGCCATCCTGAGGCTTCGACCCACGACTATTCTAAAATGATCCAAAGAATTCGCCTCGTATGGTAGTGTCCAATATTTTTACCGGAATCCTAGAGTTAGTTTTCGAGAATAAAAAGCTTGCTTTGAAACTCCGTATTTTGCCCGCATTCGGGCTTGCACGTGCGGAGTGGAGCTCAAGTGAGGACTCGGCACATCGGATCTTTACTTGCACGCCCAAGAGAGCCACGGTTTGATTGATTGTGATTGTCGCCGCTTATTACGTGACACTTGTGAGTAACCCATGTAAGAGATTATCACTAATTCTGCATCGCTTCACTCCCGCGAGTGTGATTATTATTTAAGGTACTGTGGAGCGCATTTAGAGGACGACGCCTACTAGAGGCCGTTAAAGAAAGCCTGATTGTGGCTTTGGTATACATTTTCGTATGACATGTATTAAAACTTTAAATTTCATATATGTTTTCGTTAAGAGTAATGTAATAACTGCTTAAACTATTATAATAGCTGATATCTCATGAAGATTACGTATGGGCCCAAATGGTCATTTTACTCACTGGGACAGCTGCCATGATCGGGACAGTCAGATTTTCGTGTAGGTGCCCCTGCAAAGCGAGATCGCCCGATTTTCGCAAACCCAGTCTTGGAAAAGGGGACTCAATGAAATGGTGTCGGGTTACCTAACATCCATGAATATTCATGGATTGATGGGCCACAACGGACCCCTAGCTGTAGCGCTGCCAACTATAAATATGACAACAATTAAAATATTTAGGGACTTTATGAAAGTTCCAAATATCCTCCATTAGAAGAATAATTAAATCCAGGTATCATTTTTTTTTATTTTAGCACCATGATTACTTTGAGTCCATCAGATGTTGCAATTAGAACACCATCTCTCAAATCTATACATTCTATCGTACTTTGGAAGCATTGCCTAATTATCTACTCCCTACCACCTTAATACTTATTGAATTCATGAAGAACCCAACTTCGATGCACTTATATTATTCATGATGCTTTTTCAATCAACCGGGCTTCTGAGCCTTGCTCAATTGCTCGCTTGGCTTGGTTGACTCGACGTCGCTCTTCGCAAAAATAAGAAACCAAAGGACGGCGGACGCCTGCCGCTCCGATGCTCTAAGCGCTTCTTTCGTGAAGAAGATCAACCGCCAGTGGAATGAATTTTCATAAGATACATTTTGACCGTACGTGGCCTGACATTTACAATAGGTGATCTTGTAAGTTTCCGAGACTGGATAGATGACACGAATAATATCTTTCCTCATTGAGTGACGACATGGTTTCTCCCATCAAGTGAGATTTTCTTTCCTTATCATTAACCTGTGTTTATCGGGATAATCGAGGAACGATAATTGCAAGATCCCACTTTCTTAATCGGCTGGCACGTGAAGCGCTTTCCTATAATACTGGATTCCTGTATCGACCGTACCATTACCCTTTAAAGAGTACGACCTGGGGCCATCGTCTCGGCCCCACTGGGATACTATTGAGGGCCGAACACTGGTACTGAGCTTGCTTTTTAATCCTATCATTTGGGTTTGCGTCTTGGGCCTGCACGCCTATTATTTCAATCCGATCATTATTAGTCCTTGAACCATCAAAATTTAGTTTGAATCTTCCAATAATAGGAGAAATCCATCAATCCATCTTTTAATTGTACGAGGGATATTATATCCTTTGTTGTTAGTATAAGCAACACTCATAAGCTCTTGAAGTTTTTTAAACACCTGATTCCTATATATCCAAATACTCCAAAGGATAATAGCAATTCTCCACGGTTGTTCAAAGTTTACAAACGAAATGGTAGTTTTTATAAACCGATTTAAGCTAGAAAGTAAATTACCTTTCATAGTTATAAGAAAGATTTAATAATTATTTAAGATGCCCTCAAACTCATTGGACAAAAGGACAAAAGGACAAAATTTAAAAATATGATCAATATTTTCGCTACTTTGATTACAAACACAACACATGTTTGTAATTTCTATCATTCTAGCAACTAAAAAAATCCACTTGAGTGGAAAAGTTTCTCTAATATTCAACCAAAGGAAAACCTTTATTTTTGACAATAAATTTAGTTTTAATATCCAATTTAAAATTTAATGTCTAGGTTGCACTTAAGGCTTTCTCATTCCCAAATTTTATCTTCTATAAAATGAATATGAATTGCTTTAATATCAGCTATTACACTTATAGGGAGGATATTTGAAACTAAATTAATATTCAATTCCTTAGTATCATGATTTATAAAATCATACACTCTAGCATCCAAATTAATGTAATCACCGGAAGCCTTGAAATTTAAATTATAGCAACTAACTATTATATGTGAATTATTTTCTTTGTTTTTTGTTTATTGATTTCCACGTGCTCAATCATTATTTAATTTGACTTGCTAAAAAACCATAATCCATTCTTCAGACTTCGCCCTTTTGTCTATTAATAGACATCATTCCTCGCAAAATGTTTTATGGTGATTAAGATTTATAATGCGATAATAAAAGAAGGGGTCTTGCTAAACATTAATTATAATCTAAAAAAAAAAAAACCTTCATAAGAGACTTTAGGATTATGGTTTGGCTTTGGCCTCATCCATTTGTTTAATCTCAAATAGGTTTCGGAAGTATTTTGTTTGATAAAGATGAAATCTGTGTTTGAGTTTGAACCTCCATGTTGGATCCATGTTTTTTTTTGGTGATTTGATTAAAAGGCTCTTTGAAACACGAATTTCCGAAATCTATTTTTTTCAATTTTGATTAACAAAAATACCCTCGTTAAGTTGAGTAAAAATAACTCTTTTTTTTATAAGACAAAATGAGAATACATATGACAAAGGTATATTTTGTTCCAAGCAAATTATTTTTCAATAATAAAACATGGGGAGGGGGTTAAATTAAAAATTTTAGTTTATTTTACGTCTTTAATCAAATATTAAAAAAAAACCCTCTCTTTGGCCTTTCGCGGTAATTAGCAAAGGGAAAACAATGGAGCCAGAAGTCTCACTTCAACCTCCAAATTCAAGCTCTTCCAAACGTCTCTACTTCGGATCGCTGTTACGGTTGGGTGTAATGCTCTTATTTCTCTTTCTCAAAATGATTTCACCGTCTAAAGCTTTCGATTTTCATTTCATTTTCTCTTCATTTTGATTTCATTTTCTTTCTCAGATTCGACGAATGGAAAGATCCTTCCCAAGAAGCACTTTCCGGCGGCCGAGGAATGTGAGTTTTCCCCCATTTTCTGACCTAACAAACATTAATTACTCACTTAATTTTTTTTCCTTTTTTGGCGCATTTTCTCGAACGGTGCTTTTGAGATTAACCTATACTCTTTTTATTTATTTCATGCATTTTAATGGAAACGTTTCCAGACTGAGATATCCTATGAAGGAATGAGTTTATTTTAATTTACTTTATATTTTTCTTAGTATATTAATTTTTACTTTGGCAATGTTAGGTTTTGCATATTGCCTTTGGCGACAGCTTTACTGAAGAAGGCTTCGGAATCGGTAGGGTCATGATTTGGGCTGTTTTCAGTTTCTAATTCTTTCCTTTTTAGTTGGATGCTTGGTTGCTGGGAAAATAGTGGAAAGAAAATCTGTGGCCGTACAAAATTTTCCCTCCCTGTGTTTGGCTTGAAAAAGGCTATAGAAGTCGATTTCACTCAGATATTTTGTTGAATCAAACATTGATTTTTCATCTTGGGTGAACCAGCAGTCCATGAAATTATAAGGATTTAATCGTCCTCTAATTTCTCAACAACTAAAAACAGAGAATATGATGGCTAGTAGAAGTTATCTCTTGTTTACTTTATTTACTAGCAATTAAGGATTGCATTTCCATAGTCCTCTTGAATAACCTGCATTCATGTATGCCTTAAGTTTCCTTCAAGTATTCTACTTTGGTGGAAAGTTCACTGTTGAGAAGAAAAGGAAGTACATGAGAGAAGGAGATCTTCTGAAAAGAAGAATTAGGTAAAGAACTAATGTGTTCTGTCAGATGGGGGAAAACATGTTAATGTGGAAGAGATTAAATTGCGGATTTAAATTAAGGATTCAAGAAAAGGGCAAGCAGTGTAGGCTTATTAGTTCATTCTTGATGATGTCCTCAGCTTCTAATGGCTCACAGAACAAAAAGGACATGTTAGTAGATGGTCTTCTTATAAGGATTCTATGCCTAATTAATCTGTATTTGTGAGATTGGACTGGTTAACATATTTGGACTCTTTATCTCTGGTTTTTCTTAGTAACTGCTAAAGAAGTATTCATTTGAGTCCCTAAGAATCATGAGAAAATAATGTATTTTGCTTCTAGGAAAGGTGCCTCAGTTGGGGAAGGTGCTTTATTCGTGCCTTGTTGTTGCTTGGATGATGCTTTCAATAACACTGGCAAACATGAGCTAGCAAGATTTTGTCATTGGCACCTTGCTTTTCTCAAATTAGGACCACTAATGCTGACTCTGATACCCTGTAACACTTTGCAGTTTTCTAATGTTTCTTCTTTTGTAAGACTTAGTTTGTTGGATCTAAAATTTTGAAGACCCAGTAAGATTTTGTTTTTTCAAGGATTATACAATCAAGATGTAGGGATGAAAGTTTCATGAATATTGCCAAAATATCATTGAAATATGAATTTTGATTGTTGCAAAAATCTAAGTATTGAATTTTTGGTGGTTGTGAAAAGTAAGTAATGGAAAGAACATTGTTTGGCCGAACACCAATGGTTTTCCATGAATTTCTCACAATTGTTTTGATATTTTTCCTGATTTTACTGGTTTTTTTGCAATATTTTGGTGATTTTGTTGCCATTTGTATTGCTGGATCAGAACATTGCATCTCAAATTGCTCAAAATTAAGGTGAGGGTTTGGAACAAGGAAATTGTTGGCTATATATATATATATATATATATATATTTATATAAATGGTTTTTCCATGAATTTCTCAAGCAATTGTTTTGATAATTATCCTGATTTTACTGGGTTTTTTTTTTTGCAATATTTTGGCTATTTTGGTTGCCTTTGTATCACGCATTAGCACATCGTACTACATTGCTCAAAATTAAAGTGGGTTGGGAACAAGTGTTTCCTATTTTGAACATTGGTTTTGATAGTAAGCATTTTTTGACCTCGCCAATAAGGGCTTTTTCACTAATTTTGTTTTGTCATTGCCGTGTCACATATTAACATTGCAGCAAACTCTGCAGTTAAAGTTCTTGAAAGGCCAAACCTGCTTTCTCCACGGGAACTGCAAGCTAGTTTTGATGATCAATATCACAAACTTATGTCTTCGATGAAGAAACCAGAGTTGAAGTTGCTTGCCATCAAAGGGAATTCAATATTGCATGGTACTGATTCCTCCTCACAACCACATGCAGGAAGCAGTGAGTCACAAATGGATTGTACAACTAACTTACGTTTATAAATTTGTGTAAACATAATGTCACCTTTTTTTTGTCTTGTTTTGGATTGATATTAGGCATGTGTAAGGTTTTGATAATGTGGATTGATATTAGGCATATATGTAAAAAAGTTGTAGCAAAATGTGAAATTTCCAATTTGATAAAAAATGTGAAATTTCCTATGGTATTGCATGTTTTGCAATGACATTTATTCTTGATTGTGCTTATTTCTCTTACAAGGGGCTTTTATGATATTTAGCCCAAAAAAAATAAAAATTCCTCAAATACAAAAGGTTGGGTAATATTTTTAAATCTAGTATACTTTTTGTGATGTGGAAAGTGTCTCTTGAAGAGACTTTTTAAAATTTTGAAAACCTTAAATTTTAATTGAAAAGGTCTGAAGAAACACAAGCCATAAATTACGAATTTAAATCAAAGCGTTTTCTTGAAAATATATATTTTCTAAGTTTCAGAGATTTTGAATTGGGAAAAGCATGTATTTGACTACAAATTTGCATTTAAATGCTATGTATCATCACATTGACTAGTTATAGAAGTAGTACATTCACTACTGAATGAATTATCATAATTTTTTTTGATTTCCAGTTGATTAACTAAGGGTATTTTTGGTTTTTACTTTTGCTTATGTATTTTTACGTAGAATCATAATTATTTTTAATGGGGTAGGCTGAACCATGAAAATCTAATTATTGGTGATGCGTATAATTTTTTTTGAAATTGATAGTCTGATATATAGTTTTCTTTTAAATTTAGACCAACACTTTTATAATTTTGAAATTACTGTCTGCCCTGGTAAAACACCTTCCCAGAGGCACCAAACCGTATATTGAAAATATTTATTGAAGTAGATACTTTTGATACTCTGCTTATGACACTTTTATAAAATTCAATTGAAAATGTTGAAATTAATTTTTTAAATAGATAAATTTTCATAACTGAATTCGAAGTTTGTTTTCTTTTAAGTAATAACTTCGTGCTGAGGTTATATAAAACCATTGAATTCATACTTTGCCAAAGTGAAAATGTAAAGGAAAAAAGGAAACTTATATGGGTTGTTGGAGAACCCCTAAAGATCTTTCCTCTTCTCTTCGAAATCCTAGCTTTCTTCTATTTTTCTTTTCCTCTCCGTTAGAAAGGAGTGGTATTTTTCGCTTTTCCATGGCTTGAAATCTCCCCTCATATCATTCATCCACTCATATTTGATATATCTCTCTCAATAAAGTGGTTTTTTCCGCTCAATTTAAATAATATGTGCTGCTTTCTTCACTCTCGATCCGAGCTTTCATTCGATTTTTTTTATTTTTTTGGCGTTTTTATCATCGACTCATTTGCTACACAGTAGGTTTGAACAAAGAGTAAGAGATTTGTTGGATAAGATAGAATCTTATCAACACTTTGCTATATCTCACAAGATATCTCATCGTAATTTGGAATTTGCGTGATCCTGTATATCTTGGTGATTACTAATCGCGTATTTCCTCGTTCCATTTTTTCTTGCTATTAACTTAAATGATGTGTCCAGATGTAATGTATTGCCGTTTTGAATAAATAAAGTTTCTCTTTTCCTAGTCAAAATAAACCATTGTAGATTTAGAAATAATTTGGAAAGGCAAGTATATGTATGTTTTTTCAAAAAATACAGCAACAACTTCCTTTTTAGGTCAAGGTTCACTTTTATGGTCAAAACGTGTGGGCTCCAGTGGCTTTGAATTATCCTACTTTCTTGCAATAACTTTAAGGAATCACGCTATTCTCTTGCAGCTTCTAACTCTGCCTCTTCAGAAGACTTGAAGGAGGCCCTTCTCAAGGTCTTGAGGATCTTTCTGGGGAGAGGTATGTGCATACTCATTTCTTCCATTTATGATTAATTACTGATTCTTATAATGATAGATGATGGTATTGTAATTCTTTTCTTGGATTAATTCCTATATATATATATATGTCTCAATTGATTATGTTTTATACCATATATCACAGTTTGAGGAAGGAGATCCTTAAATTGAAGGGAAAAGTTTTGGGGGTTTAGGTTTGTGGGTGGAAAAGAAGAGAGAAAAACCAATATATCTATACTTATTGAAATGGGGAAGAAGGAGAGAAAGGAAAGAGAGGAGTCTATGTTGAGGAATGGAGGGTTGTTATTGGAGAAGCGAATTTCCTATTTTAATGGCAGGTACCTAATCCCATCCGTACCTTTCATCGAAGAGCTTCAAAGCCAATCCGACCTAATTTCTGGTTTTGATGGGTCCAGATGGTATAAAGGTTGTTTAGAAGGTAGAGCGATTTTTGTGAAGAAGTATGAAGATTATTACCCTAGTAATGAAAGGGTAAGTAATGAAATAGCAAGAGTGAAGACAAGTGAGCCGACATAAGAATGCTTTGAAGCTTTCGATGCCGCTAGAAACACCAAGCCCATCAGTAGCTTTCGAATTTCCAATGAATGGAAATCTTATTACCACTAACATCCAATCCAACTTGTTTACCATGGAGGATTAGACTAAAATTGCAAATGATATTGTTTCAGCACTACGTATCTTCATACTAAATTTCCTGCACTAATCATCTACAGATATAAAGCCTGAAAATATCCACTTGGACCAAGACTTTAGTGCTAAGATCTCTGATTTTATGCTTTGTATGGCACTCCCTGAGGGCAAAACACAAGTAGAGAATGAACCCATGATGGGACTGTCAAGTTATATAAAGAATCAACTAATATATGGAGTGTGGTCTGCAGAAGAGTGATGTTTCGCTTCGATCGCTTACTGGACCTTCTAACTCGAATGAGATATGGAGACTGTAAAGATCGATAAACAAGTATAGATTATCGTGACACCATCCTATGTCAAAAAATCATACAACGAATGAGATTGGTTGACCCTACACTTCGGCTAAGGTAAGCAGGCAGGAGTAGGAGGAGGAAGGAGTGCACCACCACCACCAATTCCATGCAGATTTGAAATTTATTTCAGATACATAGAAGGAATGCAGAGTAGAGAGGCCATCTGCTACCGACACAAAGAATCAAACAACAATGTGGTACTTAGCTCAAATATACTCTCACTTTCTGGGAGATATAGAGGTTAGGTATAAATAGAATAGCTTAATGTCCTCCTCTAACAATATAATTTTATTAACCTTTACCTATCTTTTTTTTTTGTCCTTCTAATTTTAATTCATTTTTCATTTTTTTTCTAACATGCAGAGGAGATTTCATTTCTAATGAAGCAAATCACAATGATGCACCTTCATCATGCAATCTTGGATGTCCTAAATGAAAAAGATTCAGAGGATATGACACACTTCAAAATCATTGTATTGCACATGCCAGCTCCAACTTTTTTTTTTTTTTTTTAATTTGAAGTGAGACTTTTATATTTATATTTATTTAATGTGTATACTATGCTTAATTTATTGATCAAACTTTCAGCACTCATTTAATGGGTTAGTGTTGCAAGCCTAACTAGACTTTACATGGTGCAACCACTTAATACACTAAATGGTAAGGATGAAATTTTGTCTAGTCTAGTTATAGATATATATAGCAGTATATATATATACATACATATAGTTATAATATATATATAAGAAGTTATATATATATATAAGGCTGATGAAAATCAATTTCATGTCTCATGCCCAATTGGGACTCTCCTACTTATTAAATTATGCAGCTTAAGCCATAAGTGAGATGGCAAAAAAGAAAGAGAGTAGCTTTCTGAAATTAAAGGAATTACTAATATTGATACAAGTTCAAAGAGCATGAAATTTCCCAACAAAACTGATGCTGTTTGCCATTTTTGTGCCTGCCATTAAGTTAGTTCACTCATTCAGTTAGTGGCTCCTTCTTTCACCATATACTTCTTCTCTATCTACTTCTTTGAATTATAAAAATAAAAAGGATAATGATTGCAAAATACTAATCTGATTCATAATTCGAACTTGGCCGCTTACGTCCGACATTCGCGCACAAGTGCACTCGCGAAAAAAATTGAGAAAAAAGGGGATATGTAACGCCTTCAAAATACCTGCACTTTATAATAAAAATTATTATATATTCGCATAAATCAGCCAATCAAGATTTTCCTAATCGTTAAATCGAATATCGCAGACAAATGCATTATACTGTTCAAACGTTAAACACATATAATACATACCAACGAGATCGACACACTTAAATTTACCCAAGTGAAAATGACAAATTTGGAAATGAAAAAAATGAGACTATGGTCAACAGAAAACGTTATATTAATGCCTAAGCCAGAACACGTATTTGCAGCAAACAAGAACAAGCGCGAGCTAGATTGCCATTCGGGAGGACTTAACCAAAAAAATGCATTTGTAGCCAAACTAGAAGACCTTGAGGAAATGAGATATTTAAAAAACCAAATAGTAGAAAAATGAGAATGAGAGAAATGAGAATAGGTGGAAGGCCAAACATGGCCTACACTCCAAATGAGCTTAAAAGACCAAAGTTGTCTTTGGGAGCCATTCTGAGCAATCACGTTTTGAGAAGGGAAGTGAGAGAAGAGAGAAGAGCTAGGTTGAGGAATATCCAGATTTTGGTGGAGTATCATCCTTTACTTGGTCTCCAAGTGATCAAAAGAGGAAAGAAGGGAGCTAAAGCATGGGGTTCCAAGACATTCAAGGTAAGAACACAAACTCCTGTAATTTTATTTTAATGATAATGTTTGAGTTGGGAAACCCTAAATCATCCATGGGATTTGCTCAGGCAGGATTGCTTGGGACGAGATATTACAGACAGCATAAGAGTGACGACATTACATTTATTTGAGTTTTGAAAGCTAAGAAAATCACGAGAAGAGGAATTTATGGTGTTTCAGTGCGATGTCGTCAAAATTTTCCAAACTCCATGTTGCTTTCGCCACAACTCGTCATTTATCCAAATCAATGATTCAAATTGCTGTTCACCAGACTTATGTTGTAACAAACTCTCTGAAGTAATGGTACCCAAATAAGGACCCAATTGACCAGAAATTCGTTGAAGTGATGCTCGCCGTGACATAAATTCCTGGTTCAATTCCAAACAAAGCTATGTGCGTTTGGCAGTTTTGGGTACTTGCACCATAAGCCGAGTTTCACTCATCCTAATCGAGCATTCAAATTTCTGCAAAATGAATGCCTGCAGCACAATTTAATCGCTTAATGATACTACAACAAAATCTCAAAGTGTCCAGAAATCCTTCAAAAGGGGAGCTATGTGCAAGAAAATTGCTTCATTTTGAAAATTAGAGTAGTCTGAATATAAGATTCCATAATTCTGAGTTTTTGGGATCCAAATTGATGATTCCACTGGAGGGGAAACCCAAGAACCATAGCTTCAAATGAGTAGAGAAGGACCATTAACACTTATGGAGTTACACTCCTGAAATTGAGAAAAAACAGTAGGTAAATCGAGTGTAGAATCAATGGGCATACGATCATGTTTGGCACAAAGATGTTACAATCTCCTGTGTTTGGGTGATCCAAATTGGGGATTTATTCAAATTCTACTACAACACTACAGCCTATAATTTCCCCATAAGATGATGCAGCAAATATGACCTTCACAATTGTCCCTAAAATTTGGTGTCGGGCGTATTGCAGGTAGATATCAACCCTAACTAAAAACTTGCACGCACAAATGATTTTTCTTTGGCGTTATTCTTGATTGTGAACATGTGTGTGACGAATTAGTGGGATTAATTATGGTGAAAGTCCGGCTTCTTCGAGGTCGAGATTCCAGCGCGACGTGAATTAAAGGACTTAAATTTTTTGTTTGTTCTATCTTTTCTGTTCGCTTTCAAAATTTGAAATGTTTGTACCCTATCAACATTTTTATTCTCAAGCTTTTCAAATTTTTGCATAATTGTTCTATATTTCCTATTTCAAGCCAATATTTGAAATGTTTGTTCTAAATGCATAAAAAGGTGTAAGGTATTGGATTATTTTAAATGATTTGAAGAAATTGATTGCAAATGGTTGCATATGAAAATTACATGATTATTGAAAGTGAACTATTTATACAAATGTACATATTGTATCGCATTGCGTTATGTTATCTTCAACGCCATCGTATCGCAATCGCTTAGTTCGTATAAAGATATCGGTATACCAATAGTCGTACACAATAGCAATACAATGATTGTATTGATGTGTCACCCGATCAAAGAACAATATGTGACCAGACGCAGAATTACTAATCGATCGTTTTATACAACCAAAACGCCCAGCGGACCGCACTGCGGTCAAAATCGCTTTGATACCGCCCGCAATTTGATCGTGTCGGCGACTTTCTTTGGATATCCTCAGATATCGAAGACATACAATACGTTAAATTCGCTACAAGATAATCAACGAATCGGGACGCAAGAGATAATCGAATTGATTTTCATAACCTAATCGAATCGCAAAATGAATCAATTGCATAATCGTAATTGAATTTGTAGAGCATATTCAATTGGGAGTTGAGATTGTAGAAATATTGAATTGAAAATAGAGTTATCAGGAAATGCATGATTTGATTAATGCATGATTTATTGAATATGAAAGTGTGGCTTGGATGATCAATGGAATCATAATCGACAGAGTATATATAAAACACTATATGTATTGTGGCTTATATCGACATTCATAAAGATTAAAATTTTGAATTCGTTAAATCGCACGATTTGAATTCAACCTAAACTAAGGAATGGCTTATGTAACCACTGCTACGAAACGCCACAGACGTTACCACGCAGCATCGGTGCGACAGAAAGTGAACAAAAAGACAAGATCGGTAAGCAAAGTCATCGAGAGTTAAATTGAGAAAGATGCTCCGTCATAAGACATTACAGCATGACTTTATCTTCTATTTTAAAATAGTAAATTACGAAAACAATGTTGTATAATATTTTGAAAGGCATGGTATGCCATTTTGTAAATGAATTGTTTGGTGAATGTTTATAGGCGCTCAACGTAGTGAACGAAACGCTTTCCGTATATTTGAAATGGTTTGAATGAAATGTGTGTTTTAAAATGCAGTGTTAGCAATATGTTGTGGTAGTAGAGGGGGTCCGCTTATAAACCTTTACTGGGTAATTTCTTCACATATCAATATATTAAAGTTTATTATTCCTTATTCCAATCGCATTTTTATAATTCTTCATTAATAGTGGGAGTTTTTTCTCTTCTACTATTGTTTTTTCCCACAAGGGTTTATGGCAAAAAGAATCTTGATGTTTTTTCTTTTTATTTTCTTATGTTTACTATTGTGTAGTTGATTTCAACAACTAATGATAGCTTTGTAGTCATTGTGGTGCTTTGAGATTTAAATTTCTTAGCAATTAAATATTAAATTTAATTATTTACTATTGCTTGGTTTATTCATATTTCATTTAATAATCATAAAATATTTGGACTTGCTACAAACTACACCATCGCGTTCATAGCTGCTCTTTGTTCATTAATCGACACATATTTCCTTTAAATGTTTTGTGGTGATTAAGAATATATTTATTTTGGGATAATAAAAGAAGAAGGATGTCTTGTTAAACACATGATCATTTCATTACTTTTATTGCAGCCATGCAACAATTAATTAATGTTCATGCTCATATTGCTTGAATCCAAAACAATCATCTAACTAGTGACTTCTTCCAACTCACAACAAATCAAGATCTACTATATTTCCTCTAGTTTTGGTGTTGGGTTTTTTGCAAAAAAACTACCCTGGCAACTCATCCGAAGTAAAGGTTGATTAGTAGAGGTAGAGGTAAAGGTGCAGAACGAGTCGTTATTCTAAATTTCTCGATCGTAAAACATTTAATTTAATTCGTAATCTATCGATCTGATTCACGTCGAAGCTTTACGTGAGCGCTCAATGGGAGGTCATACTGATTTGTTGCTCGCGGTAGCTTAATCGAAGCCATTACTATTTTATTAATAGTCAAATCGATTTGGATTTCCGAAGTTGAGTCGAAGTTGAGTTCGAATATAATTACTTATTATTATTTTTTAATCGATTTGAGCAGGTAATGAAGTTCGCGAAGTTATATTATTTTTGAGTCGAAGCTTCTAACATATGAAAAAGCTCGATCGAGTTCAAGATTGAAGTTCTTAATTGAGTCGAGTTTCTCGGAAGCCATTGTATCGACCAACTTTTAACTCGATTAAAACCTCTCATGTGAAGGTAAGCATGTAAAATAACAAGTTTAGAATGAACCGTATGCCCACGCTTTTTTTTTATGTTACAAGTTTATTAAAAGAGAAGTAAGAGAAATAACAAAGAGATCAAGCCTGATCAAACTTGGTAGTGAAAAGAAAAAAAAAAAAAAAAAAAAAAAAAACACAGATTTTCTTCCTCTCTTCTTCTTCTCTCTCTCAAAGTCCGATCACTCTCCCTTTTCTCACTCTCTCGTGGTCGCACTCTCCTAAAAGGAAGGTTTCATGTTTCTTCCTTCCCTTTTATATATAATGCACACCCAATAGGCCCAAACTGGCTCTATATTACATTAGACCTTCCACACGAGAAAACCCAACAAAATCTTTCGAAAGCAATTAACACGAACTCAACTAGTTTATCATCATGGAAGATTAGATTAAAATTTCAAATGAGACAGCCAAGGCAAGAATCACTATCTTCATACGTTCTTCCTTTTACCCATTCGTAGACATAATTTCTATTATCGCTCGATCTCCAAGACTTGTGTGCTAAGCCTCTCTCGATTTTATACTTTGTACGACACTCCTGAGGACTAAACACTAGTGCAGAATGAACCCATCATTGTGACTTGGTTATATGGCACTGCATCATCAAGCATGGGAGTGTATTCATAAAAGAGTGATAATGTTTTCAAGTGCTGGCTCACTTCTGCCACTCTAATTCATATAACTGTAGAGATATATGTAGACATGCAATCTCATGTCGTAAATCACACAATGAATGAGACATCGTTGATCTCCATTTCTGCTGAGGCAAAGGCAAGAGACTCTACTCACTACCATAAAGGCACCACTAAGCAATATATTAGAGCTTATTCTCTCAGGTGTCTTAGAGATAAGGCAGTAGGAGAGTTGTCAATTATGTTGGATGTTGCAAAACAACTCACACGAATTCAAGGTATTGACTCCTCTCTTTGATCACTTCATATATTTCAAACATGTCTATATATATAGAAAAGAATAATACATTAGTTTTTTTTTTTTTTTTTTGATAAGTAAGATGTACAATTCTATAATAAAAGGGCCAAGCCACAGGTACTACAAGGGGCTCAATAGGGAAGAGAACGAAGAAGGTATAGAAATAAATACTAACACCACCCACCAAAAAAAACTAAAGAATACACACACAAAAGCATTTGTGTAATGAATACCGCTCTCATAGATTAAACTTACCCAGCTTGCTGGACGAAAAACTCTCTTTTTCAAAAACTACCCCTATTTCTTTCCTTCTAGATTACCCAAAAAAGACTAGGGGGGGCTGCTTTCCAAAGTTTTCTGCTTTTCTATTGAAAGGTTGTCCATCATCCCATCATCAAGTTCAAGAGGACACTGAATCCGTTACTCCTGAAAGAAAACTGATGATCGCCCCAGTCTCAAACCGTTGACGCTGAACGAGAAGGTGCCTCTAAATTCTCCTCATGTTCGATATAAGGCATCCAAGAAGTCGAAAACCTTTTTTTTTTCATATGGTCCTGTCAAGACCTTACTTCAATTAAATTTTCCAAGGCTTTAACACTCACTTGGGTGGGAAACATCACAGTTCAGAAATCCGCATCAGGCACATGTTGGAAAGTAGTTGTTTAAATCTCTCCTTCCATTTGTTTGTAGCTTGCTTTGACTCAAATATTAACCAGTTATCCAGCTTCCAAAAATCTTTTTTTTTATCCCTCTCCTCTGGACTAATATTTTTTAAAAAGAATGTTACTAGTTTAACTAATCCTTCCCTCTTTCAATATAATTTTCTTAATCTTCCTCTTATTTGTCTTTTTTTCCTTTCTAATTTTTGTTTATCATTTTTTTTCTAAAATGCAGAGGAGATTTCATTTCTAATAAAGCAAAAATTGGTGATGAATACTAATTATTTTGAAATTAACACCAGATACATATTCTTTTTCTCTCATTTTAATGAAGGAAAATTACAATGGTACATTTTCTTCAAACATTGATGTCCTAAAAATAAAATACCTTGGAGGAGATGACATTTTAAGTCGTAATATTGTAATTAAAGATTGTATATTTATTTAAACTTTCTGTAATTTTAGGTGAGACTTTTTATATTTATTTGTATATATATTTCTTTTCTTTTGAAGTATATGTTTACAAATAATTATTGTTACCTATTCATGCTTGTGTTTCTTTCTCTCATGAATGATTTGTGCAATGTTGCAGTGGACACTAGAACAATATTTTAGCAGATTTTATTTCGTTATAAACCAAATTCTCCTTTTTATTCAAACTAATATCCACACCTTTCCTTTAACTATATATGAGACATTGAAATAATCTAAATTTTATTACTTTTCATAATAAAATAGTGATAAAATGATAACATTAATATTATAGGAAAAAGTCAAAATATTCAAGAAGGATAAATTATTAGAACTAATTGCGGTTACACACATTTATCAATTCGAGAGGATATTTTTTTTACTTTAATGTGTTATTTATTTATTTTTTAGTTGGAGGTCTTTTTGTTAGCTTTTCTGGCATCAATTCAAACTTATAACAACGACTAAAGTAATAGTATTGGGACATTATATTTAAATATTGCTATCTTTTTTTTTTTTTTTAAAACTATTCTTTTGATATCTATCATAGAGATGGATGTTACATATGGTAAGATATATGGATATATTGACAATTAAAAAAAAAAGTTTTAGGTGAGCCTATCATATCTAACTCAAGTGGTATAACGTTTAACATTTCAAATAACAAATAAATGATATATATAAAGAGGATCTAAATTCGAGTATTAGTAAGGATAATTTATTACATTAAAACTAAAGCATATATTAAAAAATAAAATTCTAGGTGAAAACCTTATAGATATATCAGTAAAGGTTGTCTACACTAAGTTTCTAATTTATTTAATGGCTAATGTTGAGGTTTCAATTAGTCTTTTTCAAGACGCAATACTTAATATATGTAAAATTTTAATAAGGTAATCTTTAACCATTCCTAATGGGCTAAGGCGGCTGCTCAGCGCCTGAAGATAAGAGGCCCATAACATGGTTGGGCCAATGACTGTTGACAAATCACGAATCCAGATTGTACTTATGGACAAGTGGCCACAATCAAGCCAATCTCTTCTCTCTCTATACATATAAATATATATATATATATATATAAATATAGTTATATAAATATTATATATTTGTTTAAAAAATGTTTTTTGAAGCTTCTAGGCCACGAACCAAGGACCAGCGGACACGACCAATGTTTATCAAAATGCGAGTTTGGGGCTTCAAATTAATCCATTTTATTTAAAAAATAATAATTGTTTCTAACTAACTTTTTGAAATTTTTGTTCAAAATGACCCTTTATGCCAGGATGAAGATGTTTAAATTTTTTTATTTTTAATTTAATTTAAAAGTTATAATTTGAAACTGTAGCTTTAGCTCAAAATAAAATTGTAATTTCAATTACTACTTTTAATATAAAACAGAAACTATAATTTTTAATTATGGCTTTGTTAAAAATAACCCCGCAATTTAAACTGCAACCTAGATGCCATTTCAATTGTGCCAGATATGGATTGAACTAATATTTTTTAAATAAAAAATGTATTTTGGACCCAAACTCAAAAAAATGCTATAAATATGCGTAGAAGAGGGATCACTAGCTACCTCCCACCTTGGTCTATTAAAGTCACTTATAAATAAATTCGTTATTTTTTTCGAAAAGTAAATATAATAAATTATTAAGCTATCGGTGGACCTATGACTGGCTTTTTTTTGAAGATGTTTAGATTCACAATTAATTCAAACTTTATATATATATATATATATATATATATATATATATATATATATATATATATATATATATATATATATATATATATATATATATATATATATATAAAGTTTAAAATGAAAATGTGTGGACTCCAACCGAGCATCTCTAAAATCTCCTTCTATGTTGCTAGAACTTCAATGGATTAATGGCTATTCTCTCTTTTTCAGCTTCAACTTTGCCTCTCCAAAACACTTGAAGCTCTTGTCAAGGCCTAGGAGGATCTTCTCAGACAGCTATACCTAATTTTCCATTTATTTGATTAATTACTGAGTCTGATTATGGATGGTATTGTAATTCTTTTCTTGGATTAATTCATATACCTCAATTGATTCTGTTTTAGACATATATCTATTTGGAAAAAAAATGTTAGGCTACCAAGATTAATATTGAATATTACATTTTTTCTTTCTTTTTCTTGCTGGGCAAATCAGTAAGTAGGCACTTATATCATCACAGTTTGAGGAAGGAGATCCTTAAATTGAAGGGATTAGTCACAGGGGCTTAGTAATTCACTAATTTGGTGGGTGGAAGAAAAGAGAGAAACCAATATATATGTGTTTTGAAACGTGGAAGAAGAAGAAGATAGAGGATGAGTATATGTTGAGGAATGGAGGGTTGTTATTGGAGAAGTGAATTTCCTATTTTAATGGCAAGTACTCTAATTGGCAAGGTATATCCAAAGTCTCACAAATGCTAATTGGTGTATCAAACTTTACGTAGATATAAAGAATGAATAACATCCACTAAGATGGCGCCTTTAAAAAAAAAGCCCAAAACAAAACCACAAGATAAACTCAGCCGATAATATTATACTAATATGAATATGGATGGATCCATGAGGCTCAACGTCTGCACAGAGCCTGGGTTTGCTTAACTCACATAGTTCTAACAAAACACGCACAGACACCCCAGTATTTCAACACTTTATAACATGCTATGATTTCAGAGTGATAATTCGATTTTTTCAGAATTTTGCACTTAGTTTAAAATTTAAAACCCAGACTCAGATAAGATATACAAGATATTGTGTGAATTCTTTTCAAAAAAGATAATGAAAGATAACATGAGAAGATTATGCTATTATAAAATGTGTTAAAATTGCTGCAATAAGAGAAAGATAAGACTAAAAAGTAATAAAGGAAAATTTAAAATATCAAAAGGGGATAAAGACCAAATTTGGTCTCACATTCTAGGGCTTTACGTTTAGAGCGATAGAAGAGAGAAAATAAGAGAAGAAGAAGAGGAAGAAGAAAGAAGAGAAGAGGAAAAGGTATGGAAGTCTAGTTTTATTTTTTTGTATGGATTTTAGTATGGAAGTATGGATTTTAGTATGGAAATATGGGTTTTTATGGATTAGTTTGGATTTTTTTTTTTATGGGAGCTAAGTATGAGATTCTTTCTATTTGACACTGGCTATCTGTAAAGCTACTTAATTTTGCCTATAATCGTTATTATTCAAATTGGAAGTAACAAAATGCAATGATGGCAAACACAGAGAGTTGAAGTCCTATACCTTTGGGCCTCTGATATATTAGATTGTATCCTGATTTATTAGTTATTCTTTTTGGTGATTTTCTGATAGCCTCAGTTTGAAACATTAAGGATTTGTGGAAAATGTACTTTGGAACTTAGTTTGGTGACAGTTTAGGGACCTTTTCCCACATAGGAAAAAGAGATTAACCTCTGCTCAGTCATTATTTTATCAGAGACCTTCCCTTGGGCATACAATCTTGAAAGGAGGCATGATTTACGGTTCATTTCCTGTTTTGATAATTCAGTAACCAACCACTTAAGATGTGACCCGGTAATGTAAAAGGTGGAATGCTTGTCACGTAGATATCTATATCCATTTCTTTGATAAATCAAAACCATTTGGATGGGCAAACCTTTTGAAATGATAATGCCAAAATTCCAAGGTTCACTTCCCAGCATAACTTGAAGCAGAAAACAGGTCTGACTTAGCCTGGGGAGCAGAGTTGTGCACTAGTGGCTGATTATAAGCTGACTGTGGCTGGTATATTGATGTTTGATGTGGTGGCCACCTGGGGTATGTAGTTCCCACTTGCCAAAGCTGGCACCTGCATGCTTAAACTAGATCAGTTCCTGTCATCAGCTGCATATGGTCCATTGAAAGGCTCCTACATAAGCTGTTGTGAGTATGTTGTTCACTTCAGGCTAACTTCATGTCAATCTGGCATGATACTGGCTTTTTATGCTATCTCTATGGTCTCATTATTTAGATGTAAGTTCCTTAGGTTCAATAAATTTTGATATTGGAACAATCTGTCGTTTCAACTCAGAATTCTTTATAAATCCTCCAACTCGGATTCCATCATAAATTCTTTGTCCGACCTCCGTTTTGTGTGTTCTGCATTCTACAAAGCCCTTTGAGTCTTAATCCACCCATATATAGCTTGATAAATTTTAAGTCATGATTCTGGTCCGGAAAACAAAGAAAACATTAGACCCGTATTGGTTATGTCTGTAATCACTGTTTATGTGAATCCTCCAACTCGGATCATCATAAATTCTTCAGTTCGAATCCTGCTTAGTGTTCTGTGACTCTACTGAGTTCTCGAGTCTAGAATCCACCAATATATAGGTTAATAAATTTTTTAACTCATATTCTGTCCGAAAATGACTTAAAAACAGTAGCCTCGTCAAGCCGTCAGAATTCACTGTTCAAGTGAATCCTCCAACTCCGGACGATCATAAATTCTTCATCCACCATGTGCGTTTTGTACTCTAGTGAGCTCCTTGAGTCTAGAATCCACCCATATATAGTTTGATAAATTTTGAACTCATATTCTATCCAAAAACGATGAAAACAAGAGGACCTATTACTGCGTTCAGAATTCACTGTTTATGCGAATCCTTCCAACTCTCGGACGATCATGTTCCTTCGTCCGATCCTCGCTTTTGGTAGCGTTTGCACTCCATGAAAGATCTTCGAGCCTGTGATCCACCCATATATATTTAATAAATCGAATGATATTAAATAAATATAAAGATACACAGAAACTATAAGATTCACTTATTATACCGAGACAGAAAAAAATGCAAAGATATCGAATAATAATTGTAAATATCGTGATATGATTTACCTGATGACAATAATTATTCGGATGATGATATGTACTAAACATAAAATACACATGGATTGTCCGTCAGAACCCAAGAGGATAAATGGGCATGCCTATTAAAGTAAAAACAAGCTCCAAGAAAGATACCGACTGGCCGCCTGCCGTCATTACAACGCTCCCGACTCCTTATAGACCTGCTTTCATACAGCCGGGAAGATAATGCTTTTCCGGCCCTTATAGTTTTCTTTTATCCACTTCGGCGCGATGCAGCATACTTAAATACGAAATAAATTGACAAAGATACGCAAACGATCCGAACATGATAAAAGATACGACATGATACGCAGGCTACAAGATTACATACGATACGTAAACAATGATGCATACGCCGATGTTAATGCTAAGAAAATCTAAACGACCAAATGAAATAATATACGATGTTAAAGTATAAGATCGCATAAGCATGTGTAAATGATGTATGAAACTTATATAAGCATGTGTATATGACAAATTAAGAATATGACATAAGTATATGATAATATATGTATACGTAAACGCCAGTTGGGAGATTTGACTCTTTATTAGCTGTCATTCCACGACTAAGTTGTTTTACACTTGGTTTTCATCCACAAAAAGACGAAAGCCAGAGGCAAAGAGGACAAGATTACTCTGCAGATCGCCCCACAACACATCACAGCTACTACTAAGACTTTTTGATCTATTTTGTATATGAATATCCTTTGCTGTCTGTAAACAAACGGGGCATGAACTGTGAATATCAGGTACCAAGAATTACTCTTACAATGAGCTAGATATTTCTAATCCACACATAAGATATAAGATGTTAAGTGTTTAACATTATATGATCAACAAGCTTAGCTTATAAAAATCGACACACTTCGTTTGACACTGAAAGGCCGGTTGGGGCGCTACATGTGGTGTGGGTCCTCCTCGATAAATGGTACTACATAAGACGTGTGCCTAAATACAAAGTGGAAAAAAATCATAGTTCGAGAGGATCGTGAAACTCGCTTGAGAGGAGGATTATCTGGGTATACTCTGTAGTCTACAAATGTCCTACATTGGTTAAATGCGAAAACTTATATATATATGGATAAGAATAACATCCACTGTATGAGCCTTTGTGTGGTGCCCAAAAACAAAACCATGAGGCCAAGCTCTGACAATATCAAACAAATGTGAACATGAATAGATCCATGAGGCTTCCAAACACCAATCCCATCCGTACCTTTTCAACCGAAAAGCTTCAAAAGGCTACTGACAATTACAGTCATGAGAATCAAATTTCTCTTATTAGGAGCTATTGCACTTGGTATAAAGGTTGTTTGGAAGGTACAATGATTTTTGTGAAGAAGTACGATGATTATAGCTTCAAAAGTACTATTATCGATCCTAAAGGGCTCCTGAATGAATATCGCAAAGAAAGACAAGTGAGTGGTCATAAGAATGCTTTGAAGCTTTTAGGTTGCTGCTTAGAAACACCAATCCCCACTTTAGTTTTCGAATTTCCAATGAATGGAAATCTTCATGAGCAATTAACATCCAACCCAACTAGTTTAACATGGAAGATTAGATTAAAAATTGCAAATGAGATGGCTTCAGTAATTACCTATCTTCATACTGCTTTTCCTAGACCTATCATTCATAGAAATATACATCCTCGACATTTCCACTTGGACCAAGACTTTATTGCTAAGCTCTATGATTTTATACTTTGTACGATACTCACTGAGGGCGAAACACAAGTAGAGAATGAACGCATTATGGAGAGTTATGGTTTTATGGCACCCGGGCGAGTGTCGCCTGTATGTATTAAGAGAAAAGTGATGTTATGGGCTGGTCGCTTACAAGATCTTCTAACGGGAAAGAGATATGGATCCTGAGAATCCAGTGAATATTACAGAACATACTATATCGAAATCATATATCAAGATTTGATACCTTGTGACCCACTACTCCGACGCCTTTGGGTTGCTTCGCTCCATAAGCGCGGCGCCACCCCACTTACCATATTAGCTGCGCTACCTGTGCAAGAGAATCCAAAGAAAGCCTGCGATGCCTTCCCACGTATCACCTTCCGCGACATATCTGTAATTTTGTTCCCAACCTACCATCCTATCAGATACTGTTCCATTAAGCTGCACGGGCGCTTAAAATACGCCAGAAAAAGATATTGATCAACGGATTTCCCAGTTTCCAAATCCCTTATTTCCCGAAAAGATTAATTCTTGATAAAGAAGAATTAATTCTTAATAATGAACAAGAGATTTTATCCATAAGATTAGGAGATTTTCTTTCCAAAAATCAAGGAGAGATTTGTGAAACAAGCTTTATAAATCGGGAAAGATCCACGAGGAAAGGTAAGCAATTACAATTCAGTGAGCCGTACCTTATTAACTTATAATCTTTTCTTCGAGAACATGGTGGAGAGGTGATTGACACACTAGTACAAATTCGGGCACCACTTTTTATAGCTTCGCATTCTTTCTTGATGCGCGTAAGTTAAGACAATCAGTATGACCGATTAGCGTCGTGCGTGGGAAGCTTGAGCATGGGTCACCGTCTCGGGCTGGGAGGGCTTGACAGCGATTATCTAGTAGTATTACTGCGTCAGCTTGGGCTACGTGGATTCCCCTTTCACTGATTTACGAGACGGTGTAATGTCAACCAATTTGATGATCCAATCGCCATACCTCTATTAGCGTCAGGACATGGAGAGGAAACAAGAGGAGTAAGTAAGGCAGATGAAGGAGTTACAAGGTCATGCCGAACGATTGGAGTGGGAGAATGATCAGTTTTGGGCCCAAATAGAAAAAAACAACGATCATGGAAAAGATGTACGAGATAGCGGTTGAGTTGTATGTCTGATCGATCACAATAGAGGGAAGGAGTCCATTGTCCCTGACAATGTTGATACCCTCACATATGATGAGTTGTCCTCGGGCAGTTCCCCATCTTTAAGCTTTTCACCGAACAAAGGATGCTCAATAGAGAGCAAAGGCCAAATTGCACAAGAGGCCTTCACATCACCCTGCCTTCAGTGATGCCGTTAGTGGCGCATCCCACGGGGTAAGAGAGGCAGTGGGAGCGGAGACCAGCCCGGTTCAAGCCCTTAGGGATGCACTAGTATTGCTGAAGGTCACGATGCCACGGTATTGCTCGTGAGCCTGATGCCACGATGTCGCTTGTACGAATCACGCGCCCGGTCTGGGGCGATGTTCTACATGCCCCTAGCAACCTCAATTTGGGGACTCGATGACATGCTCTCTTCACCCATAGGGTAACACATTCTTGACTATGAGCCTCCCCGCGGGTTTGTTTTACTAGCCTTTGCAACGTTTGATGGTTTTGCTGATCTGTACGATCACTTGCTCCATTATAATCAAGTGATGATACTAAATGCCGGCAATGACCGTCTTTTATGTAAAGTGTTCCCGACTAGTTTGCCCGCATTAGCCTGGTTCCATAAGCTCCCGCGTAACTCAATAAACTCATTCAGTGAACTATGGGCGGCATTCGTATCGTAGTATCTTTATTCAGTGCACCAAAAAAAGAACATTAGTTCCTTACAAACTATTCTCAAGCAAGAAGAAGAGACTATTCGAGACTTCACAAGGAGGTTCGGGTAAGCAATCCAGTAGATAGAGTCGTATAGCATGGATGCAGTCCTCTAAAACTTAAAGAGAAGCTTTGGGCCATCTATTCCTTTCTTCCAATTACTATCTTTAGACCACGACGATGGAAGAGTTATCTGGTAAATTGGAAGTACTCGATGCTAGAGGACATGTCAGGCGACAGCAGACTATTATGATTACAAACCTATCGGTCAAAGGAAATAAATTAGATGCAGGAAGAAGTTGTCGAATCAATGATGGTTAGAAGCGAAATGAGAAGCGATCTCGTGATCGATAAAAAGAAAGAAGAGCTCATGATTCACTCCTCACGAGCGTCTCTTATGAAAGGTTGTTGCCAATCATTCGCGACTTTCTAGAGTTTAAATGGCCAACATAGATCCAGACGAATCCCTCCCAAAGAAACAAATCATTGCGGTGTGATTATCACACAGATCATGGGCATGAGACCCACAGGTGTCGAAGCTTGAAGTTTATGATAGAAAAGTTGATCAAAGCGGGACACCTCAGGAGGCACATCGGATAAATTGACCACAGGGTGGAATTAGGGCAGGCCGTGGACAGAGTTACAGCCGGTGTGACAGCCCTGTCAGAATCTAGACTAGCCATTAACTATATATCGGGCGGACCTTCTAAAGACCAGTATCAGTCGAAGCGCTAACAAAAGAAGCTCTTGAGAGCCACCACAGTTAAGGCCCGGATAAATGCTATCCACGTGGAAGGTAGGCGTAGAAGAAAGCCCAGAAAAATTGTGGAGTGGTAGAAGTATCGGCTTTCATATGTCGGCGAACAAGGTTATTGTGCCCCATTATGATGCACTGGTACTCACCCTCTGTATTAACGGTCTCGATGTGCATAGGGTACTGATAGATCCTGGCAGCGCAATAGACTTGTTGCAACTAATCGCCTTCAAGAAGATGAAGCTTTCCTTAGGTATGGTGAACTCAACTGGGCGAATCCTCTCTGGTTTTAATGGTGCAACTACCGTAACTCTAGGAGATGTTGCGCTCCACATAAGCGAGACGATTGCGGGTTCTATTCTCCATTGTCGAAGACTTGAGGCCTTCTGATGCCATAATGGGGCAAGCTATGACACTCGTAAAGCTATCCCTTCAACCTACCACCAAGCGGTTACAGCTATTTGACCGCGTTGGGCGGATTGACCTTTTATGATCCCGAGTTAGTACACGGTAGTATTATCAACTATCACATGCAGAACATAGATGGGAAAATAACAATGAAAATCCTCCCTTTGAAGATCAAACCCTATATAGCAATCACGGTTCGCCACACCTAGATTAAGGCGAAGAAGGATCCATTTGGTAGTGGATCACTTGGAAAAAAAATAACGTTGAATGGACCGGAAAAGTTCACTTACATCGACTCTCTCATATCAGATGAATAAATGGAAGTAGTTTTGACTCGTGTTGTTGAATAATATATATATATATATATATATATATATATCTTGGAGCCACTTAGATATGGTTAGGGATTAACTCGGCGGTGGCCTCTCATAAATTAAAATATTATCCCTAAGCGACCGGACCGAGTAAGATAGAAGCGGGGAATTTCCACTAGATCACCATCAGTCGATGAGGACGGAGTAGACAACTTCTTGGTAGGTTTCATCGGAAGTGAAGTGTAACAACCGAAGCCACTACGGTTTTCAGACATGTTTAGCGCATATTAAAAGTTGAATATGAATTTTCAGGAAATAAAATAATAGACCCGGAATTAATAAAAGAGCCAAGGGTAAAAGGGTAATTTTCTTGGGAATAGTGCGTGCTAAAAGCGCAATTTTATGGATCTCGGATGTGAAAGCGAAATAGCCGTTGGAATCGTCTCATGAAATCTAGGCTCTGCTGTCGAATTTCGTCGGATTTCGAGACGGTCGAGTGCGCGAATTTCGAGACGCGGGCGTCGGGTGAACCCAATAGATTTTTTGGAAAAATCTCGAAAATTGACAATATATAAAGAATGTCGGGTTTTAAGATTATGAAATTTAAGCGGGATGGAATAAATTGTTTGATTTGAGGAAATGGATTGAGAGGACAAGAGGGCATATGGCCCTGTAAGCTTATATATATATATTATAATAAGGAGAGGAGAAGCAGATTTTGGTGTAGCCGAGAGAGAGAGAAAATTTATTTTATTTTATTTTCTTCTCTTCTCTTTTTGATATACGAGGGTTTCGGTAGTCGGGTCGTCGGATAGGCAGTTCGTCTGCTCGACGAGGGCTGCGGTGAGTCTAGCCTTTGAGTTTCGCAGAATTCAAGTAAAGTTCGGAGGAATCCTATGTTTCGATTTTCTCGGATTTACGGCGTTCGACGGTCGGGGTGGTTGGACGAGAGTTAAAGCGCTCTGCGTGGCCAAAGGCTAAGTGGAGTCTTGAAATCACGGGTTTAAACTGGAGTTTAGTTTTATGAATAGTACTATGAATAGTGAACACGTAAATGAATAGATGCATATGTGATAGAAATATAGGAAGTGAAGTATATGAATAGATAAAGACATGACAGGAATACGTAAATGATACGAATATATGAATACATGAATGAATAGATGCATATATGATAGAAATATAGGAAGTATATGAATAGATAAAGACACGACGGGAATACGTAAATGATATGAATATATGAATACATGAATGAATAGATGCATATATGAGTAGAAATATAAAGGTGGTATAAGATTAAATGAGAACTCGTTTTGATTAGTATAGGAATTTGTCCTGAACTTCTGATGGATTAAGAATACATGTAGAATCCAATCCCCAAACCAGTATTGATGAAATTGGGTTAGAAAGAACCCCCATTTATTATAATGAATGTTTGTAGTTTTATGTTAAATTTGTTGTGTTTGGGCTTGGGTAGATTGATTGTCTTTCCTCGATTGAGAATATTTGTATTAGGAAATATTAGGGGTTTTAGGGAGATCTTAGTGAATTTCTTCAGCCGTACTTTTGTTTTGGCCATAACTTGGTCATTCTTTAAATCTGAATTGAGTGATTAATTCTAAATAAGCCCAGACTCATGGAAACATATCTCCTTGAAATAGGTATATCCAAATCCGAACCCTTTAGGCTCAGAAATTAATCCAAAGTGGAGTAGCACGCATGGTGTCTGGCGGCCGGGTGGCATTGTTCCTTCGAGCAGTTTTACGGTTGTGTCCTCGACTTCGGACAGCCCTAATTTCTTTGTCCAAAGTCCGTTTTGGGTGTTCTTGGGCTCATAAATCCCCTTTGAGTCTAGAATGCACCCCATATATAGCTTAATGCGGCTTGAACTCAGTTATGTCCGAAAATGACAACTTGATGAGGCCTATTTGGTTAGGTATACAGGATTTTCTGGTTGTGTCCTCCAACTTAGGACCCAGTCATAACTTCTTGGATTCGAAGTCACTTGGGTGTTCTTAGACTCATGGAAAGCCATTTTAGTCTTGAATCGCTTTGTATATAGCTTGATACCATATTGAGTTTATACTACATCCGAAATGACTAAAAGCGATTGCTATTTGCAAGTCTTTTGCAAGTTGCTGATTTTCTTCGTGGCTTACAACTTGCATAACTCATTCGTTAGGATTCCGTTATGGGAATTCTTGTACTCTATGGAAAGCTCATTGAGTCTAGAATCTAGTCATATTCTATTTAATGGCATTTGGTGTCAATTTCGTTCTAAAAATTGGATTGTAGTACCAAGCGTACTAATCGCTTGGCTACGGTTTATAAGCATACATGAATTAAATATCCGAATGATAGAAATAACAATATACATAGAGTTGATATATGAAAATATAGAAGAAAAGATTAAAATAAGCGGGCTTAGAGAACACATATAATTGTATGATTGCCTAAGATCGGATATTGAATGGAAAGACATATATGATCGCGTTTAAGACTCGCTAGTGCTACGACGTCTCTATTACGTGCGTGCACGATATTACGACCAGCGTTTTGCCATTCCCGCTTAGCGTGTTTCACACTTATTACATGGGCGTGACACTGCTCAAGATCAGAATAAAATCTTCGGGCATATATTGCACCGAGTCTAACTCATTCTTTATCTCCTGTTCAAGCAAGCAAATACTTATATGTGTGTATTTGAATAAGAAAAGATAAGCAGGCAATTACTTCTGTTTTGAAGGGTATCTACAGCATCAAAGGAAGAGTCTCTCGTCAGACCCTATGAGAGATAGGACAAGCCTGAGCAGCATAAAGAAAGTACAAGTATAGGAATGTATAAGCATATGCCATAAGATATGATAGTCCGATAAAGTACACAAGATATATAAGTTAACAAGATATAAGATGTTACAAGTAGATGACATGATATGAATATAAGAGTATATGATATGAATATATGATTGTCATACATAAACGAATAGATGGAATACGTGATAGAACACACGAACGAAGAAACTTTCATACACGATAAATATAAAGTACATGAATAGCTAAATCAAGGATAGAAACGATAAAAGCGATATGATGCATAAATGATATAAAGGGATATGAATAGATAAAGATATATATGAATATATAAATACAAGAGTGCATAGATGCATTCATGATATATGATAGGATTGCCATATATGATAATGAAGACAAAACTAAATGATAGAAAAGATATGAATGTATTGTAAAGAAATATGAGAAGAATAATACGGTTAAGAATATGGTGGGGAAGGTATTATTGCATTTAAAATAAATAATGGGCAGAGAGCTTATCAAGATACATGATAACAATAGTTATTCATGTATATGAGATATGTATTTAAAATGTAATAAAAACGGATTGTCCGCTGTAACCTCGGTAGGATAGACGGGCATGCCTATTAGGAAAAAAACAAGTCTCAAGAAGATACCGATCGGCTTAGCCCCGTTTTAGGTCATTACAAGACTCAGTCTCTTATAGATGGTCATTGTCTCGCATAATGATAATAAATACCATCGGCTTATAGACCATCGTTCAGACAAAGGAGTACAAAGGCCTTCGCCCTGAGAAGCCTTTTTTGATTCCACTTTAAGGTTTATGCAAGCATTTAAAACATAAAACAAATTATTCGGAATACATATTTAAAAGATATGATATGATTCGAGAAGCATAGTAATCGCTTATGTGGTGATTAAGTTCGTGAATATGAGATTATACGATCCGACATGATATATGAAATGTGGTAAGAACAAATGATCTAAAAAGTTAATATGATAATACAATATATGAAAAGTACAAGATGACAGTATATGAAATATGACAGTATATGAAAAGTACATAGTACATGAAACAGTACATGAATACAGTATATGGAAAGTATAAAGTACAGTACACGAAAAGTATATGAACAAGTACAGTACATGAAAGAGAAAGTAATAGGAAAAGTATACCAGAAAACAAAGATATGAAAATAGTACATGAACAAGCATATGAAACAAAGACATCAATATTAATATGAAATTATTAGTACATGAATACAAAGATATGATAACAAAGACATGAAAAACAATACATCTATGATAAAGACATGATAACAAGACATGAAAATAGAACATAAATAAATGGTATAGTATGAAATCACAAAGTAATATATGTATACGAATATGACATACGTATTAGGATATGTATTATAGAACCATTAGAAAAATAATAGATCAAATGATAAGTACTAGAATAAGAAATAAATGATATGAAAGGTTATATGTCAAACGTCACGTGATAGAAGTGTATGTTATATGAAAATGATAAGATAAGTGTATATGTTGAGACAATCATAGTTATTGGTCGCCCTCGTGATATGTTTTCCACTGTGCCAGAAAGCTTAGCACGGGTTTTAACCGCGTAGGTACGTATGCGTAAGACAAGGATAGAGGATGTGGATATCTCACATCAAGAGTTGCAGCCAACTCGTAGATAGGTGCTGACCTCCGCTCAGACCGCCTGCAGTCTCCTCGTATTTTTGGAATAGGTATAAGTTTTGTATATTGAGAAGTAAGAGGACTCAAAGCAGATAGAACATGAATGTACTACGATGGTACTTATAATGTAAATGTAAATGTTTTTTTTTATTTGTGAAAAAGGTAGGTACAGGTTAAAGAGTCCCAGTTCAATACAGTCCCGAAGTATGACACCCTCGCTTGACACCCCATCGGGTGCTGGGTTGGGGGCGTCACATGAAGTACCCCGAATGGCTAGCCAATGTGGTGGTGGTTCAAAAGAAAGGGGGTAAGTAGCGAGTATGTGTAGATTACACTGACCTCAATGAAGCATGCCTAAAAGATAGCTTCCCCTTGCCACGTATAGACCAAATTGTTGATGCTGCAGCTGGGCATGGAATATTGTCGTTTCTGGACGCTTTCTTTGGGTATCATCAAATTCCTATGCACCCGCCTGACGTAGAGGAAACGACCTTCATTACACCACACGGGTCATACTGCTATGATGTGATGCCTTTTGGCTAGAATGAGGAATGTGACCAAGCCTCCGTGACGATCAAACAATATCTTACCGAACCGCTAATTCTGGCTAGCCCCGGGGCAAGCGATACACTCTACCTTTACCGGGCGTGTCGAGGCTCTCGCAAGTGCTTGTCAAGAAGATGAAAACCGAAAGCAGAGACCAATATTCTTCTTAAGCAAATCTCTATTAAAAGCAGAAACCCGGTATACCCGTCTTGAATAAGCAGCACTAGCCCTCCGTGCAACAACTAAGAAGCTTCGCCCCTACTTCCAAGCACACCCTATCGTCGTGCTAACCAATCTCCCACTGCGAAGCACTACACACAAGCTTGACCTATCAGGAAGGATGGCCCAAAGGCAATTGAATCGGCATTCAAAGATAAACTTTCGCCGCATTGAAGGGACATATATTACTAGATTTTTTAGTAGAACTACCCTAGCCGGATGTGGACCTAGGTGACATCGTCGTGATCTCACTGTGGACGACGTCTTACTAAACAAAGAGTCGAGTCGGCCAGAATCCTAAAGCCCCAACTCAAATGATAGAACATGTTATACGACTAGGCTTCCTATGTCCAATAATGAGATCGACATGAAGGTCCTGGCCTGGGGTTGACTTGCAAAGTCTCGTTTCCTCGCAAACTCACTATATGCAAAATGAATTCCTCAACATACCCAACAAAGACGAGTGTGATCATCTATAAAAGTCAAAAACCATTTTATTTTATTTTTTTTCTGAAATTGTGGTTACTTTGGAAGGTCCCCAAACATCACTATGAAAAAAATAAAATGGTTTTGATGCATAGTAGAGTTTTGGAATGTAGGTTTTACGTTGACTCTTTGTTAATAAACAACTTTTGCATTGAAATGATGAAGAATCAACCTTCTTAAATAACACTGGAAACAGATTTTTTAAATAATAAAAACAAGGATGGCCTAATTTGTAATGCCAAACCATTATTTGATCACAAATCGAAAGAGAACTGATACTACTTAGTCCTTGAGCAATTTTATAACTAGGTAAAGTGTCCTTGAAGTAATAGAGACCATTGATCATCCTAAAACTACCAATCATCTTCCTTGAGCTCTGGTTCTGAAAAACACAATGAGATTCATAGAAGATGACACAACACTTAGAATCTTTAGATAATTTTCTAACAGACAAGAGGTTGCAAGCATGTTTAGGAACATGGACATATTTAAGATCTATTTCCTTAGAAATTTTTATTAGACCTTTTCCTACAATAGGTGAGAAATTACCATCAACTATCCTAACCTTTTTATTTCCAGCAAATGAAGAATAGGATTCAAATATGTTGGAGGAATTGGTCATGTGGTCAGATGCTCCAGAATCAATTATTCATGGAGTAGATTTAAAAAGACAAGATAGAACATATAATTCATTACCCAAAGCTATAGAAACAATAGAATACCATATATTGAGTTGGATTTTAGCAATGCGAGAAGGTGCTCCATTGGCTTATAATCACTTTCCTAAATACACAAAAAATTAATAATTAAATTACAAATTTACATCACTAAAAGTATTTCCTTCCAAATTAGTTTTAGCTTTCGAATAGAATTATCTGCATCACTCTCACCATCTTCTGCTTCTCCAAGAAGCAAGAAGAAAGAGAGTAGCTTCAATGGAATTTAATATTGATGAATCGGTAAAGAGCATCAAGTTTCCAACAAAACTAATTTTGTCTGCCATTTTTGTGCCCACCATTAAGTTAAAGTCTTCACCGTTCAGTTAGGTGGTTCTCCTCACCATATACTCCTCTATCTACTCTTGAATTATCAAATAATAAAAGGAGGCATTGCAAGGCTTAATGTTGATTTATGATTCGAATTTTGTTTTGGGCTAATGTCTAACCCAAAGACCTGCAATGCGACTTTTGTGAAAAAAAATGTTGAGAAAACAATAGAAATTTGTTGTGGTAGCATAGGGGCCTGCAGTATAAACCTTTTTACCCAGGTTATTTCGTCATATCAACATATTAAGGTTTATTCTATATTCCACTTTATTCGTAATTATTCTCATATTCATAGTAAAACTTTCTCCTTTATTGGTGATTTCTCCTCTACCCGTGGTTTTTACCTACAAGGTTTCCACGTATAAAAAATCTTGGTGTTTTTCTTTGTTTTCATATTTTACTATTGTGCTATTGATTTCAACATAGCTTTGTAGGGAGGCTTTTAGATTTAAATTATAGCAACTAAATATTAGATTTTATTTACTTTATTAGTTTGTGGTTTTTTCAAAAAAAGAAAAAAAAAATTCCGACACTAGTGCCCATCGAGCTCTGTTTAGTGGAATAAGCACCCGTTTTATGGTCAAAACGTGTGGACTCAACCGAGTAACTCTAAACTTTTTTCATGCATCAGTGGTTATTTCCTTCTCCCTCTTGAGAAAGACTTGAAGCCCTTCTCAAGGTCTAGGAGGATCTTCTCGGAGAGGTGTGTTTACCTATATTTCCTTTGATGAGATTAATTACTTACTCTTATAATTATAGATGGTATTGTAATTCTTTCTCGGACTAATTCTTATACCTCAATTGATTCTGTTTTAGACATATATCTATATGAAAAGAAATGTAGCTAGGGTACAACCAAGATTAATATTGAATATTATGGCTCTTTTCTTTTCTTTTTTTTTTTTTTTTTTTTTTTTGTTTTCTGCTGGCAGATTAGTACAGCCACTCATATTATCACAGTACAGTTTGAGGAAGGAGCTCCTTAAATTGAAAGGGATAAGTCTCGGGGGTTTAGTAATTTAGTGGGTGGAAAAGAAGAGAGAAAACCCGATAAGTATCGAAATGTGGAATAAGAAGAAGAGAGAGGATGAGAACATGTTAAGGAATGGAGGGTTGTTATTGGAGAAGCGAATTTCCTATTTTGATTGCAAGTACCTAACTCTTCCATGATTTTCAGTCATAGAGCTTCAAAGCTACTGACAAGTACAACCATGAGAATCGACTCCTGATTAAGTTATTTCCTTGAAAAGTAAGTTTCGAAATCTAACTCTTTCAATTTGTCTAAAATAGCCTCATTGTTTTTTGTAAAATAACTTTTTTATAAAAAAGACATGTAAATACATAAATGACAACATTGTTTTCTTGTAAAAATAATATTTTTTATAAGATATGTAAATGCATAAAGTAAAAAGGGGTATTTTTTTCAAATGAATTATTCTTCAAGAAAATGAGAAGGGTTAAATTATAAATTTTGGATTATTCGAGGTTTCTAACCAAATATTTCTCAGAGAGAAATGATTGCAGACAAAAATAATATGAAAGCCTAGTGTTTTATGTTAAAATTAGGGAAACCCCAATTAGGAATAAGAGAAAAACTGAAAGTCTTATTCCAATTAATTAATTGAAATTACGTAAGAAAGATCTTTATATAGGCAATGCACTTACTAGAAGAATCTTAAAAGGAAACAAAATCTAGAGTGCTAAGAAAATGAATCCTACCACACAAGAAAAAAATATTAGTAAATAATTTTATTTAACATCCTTCTCAAACTCACAATGCGTTACTATAAGGACGAGTTTACAACTAGAAACAAAATGAAAATAGAACACGACTTGGTAAAGAATGCAAGTCGCAATCTAAAAAATAAACAAAAGACAAAGCCGATGTTAGCGTTTGAAATGATGACGTAAGGTTGCAATCAATTTCAATGTGTTTGGTCTGCTATGAAAAATCGAAGTTATGAGCAACTGGTCAGCACTTTTATTGTTACAATACATGGGAGGGATGAAGTTGCACACTCATATCTATAAGTAACCAACGTAACCAAACAATCTCTTTGGTAGTAGATGCTATAGCATGATATTCCGCTTCGATTGAAGATAGTGAAACAATGAGTTGTTTCTTACTATTCCAAGAAATAAGAGAATCACCAAAAAAGATCTAGAAACTAGTAACAAATTTGCGATCTGTGGGGTCACTGCCATAATCAGCATTAAAGTATGCACGTAATCTCGAAAGAGGAGGTAGATGAAAGTATAAGACTCTGAAAGACTATATCTCGAAGATACCGAAAAATACGAAGAACAACTACCCACTGTAGTGGGGAAAGCAACAAACTGACTAACAACATGAATAACATTAGCAATATCAGGACAAGTAATAGTATGATATACCAAGCTCTCGACAATAGTATAGTATAATGTAGGATCTTACAAGGGCACACCATCAGAAAAGGAATACTTTACATTAACCTTAATGGGAGAACACTATTCAATTATTTTAAGTCTTAACTCCGCCAAGAACATCTACAACATATTTTGACTAAGAAAGAAGATAATCTCTAGGCGAATAGGCTACCTCAATATCCAAGAAATATCCTAGAGGACCTAGATACTTCATTTCAAATTGTTTAGCCAACTCTGCTTTCAAAACTGAAATACCATCAACATCATCACCAGTAATAATCATGTCATCAACATATAAAGAAATAATGATACGACCTGCATCGCACACTTAAAAGAGAGCATAATCATAAGCACAGCAAGAAATCCAAGAGAGGAGATCACAACATAAAATTTCTCAAACCAAGCACGAGGTGCTTGTTTGAGGCGATATAATGCCTTCATGAGCTTGCAAACATACCCAAAATCATGAGAAACACCAAGAGGGGGCTCCATATAAACTTCTTCTTGAAGATCTCCATTTAAGAAAACATTTTAACATCAAGTTGAGAGATACACCATTGTCGAACCGAAGCTATTGCAATAAGAGTACGAATTGTAGTCATTTTCTCAATAGGAGCAAAAGTCTCCTAATAATCCATATTGTACTATTGTGAATATCCTTTTGCAACCAACCTAGCTTTGAATCACTCAATAGATCCATAAGAATTAGTCTTAATCTTAGACAACCAACAACACTCTTACCAAGAGGTAGAGGAACCAAATCCCAAGAACTTGTCTTATGCAAAGTAGAAAGTTCCTCATCCATAGTTTGCTGCCAACATGAATCAAGAATTGCCTCTTTATAGGAAGAAGGCTTAGAAAAACAGTGAATAGAAGCTAAAAATGAAGTAAAAGAATGAATCATATCAAATGGAGAAGAAGAGATAGAAACACTTTGATTAAAAGGTAAAGCTGAAAATTTTGCTAGTTTACATCCACTATAATCATAAACATCGTGATTTTGTAACTTTCTTAAAGCCCTTGTGGATGCTAAAAGTTTCAAACGAGAAAAGGAAACATGACCAAGGCGAGAATGCCATAAATAAAAACTAGAAAGACTCAAATGAAAAGATGACAAATCAACAGTGGCAACAGCAGCAGTAGCGGGCACTTTTAACTCATCCAAAACATATAATCCTTATTTCTTATGGCCTGTCTCAATTAGCTTATGGGACTGCAAATTCTACACAAAACAATAAGAAGAAGAAAAGGTGACTAAATTACCGGAATCACACAACTGACCAACATAAGAAAAATTAAATGTGAGGTTCAAAATATGATAAACATTAGAGAGAGAGACAGAGAGAGATTAGGGGAAACAACAGTACTAACACCTGCTAAAGGCATAGCAGTGCCATCAATGATCACAAAAGGAATAGAAGGCGAATGAGACATAGAGGTAAAGCAAGAAGAATCTAAAGACATATGATGAGAAGCACCAGAGTCTAAGATCCATATAAAAGATGACATACTTGAAGAATTGTGAGTCAACTGACCTACAGAAAAAGAGGCGGACATAGCTAGTTGTAGGGAGAGAAACTTCTAAAATTGCCCAGCTAAGGTACGAGGATCAAAAGAAACTGATGCAGCTACTGCTATAGTATCAAGCTGTGGTGGTCTGTAGCCCTAAGGTGGTCTATACCAGACGGTTCCGTTACATCGACTGTATCACGTTGTGCTTTAAGCCTCTAGATTGTTGCGCACCAATTTGGTTTTCAACTTAGACACACCGAGCCTCCGACCTTTCTACTTATAAAAACTGCACTCATCTAGAAGGCAGTCATTGTGGAGGTCCTATTCTGATTATTAGAAGACAACTTAGAAGACATCGCTAAATACGTATGATCTCAAGCAGAAAGAATTCCTTTCGCATCGTGACTTAAGACGTGTTTCTTCAGCCAATAACTCGCTAACAACTGAATCAATAGATGGAAGTCGAGAACGATGCAAAATTGAACCCCTAAGCCCTTCAAAATCACTAAGAAGAGACATCAAGAACTTAACTAATTTTTGCTCTTCTCTACGAGCAATATAAGCATCACATGCCTTTAATTCATTCGATTATGTAAGAGCCAATCGATCCCAAAGATTTGTCACGTTGTAGCAGAATAAAACTCATGAACACTCATATTCCTTTTCAAGAGCACGTATGTCAATCTCCAACCTGACACGCTTCGCAAAATTTGATCGGAGCCAGCGTTAGGAAATAACACAATCTCTATCCGATTTATGAGAGGGAGCAAAAATAAATAAAGCAAGCGACACAAAAAATTTACGTGGTTCGGCACAAACTTGCCTACTCCATGGAATTCTGCAGATCTTTCACTTTACAACACTCTGAGAAAATTGCTCTCAATTTTGTCTTTCAATTTTCTCTCACTTCAGCTCTCTTCTCTCTTCATCACTTCTTCACTATGAATTAGAAGAATGCAAGAGATGTGTGGGATGATTTTCCTCCCTTCACAACATATCTATTTATAGAAAAAATGAGATGGATGTAGCCAAAATTAAGCTCCCTAAAAAGGAAGAAAAATGGAGGGTTGGTTCCCTAACAACCTCCATTTTTTACTATTGAAGCCTCCATATTTGACAATCTCCCACTTGAAGATTGATTTCAATCTGTCTTCGCACCTTGATCAATGCAGTAGCTCTTTCTAGCCTTGCTATTCTTGTAGGCCAACTGAAGTTGTTGTCAATAGTCACCGTCTTTGTTAACATATCAGCCGGGTTCTTACTTCCTTGGATTTTCTCCAACTTTAACACCTCATCCTCTAATAGAGATATGATGAAGTGATAACAGAGTCCGATATAGAATGAAATGCTGAATTCTTTGCCAAGTGTATTGCGCTCTGACTATCACTATACAGAACGTTCTTCTCTTGCTCGAATTCCAACTTTGTTAACAAACCCTAAAGCCATATCATCTCTTTATCGTTTCAAATTACGTTTACATACTCAACCCTCTAGTGGATAGAGTGACAATCTTTCTCGCACACATCGAGCATCCAACTAATACCAGGATTTTAAACTCGTGAATAGATAACCAGTGGTGCTTCTTCGGTGATCAACTTCACCTCCAAAGTCTACATCTACGTAGCCTTGTACTTTTAGCTCTTCTTTTCCAAATTACAAACACTTTTCTGTGGTGCCTCGTAGATACCTTAAAATCCATTTCATTGCTTCCCAATGAGCTTTGCCTGGATTTGACATAAATATGCTTACAACTTCCACTGCATAGCCAATTTATGGTATCTTACAGACCATTGCGTACATCAAACTTCCAATGGCTGAGGGGTAAGGAACCTTAGGCTTGTACTTTTAGCTCTCCTTCTCCAAAGTACAAACACTTTTATGTGGTGTCTCGTGGATACCTCAAAATCCATTTCACTGCTTCCCAATGAGCTTTGCCTGGATTTGACATAAATCTGCTTACAACTCCCATTGCATAGCTAATGTTTGGTCTCTTACAGATCATTGTGTACATCAAACTTCCAATGGCTAAGGCAGAAGGAACCTTAGCCATGAATTCTCTCTTTTCCTCTATTTCAGGGGATTGGTCCTTAGATAGATGAAAATGACTAGACAAGGGTGTATTGACTAGCTTGGCATCATTCATGTTGAATCTCTATAAAATGCGATTGATGTACTCTGCTTGAGATAACTACAAGAGCCCTTTTTGCTTATCTCTTGTGATTTGCTTTCCAAGAATCTTCTTTGCTAGACCCAAGTCTTTCAAGTCAAATTCCTTTGATAATTGCTGCTTCAACCGTCTGATGTCATCCATATCTGAACCTACTACCAGCATGTCATCAACATATAGTAGTAAAATGATATAACTATAGCTATATCTCTTGAAGTAGCAACAGTGGTCGGCGTTGCACTTTTGGAAATCTTCCCTATGCATGAAGCTGTCAAATTTCCTATACCACTACCTTAGGGCTTGTTTTAGACCATACACGCTCTTCTTAAGTGTGCACATCATGTTCTCCTTCTCTGTTTTTGAGAAACCTTATGGCTGGTGCATGTATATCTCCTCATCCAAGTCTCCATGAAGGAATGCAGTCTTCACGTCCAACTGTTCAAGATGAAGATCTTCATTAGCAACAATACTCAATACTGTTCTTATAGTATTGAGCTTCACAACTAGAGTAAAAATGTCAGTGTAGTCAATTCCGTCCTTCTACTGAAATCCTTTGACAATGAGTCGAGCTTTGTATCCCTTGGAACCATCATGCTCCTCTTTCACTCGATACACCCATTTGTTGTGAAGGGCCTTCTTCCCTACATGTAACTTAGCTAGTTCCCATGTTTAATTGGAGATTAGAGACTTCATCTCCTCTTTCATGCCTAGCTCCCACTTGCCAACATCTTCAATTTGACATGCCTCATCATAACATTCCGGTTCTCCTCCATCATTCAACAATAGATAATTCATGTATCTCCTGTTAGGTACGTGAGGTCGAGAGGACTTTCACAATATAGGAGTTGGTGTAGGAGGCGGTGTGTCGGATCAAGGTAATAATTACCGCTCCTCCCGTTGAGGACTCATATTATCCGCTTTGTCGAGTATCATTCGATGTCATCCGCTTCGCAAATACCGCCCACTCTACCTCAAGTCGCTATATCGCTTTATGTCTATTCTGTATTACTACCTTTCGTTGAAAATGACATCTCTACTGCGGATCACCTTCTTATTTTCATCATCCCAAATGCAAGAAATTAACTCATCTTCACCTCAGAATCATGGTGTGCATTTCTTTGATTTAGGATCAAGTTTATTCCTACCTTGATCACTAATACACACATAAGCTACACAACCAAAAACTCTTAGGTGTGAGAGTTTGATGTCTTTTCCGCTCCATACCTCCTTTGGTATTCTATGCTCCAATGGTACCGATAGGCCTTGGTTGATCAAGAAAGCTACTGTGTTGACTGCTTCTACCCATATTTTATTTAGTAAACCTAACTATATACAAATGCTTATGGCTTTTTCAATAACGTAAGCTGTTCATACGCCCGCTGCTAACTATCAGGTCAGGCGCATATGGCACGCCTTCCATTCTAATCTCGCTCTCATAATGATGCCTTCTTGAGTTTACATGCCTTCTCTTACATTCACTCACCATTGTTGGTTTTGAGCCTTTTGATTTTTAGACTTGACTCATTTTCAACCATAGCTTTCCATCTCATGAAAGCCTTAAATACATCAAACTTATGCTTTAGGAAGTAAACCATACCTTCCGAGAGTGATCATCGATGAAAGTCACAAAGTAGTGTTTCCCACCAATGGATGAGACTGTCATTGGCCCCTAAACGTCAGAGTGAACAAGCTCTAACTTCTCTTTCTTTGGGGTTCTGCAACTTGTTTGAAAGCTGACCCTCTTATTCTTTCCAAGTATACAATCTTCGCACATGTCTATCTCCACTGACTGTAGACATGGAAGTTTTCCTTTTGAGTGCATAATTTTCATCTCTTTCTCACTCATGTGACCTAATCTTTGATGCCAGTGCCTACTACAACTGCAATCGAACAACGTGCATTTGCTGTCATGTAAAGAGTACCACTCTTCTTGCCTCGAGCAACCGTCATTGTGCCTTTTGAAATCTTCCAATCATCACCCTGGAAGACTGTGGTGTAGCCTTCATTAGCCAACTGCCCAAGTGAGATTAAGTTCTTTTTTAGGTCATGAATATGCCTGACATCCTTCAGTTCCCATACTAACCCATTCAACTTAACCTTTACTACACCTTTACCAACAATAGCACAAGGTTAATCATCACTAAGCTATACTTTTCCAAGATTTTCGGGGACATTCCTTTCAAAGAGTTCCTTTTGTGAAGTAGCATGGAACGATGCTCCCGAGTCTAATACCCAAGAATCTTCCTTGCTTTCCAGAGAGAAAATTAACGCATCATCTTCTTTTGAGGTGAAAGTAACATTTGCCCTTGCCTTCACTTCCTGGTCCTTTGGTGTACTCCCGCACTGACTTTTGTAGTGCCTAGTCTTTCCACAATTCCAACACTCCGACAGTCTTTGAGCTATTAGAATTACTAGGATTCCTGGATTTGGACCTCCTGCTCTTTGATTTGCTCCGACCTTTACCTCTGGTTGAATTTCTTCCTCTTGGCTCTATATGCAATACTAAAAGAGGTTGATGATTCACTCGACTATGAGCTACTCACAACCATGACAGTAGCATTCCAACTTTCTGGTAGAGAAGACAAAAGTATTAATGCTCGTACTTCTTCATCGAATTCAATTCTAGCTGAACTCAATTCAGTTCATTGAGATGTTGAGCCACCGATGCACCTTCTGCCATCCGTAGATTGAATAATCGCTTTATCAGGTGCACTTTATTAAAGGCGGTTGGCTTCTTGTACACACTGGCAAGAGCCTTCATAAGACCTGTTGTGGTCTTCTCCTTTATTATATTGAAGGCAACATTGCGGGACAACGTCAATCGAATAACTCCGAGAGATTGTCTGTCAAGAATATCCCATTCTTCCTTCTTCATGGACTCTGGCTTCTCCCCTAAGAGAGGCTGGTATATATTTTTCTTATACAGATAATCCTCTATCTACATTTTTCAAAACCCAAAATCTTCACCATTGAACTTTTCGATTTTCACCTTTACTTCGTCTGTAGCCATTGCTCCCACTCAAATATGACTTCCTCTTGATCTTTTCTGACAATTCTTGTGAAACACCATGTATGAGAACATCGCCATTGACAGGCTGATACCGTCTACAAAATTTCACTATTCACAAAATTTACTATTCACATGAATAGTAACCTAACACTAAAAAATAACAAGAAGATCAAAAAATATTATTTTTTAATCTGGAAGATTAGACAATGCTACAACCATAGAGCATACTAAGAATATCTTAGAGTCCTTACAACCAGGCTATGATACCAGTTGTTGGGAAATAACACAATTCCCTATTTGCTAGATTTATGAGAGGGAGCAAAAATAAATAAATCAAGTGACACACAAAATTTTTGTGGTTCGGCACAAACTTGCCTACTCCACGAGATGCTGTAGATCTTTCACTATAAGGAGAAAAATATAGTGTTTACAACACTCCGAGAAAATTGCTCTCAATTTTCTCTCTCTTCACCTCTCTTCTCTCACCCTCTTCTCTCTTCATCACTTTTTTACTATGAATTAGAAGAATGCAAGAGATGTGGGATGATTTTCCTCCCTTCACAACATCTCTATTTATAGCAAAAATGAGAGGGATGTAGCCAAAATTAGGCTACCTAACAAGGAAGAAAAATGGAGGGTTAGTTGCCTAACAACCTCCGTTTTTGACAATTGAAGCCTCCATATTTGACAAAGTGTATAGCCTCTATAGATGATCCCAAACCTCATTTTCCATCTCATACTTTGGCCAAATGTGCACATTCAATGCTCAACAAAATTGTTAATCCAAGTAATAATTTTTGAATTGTTTGCTTCCCACATATCTAACTCAGTAGCATAATTCTCATTAGTACTTTTAAGTTTAACACAAGTTCCTGTAACATATCCTTACAATTTTTTTCCTTTAAGAAAGTTTCTCATCACATAACTCCAATATGAATAATTCTTTCCATCCAACCTCACACTCACAGATCGTCTCTTTCACTAGCCATAATCAAGAAACAAAAAAAAAAGGGCAAACGAAATACCAGATTGTAGATCTGCTACGCCAAAAAAAAAAAAAGCCAAAGATCGAAATCGTCGAAACACCAATTGTGTGATCACGCCAAAAATTGTACGATCACTCCAAAAGTTGGATTCGTGAAAGCTGTGTTTGAGATTAAAGTTCTTCCCATGAAACCTAGCTTTGATACCATGTTAAAATTAGGAAACCCCAATTAGGAACAAGAAAAAAACTGAAAGTCTTATTCCAATGAGTCAATTTAAATTATATAACAAACGTTTTTATATAGTCATAGGCTTATTAGAAGAATCTTAAAAGGAAACAAAATCTAGAGTGCTAAGAAAAAGAATCTTACCAATAATATGAAATAAATAATAAGGAATAATTTAATTTAATATGAATCTTAAAAGGAATCTACTAATATATATATATATATATATATATATATATATATATCCGGCACCACCGCCCATTGAGCTCTGTTTGGTGGAACAAGCTCCCTTTTTAAGGTCAAGGTCAACTCGGAGGAAACCGTGTGGAGTCGAGGGGGGCATCTTTGAATTCTCCATCTACCTTGCAAAAACTTCAAGGGATCAAATTCTCTCTCTTTCCGATTCACCTCTACCCCACTAAAGGACTAGAAGCTTTTCTCAAGGTTTGGGGAGGATCTTCTGGGAGAGGTATGTATACCTACTTTTCCATGTATGAGATTAATTATTGGCTCTTATAATTATAGATGGTTTTGTAATTCTTTTCTAGGATTAATTCCTATACCTCAATTGATTCTGTTTTAGACATATATTTATGGAAAAAAAATGGAGCTAGGGTACAACAAAGATTAATATTGAATATTATGGTTATGTTCTTTTCTTTTCTTTTTTCTGGCAAATTTGTAGCTACTCAAAATAATATCATCACAGTTTCAGGAAGGATATCACTTGATTTGAAGGGATAAGTCTCGGGGGTTTAGTAATTTGGTGGGTGGAAAATTAAGAAGAGAGGAAAACTGATATATAAGCATATTGAAATGTGGAATTATAAGAAGAAGAGAGAGGATGAGAACATGTTGAGGAATGGAGGGTTGTTATTGGAGAAGCGAATTTCCTATTTTAATGGCAAGTACTCCAATCCCATCCGTACCTTTTCAGCCAAAGAACTTCAAGAAGCTACTCACAATTATAATCTGAATCTAATCTCTGGTTTTATTGGGTCCAGATGGTATAAAGGTTGTTTGGAAGGTAGAGTGATTTTTGTGAAGAAGTATGATGATTATTACCCCAGTTCTTTTGCTGATCCTGAAAGTGCTAGTAATGAAATAGCAGTAGCAGCACAAGTGAGCGGGCATAAGAATGCTTTGAAGCTTTTAGGATGCTGCTTAGAAACACCAAAGCCCACTTTAGTTTTTGAATTCCCTAAGAATGGAAATCTTTGTGTTCAATTAACGTTCAATCGAACTTGTTTACTATGGAGGATTAGACTAAAAATTGCAAATGAGATTGCTTCAATAATTACGTATCTACATACTAAATTTCCCAGGCCAATCATTCATAGAGATTTATGTCCTGAACATTTCTACTTGGACCAAGACTTTGGCGCTAAGCTCTGTGATTTTATACTTTGTATGGCACTCCCTGAGGGTGAAACACAAGTAGATAATGAATGCATTATGGGGAGTAATGGTTTTTTGGCACCTGAAGTTGTGTCATCGGGAATGTATTCAGAGAAGACTGATGTTTTTGGCTTTGGGTCGATTTTATTCAATCTTCTAACGGGAAAGAGATATGAAGCCAGAGAATCCATGGGATATTGCAGAACATCCTATATCAGAAATCACACAATGAATGAGATTGTTGACCCTAAAATTCTAGCCGGTGCGTGGTGCGAGGAGGAGGAGAAGGAGTCCAAATTTTTCATCAATTCCAAGCAAAGATTTTGGAGCTTATTCTCAGGTGTCTTAGTGATAATGTAGAGGAGAGGCCAATTATGTTGGATGTTGCAAAACAACTCAAACGAATTCAAAGGTACTATAGACCTTAATTTCTTCATCACTCCCTACCTTCTTATATTTCAAACATGTCTCTATAGAAAAAAGATTAACAAGTCCATCCATCTTTCAACATAAGTTTCTTAATTTTCCTCTTATACATCTATCTTTTTTGTTTCCCTAACATACAGAGGAGATTTCATTTCTAATGAAGCAGATCACAATGATGCATCTTCTTTGAGAAATACAGGATGTCCTAACAAACAATAAGTTCTAGAGTAATATGAGCTTTCAAATAATTGTATTTATTTGTATTGTTAGGAAACCTTTTATGGACCTTTCCCGATATGATATTGTCCACTTTGATGCTGAGGTGGTTTTGTTTATGGGCTTCTCCCCAAAAAGACTTCATACCACTTCGGTATTATCCATGCTTATAAACTCATGATCCTCCTTATTTCTAATCGATGTGTGATTTTGAGCACACACCCAACATGTTTGTATATATATTATGCTTTTATATATGTTCACAAAATAATGATTTTTAGTCCTATATATATATATATATATATATGCATGTGTTTCTTTTTACCAGCGAATTGAATGATATTTTGTCCATGTTGCATGCGTGGATACAGTTAGGTGTTTTTTCGGTGCCATTAAGTTAAACTCTTCACCATGTAATCAGGTAGTCTTGTAACCCAGTGGTGGACTACTTGTAGGGTGTGTTTGATCTTATTTATCACAAATTTATAATATTGGTAAAACATTTTTATAAAACTATTACATAAAAACTAAGAAGGCGCTTAATAATGGTTTTAAAAACTAATTCTAAAAAATTATTTAGATTTTAAAAATAATTTTAATTTCTAATATTTTATTTTAATCACATGACTATAATTATTTTTTAAAAATACTTTAAAATGAAAACAGTAAAGAATAATTAAAATACTTTACTCCAATAATAATGATGTTAGTTAAAAAACAATAAATGCCGTTTTTTAAAAAGTTCTAAAAGAAAAGTATTTGTAAATTATTTCTAGAAATAACTTTTACACTTCTTTATTAGAGAAAGAAAAATGAAATAAAGTTTATTTAAAATCATGTGGTAGGGTATTACTGTCAATTTATTTCCTTTTCATTATAATTCCTAGTATTACCAAAAGTGGAATATAAATAAACAATCATTCTGATGTAAGATTTCTAAACTACTCAAAACGCTAAGAATGAAACAAATTATTAATTTCATTCCATGAGAAATAAGAATGAAAATGGATTTTTCATTCTCATTCCTTATTCCAATATACCAAACACACCTGTAAGGGTGCGGAATCGAACCCAGAGCTTATTCCAATATACCAAACACACCTGTTATGCCCTTAAAATTTTGGGATGCTACACCACTAGGCTACAAAGTCATGTTTGCAAACTTATGCTCCCTTGAAATATATTAGTATGTTAAATTTATGCCCCTCACAATATATTATGAGTCCACTATTGGGGCAAATGATGGCTTAGTTTGTTGTTGAAAAAAGACTATGAATAAGAAAACTTACACCTTCGAATAAAAGATAAACCACAATAATCTTCAAATGTGTATTTTCTAACATCTTTAGAAAAATCTAACCACAAAATATTTGAATTAGGATCACAAATACTTTTCTTAGTTAAACAATTTGTTGTTTTATTCGTTTCTCTATAAAAACGATAACAATTAAAAATATTTAGACTCAGAGAAAGTCTCTAAATATCCTCCATTAGAAGAATAATTAAACTAAGTAAATTACTTTTTTTATTATAGCAATTTATGATTACTTTGAAATCTATTGTATGTTGTAGTTAGAACACATACAAATTTATGTTTTATTAAGCATTGCCTAATTATCTACTCCCCTCCACCTTAATACTTCCATTGCAATCTGTAGCAACCCAACCTGATGCACTTATATTATTAGTCCTTGAACCATCAAAATTTAGTTTGAATCTTCCATTAATAGGATAAATCCATCTTTTAATTGTACGAGGGATATTATGTCCTTTGTTGTTAGTATATGCAACACTCATAAGCTCCTGAAGATTGCTCCTGAAGATTTTGAAATGTTAAGGTAACTTTTCAATAATGAGAGAGAGGTTTGGTTTGATTTTTTAAAACACCACTTGATTCCTATATATCCAAATACTCCAAAGGATAATAACAATTTTTCCATTGGTAGTTTACAATGAGTTTTATCGTTTTTATAAACCGATTTAAGCCAGGAAAGGAAATTGCCTTCATAAAAGAAAGAAGTATGACAATTATATTTAATACGCTCCCAAACTCATTGGACAAAAGGACAAAATTTAAAAATATGATCAATATTTTCGCTACTTTGATTACAAAAACAGCACACGTTTGTAATTTCTATCATTCTAGCAACTAAAAAATCCACTTGTGTGGGAAAGCTTCTCTAATAGTCAATCGAAGGAAAACCTTTATTTTTGACAATAAATTTAGTTTTCATATCCAATTTAAAATTTTATGTCTAGGTTGCACTTAAGGTTTTCTCATTCCCAAAATTTATCTTCTATAAAAGGAATATGAATTGCTTTAATATCAGCTAGCACATTTATAGGGAGGATATTTGAAACTGAATTAATATTCCATTTCTTAGTATCATGATTTATAAAATCATGCACTCTTGCATCCAAATTAATGTAATCACTGCAAGCCGTGAAATTTAAATTATAGCAACTAACTATTATATGTGATTTACTTTCTTAGTTTTTTGTTTATTCATTTTCATGTAAAAATCATAATTTAATTTGGACTTGGTAAAAATCATAATCCATTGTTCATACTTCGCCATTTTGTCTATTAATAGTAGGGCTAGCAAAATTTGACACGACAAGAACCCAACACAATTTTTGCGGGTTTGGGTTGAGTATAATCGTATTTGAGTCATATTCGTGTTGACCCGCTTAACACGTTTAATAAATGAGTCATATTCGTGTTGACATGTCTAAAATGAATTTGACCCAAATTGATCTGTTTAATTATTATATTAATTAATTAACCTATTTAATAACTTATTTGTATTAAATATGGATTATTAATTACAATTCCTATTAATTTAAATAATAAAATTAATAAACATGTTAAATTTAATAGGTTAGTTTTTAAACATGCATGGATGATTAATTATAATTCTTATTATTTTAAATAATCAAATTAAATGGGTTATATTCCTGTTGACCCACCTAACACGAATAATAAATGGGTTGGGTTTGGGTTAGCGAATGTTGACACATTTATTATTCATGTCGGGTTTGGGTTGGTGAATATTGACACGACACAAATACAACCCATCGACACGAATTGCCCCCCCTAATTAATAGACACCATTCCTCGCAAAATGTTTTATGGTGATTAAGATTTATTATACAATAATAAAAAAAGGGATCTTGCTAAACATTAATTATAATCTCAAAAAAAAAAAAAAAACCTTCATAAGAGACTTTTTGAAGGGTAAGTGCTCAGCTTTCAGAGTAATCAGGTCTTTGTGCCTGCACCCACCACTGACAGTCGGCTGGTCACACCCCACCCCGCCGGGGCAAACGGTAATTTACATCTTTAATTCAACCTACTTCAATACCAGAGGCCCATTTTAAATATATATCATAGTATCAGATTATAACTATAAAATCAACAACTTAGTGTGTTGACTGTCTTATATGTTCCTGAGTCCTGATTATTTAGTAATATAAACAAAATCTAATTATTACCAAAATTTTTACATTTACATCAAAACAAAATAAAATAACCTATACATCAAGTGTGGACTTCATTGCAGTGTTGTTTTAAAGTCGTTAATACTTCTTAATATCTTCTTAATACTATATGGATTTAAATAATCAAATAGTGTTTTTATGTAGCTGAAGGAAACAAAAAATGATATATGATCACTAGGTGGTCCATATATATAGTATTAAAATGGATTATCTATTACTAATAATAGAATTCTCTATATTAGTTTTCCATCATAATTCGTGAGATAATCCGGTTTTCATATTCTTAAAGGAATCTGCATTAGAGATCTTGTACAGAAGGTACCCGTAGGTATATTACAAAACAAAACTGATTTCTTATGCCTTCTTATTGTTCTTTATTCAGATTCTTATCATATAAAAGTTTGCCTGTATAGACCAGTAATAATAAATGACAGGGACGCAACACAATAGGTAACCGGGCTATACAATACGCGATCGAATCCGAGACGCGCCTACCCACATTACAGTCAGCACACGCAAGTGAGGTCATCGCATTGAACAGACGCGGTTCGCCAACGTAATGTGGCGTCGTGAGTACTAGCAGAGTTTCGCTAATCGAACAAAGACGTGCTTGCCCATGTAACAGAAGTGTCATAGCATTAGCAAGAGTGTTATAGCACTGAACAGAGACGTGTCTGCCCACGTAACAGAAGTGTCGTAGCACTAGCAAGAGTGCCGAAGCACTGAACAGAGACGTGCCTACCCATGGAACATAAGTGTCGTAGCACTGGCAAGAGTGTTGTAGCACTAATCAAAGGTGCCTAATCATTTGCTATTCGGTCTTAAGCAGACATACAATTATATGTGTTTCCGAGCTTGTTCTAGTGTTCTTAATCACATTAGCAAATAAGGGGCAAGAAACAATGTTTGCCCAATAACAGGATCGCCAAGACGGTGAGGTACAGAGCATTTTTCATATAACTTTTATACATGTACTAACCCTTTCATTTGGAATTAATGGACGAACAAAACAAAAAACAAGGTCAGCAGGACCTGTGACTGCACCTTTAAAATCTTCTTTGAGTATCTATTCAACTTCAAGATCGATACTTAACATCTTCTGACCTTAAACCATTTTGAGTAATCGGCACTCAACTTCTCGCATCTAAGATTAACATCTTTAGACCTTAAACCTTGAGTACCGATACTTAATAAACCCTCGATCAAAACAACTTGAAAGTACTAAAAGACTAACTTTCAAGATTTTTTTGCATCAATATCCTTTGTACCAAAAACGACTTTGAGTATCGGTACTCAACTTTCAGGATTGGTACTCACCTGCGATTTATGATAAATGGCAAGTTTACCTCTTTTCACTCGAAATTTCCAACCAAAACTAAACCAACTCAAACTAACCACAAACCGGGATGAACCCACCAAATACATGTATTGAAGAGTTAGGGTTTTCCTAACCCAATCATAGACAAAGAAAGAGTTATGATAGTTTCATAACCAACAAATCCATACATAGGTTCCATACTTTCCATACCAAAATAAATATTCCAAACAAAAGAGATGTTCCAAACCTGGATTTTCTTCTTATTCTTTTCTTCTCTTCTTCCTTCTTCTTTCTTCTCTTCTCTCTTTCTCCCTACCGGAATGGCCTAACCTTCAAAGCCAAATATGAAGATTTTTAAGACCATGTTTGGTCTTATCCCAATTTTTGGCTTACTTTTTAGCTTTTGCAATTTAGTCCTCTAACTCCCATCTATTTGCAAATCTACTTATCACAATTCTTATTTTAACAAATACTCTTCTTGTTTTATGACTTTTAAGTCCTCATTTTATAATTTTCAATTTAACTTTGACTTTTGTGTTAATCCTGGCTTTATCCTTTTTCACTTAGCACTTAAATTCCGGAAAATACAAATTTTACTTTTCTTATACTACAAAACTGTAATAAAACTACTAGGGTCTAATTCGGGGTGTTACAGTTATGGATAAATATATTAAAGAGGGAATTACACGTAGGATATTTATCCACAGATCTCCTAGTATCCAAATCTCATACGTCTCAAAAACATAAATCCTTAATAAGAAAGAATTAGTCCTTGATAAGGAAAGAGAGATCTTATCACCAAAATCACGAGATTATATTTCCTATAATCAAGGAGAAATTCGAGTATAAAACAAAAAGACTTCCTATGAGGGAAAGGTATGCAACTCCATCTATGTTAACTCCCTTTTTTTATCTTCTCCACCCTTTTGCTGACTTAATCATCGGAGAGGCGGCCGACACACTGTTGCTGGACCCACTTTTTTTACAAGTTTATATCGCGCTACTGATGCCTCAGAGGTTAGATGATCCAAGTAATGACAGCTTTAGCCTCATCCATATGTTTAATCTCTAATAGGTTTCGGAAGTATTTTGTTTATTAAAGATGAAATCTTTTAGATTATACATAATAATTATACAAATAAATAGATATAATTAATCAATTTTATTTTTTTATTTACCGGGAAAACAGAAAAAAAAAAACCTCTTCCCTTCAAGAGGTACTAGCAAAGGGATAAATAATGGAGCCAAGTCTCACTTTCAACTCCAATTTCAAGTTTCTCTTCCAAACGCCTCTTCTTCGATCGCCGTTATGGTTGGGTGTACGCTCTTATTTCTCTCTTCTTAAAATGATTTCACCGTCTAAAGCTTTCGATTTTCATTTCGTTTTCTCTTCATTTTGATTTCATTTTCTTTCTCATATTCGACGAATGGAAAGATCCTTCCCAAGAAGCACTTTCCAGCGGCCAAGGAATGTGAGTTTCCCCCCATTTTCTGACCTAACAAACATTAATTACTCACTTAATTTTTTTCCTTTTTTGGCGCATTATCTCGGATGGTGCTTTTGAGATTAACCTATACTCTTTTTTATATTTCATGCATTTTAATGGAAACGTTTCTAGACTGAGATATCCTATGAAGGAATGAGTTTATTTTAATTTACTTTATATTTTTCCTGGTACATTAATGTTTCTTGGCAAATAGTTTTGCATATTGCCTTTGGCCACAGCTTTACTGGGAAGAAGGCCTGGAATCGGTAGGTCAGCGATTTGGGCTGTTTTCAGTTTCTAGTTCTTCCTTTAGTTGTTTTAGTTGATGCTATTGCTGGGAAAATAGTGGAAAGAAAATCTATGGCCTTACAAAATTTTCCCTCCTTGTGTTTGGCTTGAAAAAGGCTATAGAATTTGATTTCACTTAGATATTTTGTTGAATCGACATTGATTTTTCATCTTGGGTGAACCAGCAGTCCATGAAATTATGAGGATTTAATTACATGAGAGAAGGAGATCTTCTGAAAAGAAGAATCAGGTAAAGAACTAATGTGTTCTGTTAGATGGGGGAAAACATGTTATTGTGGAAGAGATTAAATCATGATTTAAATTATGATTCAAGAAAAGGGCAAGCAGTGTAGGCTTATTAGTTCATTCTGATATGTCCATTTCTAATGGCTCATAGAACAAAAAGGACATGTTAGTAGATGGTCTTCTTATAAGGATTCTATGCCTAATTAATATGTATTTGTGAGATTGGACTGGTTAACATATTTGATCTTAGTGTATCTAAGCAAGAAGTTTACTTGAGTCCCCAAGAATCAAGGAGTCCATAATGCTTCGGTTTCTAGGAAAGGTCAGTTGGGGAAGGCTGTGCTTATCCGGGTGCCTTGTTGCTTGGATGATGCTTTGAATAACCCTGGCCAACATAAGCTAGCAAGATTTTGTCATTGGCACCTTTCTTTTCTCAAATTAGGACCACTAATGCTGACTCTGATACCTTGTAACACTTTGCAGTTTTCTACTGTTTCCTCTTCTTTTCGTGTAAGACTTAGTTTGTTGGATCTGTACCTGAAGACCTAGTAAGATTTTGTTTTTTCAAGGATTATACAATCAAGATGTAGGATGAAAGTTTCACGAATATTAAAATATATCAATGGAAATATGAATTTGATTGTTAAAACGGCATTGGAAATTTTGGTGGTTGTGAAAAGTAGCAATGGAAAGAACATTACCAATGAACACTAATGGTTTTTCCATTAATTTCTCACAATTGTTTTGATATTTTTCCTAATTTTACTGGTTTTTTTGCAATATTTTGGTGATTTTGTTGCCATTTGTACTGCCGGATCAGCACATTGCATCTCAAATTGCTCAAAATTAAGGTGAGGGTTGGGAACAAGGAAAGTGTTGACTATATATATATAAATGGTTTTCCCATGGATTTCTCACAATTGTTTTGATATTTATCCTGATTTTACTGGGTTTTTTTTTTTGTGCAATATTTTGGTCATTTTGTTGCCCTTTGTATGTCGCATTAGCACATTGCATCTCACATTGCTCAAAATTAAAGTGGGTTGGGAACAAGGAAAGTGTTGACTATATATTTATGTAGTAAGGTCTTGGTTATTCAAAAATTTATTCTGGTTAATTTGGGTTTTTTTCTGGTTAACTTGCACTAGACTATGCCCATATCGTGGATGAACCCAAATTAACCATCTAATCAAGCAACCTTCTTCCACCAAACAAATAAGTAACTTAATATATTTCTTTTAATTTTTGTGTTGGCTTTAAACTACTCCCAACCTCACATCCGAAGTGTTGTTGATTATGCGAGGTGAGCATGTAACATGTTTAAGAATGGTCTGTATGCCTCTTTCCATAATCAAGTATTTTTTAATGTTGTCGCCTATTTGTTTTGTCTAATCAGCTTTACCTTCCATGCTCTTATTTTCTCGCTATGTCTAATTTTCTTCGCCAAACTTGTAAGTGTTTTCCTATTTTGAACATTGGTTTTGAGGCAAACATTTTTGACCTCACCAATAAGGGCTTCACTCAATTTGTTTTTGTCATCGCGCTGTCACATTAATATCAAGTAAAGAAACTCGCAGCTTAAAGTTGTTGAAAGGCCAAACTCAAGTATCTCCACTCGAACTGCTTTAGTTTTGATGATCATCACAAACTTGTGTCTTCGATGAAGAAACCAGAGTTGAAGTTGTTTGCCATCAAAGGAAATTCGATATTGCATGGTACTGATTCCTCCTCACATCCACATGCAGGAAGTAGTGAGTCACAAATGGATTGTACAACTAACTTACATTTATAAATTTGTGTAAACATAATGTTTTGGATTGATATTAGGCATGTTTAAGGTTTTGATAAAGTGGACTGATATTAGGTATATATGTAAAAAAGTTGTAGCAAAATGTGAAATTTCCAATCTGATAAAAAATGTGAAATTTCCTATGGTATTGCATGTTTTGCAATGACATTTAATCTTGTTTGTACTTATTTCTTATAACACCCCGTCCCGAGAGAGTGTACAGTACATGATACTGTAGGGGTGTATAAGAGCACTAAATGTCACATAGTAGTATTTTGGAGACTAAAATAGGATAGGAAATGATAATTTATGGTATGAGCATAAGGGTGTAATAGTCATTAAGCAAAAGGATATGAAAATCAAAAAGTGTAGAGATGGGCTATAGTAGGAATAACAAAAGTTGATTTACAATATTTAAATGCTTGAGGACTTAAGTGCAATTAAGGTTAATATGGGAGTATGAATAGAGGGGAAGACAAACAAAAAGATTCATTTTTTTTTTCTCACAAAGACTAAGGCACCCGTAGGGAGGAGAGAAAAGAGCAAGAAGGGAGAAAAGAAGAGGAAGGAGAGGAAGAAGAAGGAGAAGAAGAAGAAGGAGATCAAAGGTATGTTTCATTATGGAATCAAATGTCTTGGGGATGCTCTATATATTTGCCACTATCATAGTGGTTTTTCTATGGAGATCGGGTTGTTTCAAAACCTAGGCTTTTGGGTTGAGATCACACAACCCTGATTTCTTTGAAAATAGGATGGTAAAACCCATATGGTACATGATAGTTATGGAATCCTCTTTAAATTGATTCATGGGTAAATTGAGAGTAATTGAGTTAGGCTTGTCTCTAAACCCTAACTAATTATCATATTTGGGTTGAGTATGGGTCATTACCATATTAGAATGGTATTTGGAGAAATTTATGGAAAGGTTTTGAAAGAAGATAAGTAGTGAAAGAGGATTTGTTAGGAAAAGAGATGTCAAGATGAGAATGAAATGGTTTGAAGTGTATATGGACTATAGAGTTGAATTTATTTTAAAAGATAAAATTCAAGAAACACAAACCGGAAAAAATTCAAGGATCGTCTGGGCATGCGAAATACTGCTTTCCTTGCCTGACCAGCTGTATTTTCGATCATAATTTTCATTTCGTATCTCGATTCAGCCGATTCAAAAATTCTGGGTAAAATAGACTTCAGGAAAAATTTATCTGGCTGAAGTGCACAAATTGTAACCCTAAAGTGCCCAAAATTACCAAAGTAGGGCCATGTAAGCCACTGTCTGGTTCTCGTACAGGAAATGCTCTGTTTTCCTGTTTCTGACCATTTGTCGTATTTTGACCATAACTTGCTCATTTCTGATCCGACGGAGGATTCAAGTTGCTGGTTAAAATAGACTTCTAGGGAAAAAATTTATCTGAAGGAAGTTTAAGCAAATTTTAATCCCAAAGTTCCCAGAAAATGTTTCAAAGTGGAGCTATGTGCAGATTCTGTTCTGCCAAACTGAGTCATCTGTTGTGCAGATTGTGTTATGTGGTTGAGGCTTTAGAGAAGGAATTTTAAATTGAAAATTTAAAGAGATGTCATTGGATATATAAAGGACTGATATGGAGAGTTTCATAAATTTTGAAGACTGTTTGAAATAAATTTTGAGTCATAAAGTCTATAGAGTATTGTTGGTAAAGGCTGGCCAAAATGAAACGTTTTTAAATAAGCATTTAATTGCTCATTCGGCTTTAATGAACAGACAGCATTAAAACTAAGTTATGACACGTATAGCTTGTGGTTTTCTTGAAAAGGTGAAAAGGACTATCGGATTCGAAACGTGAATTCGACGTGGAAGTAAAGTGATTGAGCGGAACCTGTGGGAGGAAATGATATTTGAAAATTGAGTTTTTAAAAGTGAATGATTTAATGTTAAACCGAAAAGCTTTAATTTGAACAAGATGTGAATGCAAGATATCAAATGTTTTATCTTCGCATCAATATATATTTATATGCATATGAAATATGTATGCATATGTTAAGATATTATGAAAGTTTACAAATGTGTAAAAAATGCATATGTGTTTTAATGATAAAGTAAATGATTTAAAATGGATTTATAAATGTATTTTCAAGAATGCTTATCGACGGTTACCCTAACCCCTATGACTGTTATGACTGATATCGGCCGAGGTACTTTAAGCGCAAGGATTTAGAGGGTAAAGTTATAGGTTACTAACCTATAAGGAGTGGAATAGTTAGTTTGCAGTAATATCCTTACACGTGATAAAGAAAGACTGAACCCTATGCAAAGCGTGAGTTTCTCCGCAGCCGTAGCTTGCCATGACCGACGCTGATCGCCCTCACCGTCGCATTCGAAACTGTTCGCGCTGCGATTCCCCGGGTTCCATCGTAAGGAATAAATAAAAGAAAGTTTGATGATAAATGTTTAAGGTATAAATTGATTTGAAATGTATAAGATTTATTATAAAGAAAAGAAAGAAAGTTCTTATGATAAACAAGCATGATAAATTTGATTTTAATAAGATAAGTATATATTATAAAGAAAGAAAGAAAGTTTTAGGCATAAAATGCTTAAGGTATAAACTCGATTTTAATTGTATAAGTATTTATTATTTGATATATACTCGAAAATGTTATTTTAATTAAAAATGCACTCACTCTGCCCTTTTAAATTTCATTCTTTCCATGCTTCAAAACATTTTCAGACTCAGATAGTAAGGCCAAGCAGAGTACTCCTCTCAAGGCAAATAGTTTGTTATCGAGAGACGACTTATGCGAACCCATTGTATAAATAGCATATTTATATTAACAATATTAATGATATACGCATATACTAATATATTTTTAAAATAACTACTTAGGTGGTCGGTTAAGTCCGCTCAGCCTAATTTTTATAAAACTATGCTGAATTGAAGAAGCTTAATGCTTACGACGAAAGGAATAAATGATACAGATATATTGGGTTGATTGAAAGGGCTAATATGAGTCCTAAACGAAGTTTGAAAATTGAAAGACAAGGTTTTTAAATGCTTATGCAGGTATTTGTAAATTTGGGAAAGTCCGAAAAACAGAGGAAACTCTGGCCGATTTTTCTGAAAAATCTAAGTGCTTGAAAAAAAAGAAAAAAATTTTACCACCGCCTGCATTATTTTCAAAATATGTAAAGGATTCATGTCATTCACGATTTTATTCCGATAGCTTAAAAGTTCTATATCCATCGTGAGTACGAGGTCCCCTGATTCACGGAGGCAAGACCTAATCGGCATCCTTCATTTCTCCTATATACGGCTTTTTCTGAGACATGTATCCAAAATAAAAATCTTCAAATACAAAAGGTTGGTTGGATAATATTTTTAAATCTAGTGTACTTTTTGTCATGTGAAAAGTGTCTCATGAAAAGATTTTTTAAAATTTTGAAAACCTTAAATTTTAAGTGAAATGGTCTTTTGAAGAAACACGTTTCATAAATTATGAATTTAATAATTTAGGGCTTAACCGATGAGCTCTATCTGTATCTAGGGCTTTTTCTCAATGGGTTGCGTGAGGATATCTGAATCCTCGCGGGTCCAATCAGAGCCCACATTGGACCTCAGCCCCATCCGGCCAGCCCACCATGGGCTTCAACTCCTGGCAGTGCACGTGGGCCATTTTGTCCCTAGCCCTTGAATGATTTTGACCCACCTCTTTGTACTCAAGCTCCCCCATGAAACCTCCTAATCCTTGCCAAGCCAGGATCACAGGGCACTCACTGCCGAATTTCAGGATCTCAAAAGCAGGGTGTTATGTTTTCGCTGTAAACGACCCTCTATCCCCTTCACGTGCTAAAAATAAGTCCCTTCGGGTAGGACTTCGAGCCAGATCTGGATGCAAGACTCATTGCATACCAAACCGCATGTAGATGACGATAATATTACTCTCATGACATTATCTATGTTTGCTCTGGCAGTACGGTAATGTATTACCGTTTTGTTTTAAATAAATGAAGTTTCTCTTTTCCTAGTCAAAATAAACCATTGTAGATTTAGAAATAATTTGGAAAGCCAAGTATATCTATGTTTTTTCAAAAAAATACAGCAACAACGGCCTTTTTAGGGTCAAGGTCTACCTCTTTATGGTCTAAGGTCTGTTCTGATAGAAACGTGCGGGCTCCAGCGGCTTTGAACTCTCCTTCTATCTTGCAATAACTTTAAGGGATCAATGGCTATTCTCTCTCTTGCAGCTTCTAACTCTGCCTCTTCAGAAGACTTGAAGGAAACCCTTGTCAAGCAGTCAAGGTCTTGGAGGATCTTTCTGGGAGAGGTATGTGTATACCTACTTTTCCATTTATGAGATTAATTACTGATTCTTATAATGATAGATGATGGTATTGTAATTCTTTTCTTGGATTAATTCCTATATATATATATATATATATATATATATGCCTCAATTGATTCTGTTTTATACCATATATCACAGTTTGAGGAAGGAGCTAGATCCTTAAATGGAAGTGAAAAGTTTTGGGGGTTTAGGTTTGTGGGTGGAAAAGAAGAGAGAAAAACCGATATATCTATACTTATTGAAATGGGAATAGAAGAGAAAGGAGAGAGAGGAGTCTATGTTGAGGAATGGAGGGTTGTTATTGGAGAAGCGAATTTCCTATTTTAATGGCAAGTACTCCAATCCCATCCGTACCTTTTCAGCCAAAGAGCTTCAAGAAGCTACTGACAATTATAATCTGAATCTAATTTCTGATTTTGGGCCTTGCAACATATGGTATAAAGGTTGTTTGGAAGGTAGAGTGATTTTTGTGAAGAAGTACAATGATTATGGCTTCAATAGTACTATTATTGATCCTAAAAGGGTTTGCAATGAAATAGCAGTTGCAGCACAAGTGAGCGGTCATAAGAATGCTTTGAAGCTTTTAGGATGCTGCTTTGAAACACCAATCCCCACTTCAGTTTTTGAATTTCCAATGAATGGAAATCTTCATGAGCAATTAACATCCAACCCAACTAGTTTATCATGAAGATTAGACGTAAAATTGCAAATGAGATGGCTTTGTGAATTACCTATCTTCATACCGCTTTTCCTGCATCTATCATTCAGAAATATACATCCTCGACATTTCTACTTGGACCAAGACTTGTGTGCTAAGATCTCTGATTTCTTACTATGTATGGCACTCCCCGAGGGCGAAACACAAATAAAGAATGAACACATTATGGGGAATTATGGTTTTATGGCACCTGAAGTAGTGTCGTCGGGAGTGTATTCAGAGAAAAGTGATGTTTATGGCTTTGGCTCGCTTTTACAAGATCTTCTAACGGGAAAGAGATATGGAGTCAGAGAATCCAGCTGGAATATTGGCGTAACGCCATATACGTAAATCATACAATTGAATGGAGATTGTTGGTATTGTTGACCCCATACTCGTCGAAAGCAGAGGCAAAGCAGAGGAGGAGAAGGATCCACCACTCACCGCCACCACCACCACCAATTCCAGCGCATTAGAGTGCCATTCTCGTGTCTTAGAGATAATGCGTAGGAGAGGCCAATAATGCTGGATGTTGCAAAACAATCCAACGACTAAAGAAACAGAGAGACCTAATTCTTCATCACTTCCTACCTTATATTTAAAACATGTTTATATATAGAGAAAAAAGATATATATATATATATATATATATTAGTTTAACAAGTCCTTCACTCTTGCTAAATGTAAATTTTATTAATCTTCCTTCTATCTCATTTTTTTTTTCCTCTTACTTTTGTTTTTCATTTTTTTCAATATGTAGAGGAGATTTCCTACTTAATTAAGCAAATCACAATGATGCATCTTCATAATGCAATCTTGGATGTCCCAACAAACAATAAGTATTAGAGTGATATGACATTAATTTTAAATCATTGTATTGCACATTCTATTTCAACTTTTTATAATTTTAACTAAGACTTTTATATTTATTTATTTGTACGTGTATACTATGCTTTGAAGTATTTTTACAAAATAATTATTGTTACTCCTGTATATGCATGTGTTTCTTCTCTTTGTGAATGATTTTTTGTGCATGTTGTGTGGATGATGGGAATAGTATTTTAGCAAATTTTATTTTGTTATAAACCAAATTCTCCTTTTTATCCAAACCATGTATCCACCTTTCCTTTAACCATATGAAATTGGAATAATCTAAATTTTATTACTTAATGAAATAGCAATAAAATGATAATGTTCGCCCTTAAAACATGAATAAGGGTATAGGGAGGGGGTCTTACATTTGAGTCCCAGTGGATACAATTTACTATCTTAAAACTAGAGTGTATTAAAAAAAAAGCAATAAAATAAAATTGGGTTGTTCCAATCAGGTAAGGTCCATACAATGGGGGCAAATCTCACCCTTTTTCACCACCATGCATCTCACAAAATCCCTTTGTGGTCGAAAGGCCCCAAAATATTATGGATCGAGTCATAATTCGGGCTACAACAAAATTATAGTCATTTAACAATTCTCCAAACACAACTCTTTCTCATCCATGCCCCCAAAGGGCCTCATGCTATGCGAACATTCATCAAGTCCAAGCTATGCTTGAACTTTTCTATAAGCAACGGATTAGTTAACATATCAACTGGGTTATCTAGTGTGGCTATCTTCTTTATGGAGAAAAGACAATCTTCAATGATATCTCTAATTAAGTTCAACCTAACATCAATATGCTTCGATCTTTCATGATAAATTGGATTTTTCGCCAAGCTCAATGCACTTTGACTATCACAATAAATGATAGATTTCTATATATCTAAACCCAAACTATCAACAAGACCATGCAACCAAATACCTTCTTTGACTCCTTCTGTCAATGACATATATTCAACTTCAGTTGTTGACAAAGCAACTATAGACTGTAATGTTGCTTTCCAACTAATAGCACAACCAAAGAGGGTAAATACATAACATGTCAATGATTTTCTTCTCAAGAGATCTCCATCATAATCAGAATTTGTATAACCAACAATATCACTAGCAGAACCACTAGAACCATAAACCAAACATAAGTTACTTGTACCTCTCAAGTATGGCATAATCCATTTGACAACTTCCCAATGATTTTTCCGTGATTACTCATATAAATCAAGCAACCACACTAACAAAGATGTGCTAGATCCTGCCTAGTGCGCACTTCATGGCATACATGAACCTCAATTGCACTAGAGTAAGGGACTCAACCTATGCAATCTTTTGTCTTCTTTTAGCATTTAGGCAAGCACTAGCATTAAATTTAAAGTGTGTCACAAAGGAGGTTAACAAAGCTTTGATTTCCCATTTAAAAAGACTACAACACCTTTTCATCGTATTTTGGTGACAAGCACAATAGGCCCGTTTCCCGTCTCGCCACCGCCCAACAAAGTCTCTTCAGATTATCACCACATATCAAGTAACTGCAATCATCAACATATTGCAACAAATATATAAAGGAGCCATCCAACAATTTTTTTTCAAGTAAACACAGTTGTCCTATTGATTGCGAACATAGTCATGAAAAATCATAAATGCATCAAATCTCTTAAACCTCTCTACCTTGGTGACTGTTTCAAGCCATACAAAGATTTCTTCAACAAATACATAATCTTCTTTTCCAGAATCAAGAAAACCCTTAGGTTGATACATATAAATCTGCTCCTCTAGATTTCCATGCAAGAAAGCAGTTTTTACATGAAGCTGCTCCAACTCAAGGTCAAATGCACTTACCATGGCTAACAGAACTCGAATTGTCTTATGTTTCACAACCGGAGAAAATACCTCATGATAACCAACTCCCTCCTTTTGTGAGAACTCCTATGCCATGCGTCATGCCTTGGATCTAGCATATTAACCCCTGGAATACCTTTTTTCTTCTTAAAGACCCATTTGCATCCCATTGGCTTCACACCCTTTGGTAATGATCAATGTTTTAAAAACTAAACCGGTCATTGAACCGGAAAAGTTACCGGTTCATGGTTCATTGGTTTAATCGATGGCCTGACTCTATTAACCGGATGACATAATAAATATATATATTTTATATTATTAAAATTAAAAATATAAATATATATATGTATATATGTTAAATTTATAAAGAAATAAATTTAATATTTAAATTTGAATATATTCAATTATTTAATGTTAACTAATCTTAACATATATATGTTTTCTTTACAATCTTATGACACATCTTCAGAGGTGACCTGGTGGTTACTCATTTTCTTACACTTCACAAGTCCCATCGGAAGTTTATAAGAAAAGAGAAGTCTAAATAATAAGAATGTATCACAAGGATCAACAAATTTGTTGGCCATCTATTCTAAAAAAAAAAATCTTAGTTATAAATAGAATTTTGCTTAAGTTCTTAATACTAGAATGGGTTATTGGGCTTTTAGGAGCCTCTCGAGGGGGTGGTTGTTTAAGCCAGGCTACGTGCAAAAGTGGGGTGAGCCATGTGAACCACTTCCGGAGCCATCTAAACCATCCAGCCTGACGTAAATAATTTTTGAAAGTAACCGTACCAAAAACCCAGGTCGACGATTGACCGCCGGTCCACTCGGTTTTCAAACATCAATGATATAAGCTCCCAAGTCTTATTCTTAAAAGGGGATTGCATTCTTCTTTACTCTTAATCAAATCCTTATATGATCGAGGTTCATAAGAATTTATGCTTTCATCCACGATTGGATTAGAACTAGTAACACTAAAATAATTTGCATACCTGGTAGGCTTTTTTATTTCCCTATTTTTCTCCCTACTACTATAGACTGATAATCATCATCTTGTACATCCATGGGTTAAGTTTTATGTTTTTCTAACATCTTGTTTGAATTTTCAATTTCAAACTCCACCTTCAGTCGAAGACCACGACACCTACCTGGCGCATTCATCAAGCTCCTTATTCTGGTCAAGCATAGTAGATCGTTAAAAGTAACATCTTTGCTAATAATAAATCTTGGGATTCTATCCTATGACGCCCCCATTTGGGGCTCTGATACCAATAAATTGTGACGCCCCCATTTGGGGCCCTGATACCACTAACCTGTAACGCCTCATTTATACCATCTAACTCAGCTTCTCGAACCCTGGTCATTTGATACCACTAACTCTCAGACTATCTTTTACTTTACCATATCGGCTAACTTTTTCATTCATGTAATCGTTAAACATTTAACTCAAATATATTATGAAGAACAGATTACAAAATATATATATAAGCTCCATAATGGAAGTGTTCAACATTTACAATATTTACATTGTTTGCAAAAGAAACAAAAAAACATATATACATTAGACCAAATGGTCTTCAATGGGCACCTAGTGATGTGTTGGCCTTGGCTGCTAATGTGGAATGTCCAGACTTCTAGTTCCTTTTTCTCCTATACCTACACGTATGAAACACCCGTGCTAAGCTTATAGCTTAGTGGGAAATCATACTCGTGGACGAACTCTAATAAGAGTCATCACACTTTACACATATACATATCATATACTTATTTCATATTTCGTACTTGTCATATACTGTGTCACCCCAAAACCGGGGTGTCCGTTGACCACCGTCAACCCGCCGAAATCTACGTGTCTCTCGTCATGAGACCCATACACGAGTAAAATGGCCACGTCGGGCCCATACATTCATACTCAACAAAATGTATATTTTATACAAAAAGAGTTTAATTACAATTCTTTGATTACAATTACTCAAAACTGGTCTCTTTGCCCGTAATTTTATAAAATATAAGATAAGGCCAACCAAGCATTTCTTCGCCTACTTGCCTCAATGCGTCCCATCCCCGGTGCACCTCCAAGACCGGGAATAAATATATTCTTCTCGAAGGCGAAATATGCCCAGTAGTGGAATTTTCCTACTTGGGTTACTCCCCACCTAAGTGCTCATGCAATGGCACACAAAACAATAAACACATGCTAATATATCACTCATGCATATATTAACAAAATTCATACTCTATTCACATGTCATTATTCATAGCAATAACATAAGATTAGCTCACATGAGCTACATACAATCCAGCAGTTCATCTTGGAACTACCCACAAAATCACAATCAGCATGTTATTCACTCATGGAAATAATGAAACATCACACAAGCCACACAACAACCGGGTGGATCAGCCCAAAACCACTCTGGGGATTTCTTCACTCCTACCCAAATCTTGAACAAACCACGACCATCGCGCCTCAACAAATCCCTCATCCATTACAGCCACCTTTAGCCAAAGAAGAAAAACAAGAGAGTAAAAACCCTTACCTTCCGGGATGCCTGTCAAACTTCAAACTGATCAATGTGAATTCTTCCAAGTGAGCAACTTTGCTTCGTTCGAAACCGACTGGCCCGATCATTGGGGGGAATTTGCAGGTAAGACAGTTTCTCTTTAAAATCCCTCTCTTTTCTCTCTCTTTTTCTGTTGGTCTCTCTCTCTCCTCCTTTCCCTCCCAAACCAAATTGGTCAAGATTGGGACAAGAGAAAAGTCCTCTCAATGCCACATGTCAAATTTCTATTGGTTGAGAGGATTACACCTTATCCTCTTATCCAACCACTTTGAGATTTTCCTCTAATGGCATCATGCCACGCAGCACCTTACGCCACACTTCAGCTCATGTTTGACTTGCCCACAATTTGACACGTGGGCGCCTCTTGCCACTCCCATGCCAAGTGTCCCGTACCCCACGCGTGCCTCGAAAACGCTGGAATTGACCGTATCGAAATTCGATTACAGAGCTAGATTTCGTGAGACTTATCTCGACTATGAAGTCCGCTTCGGCCATCCGAGATCTAGAAAAATTCCGGATCTTGACTGAAATTACTATTTTGCCCTTTTTCAGAAAATTAGATTTTCTCGGGGTTTCACATATACACATGCTTATATATGTTTCATACATGTAATTTACACGTGCTTACGATTTCCCACTAAGCTTATAGCTTAGTGGGAAATCATACTCGTGGACGAACTCTAATAAGAGTCATCACACTTTACACATATACATATCATATACTTATTTCATATTTCGTACTTGTCATATACACATGCTTATATATGTTTCATTCATGTAATTTACACGTGCTTATGCAATGTTATACTTTCTTATCATATCATATTTCATTTCATGTCATTTACACTTTTCTTCTTATTCTTGTCAACATGTACTTGTCACTATTTACATATCATCACATAGCAATGCTATGCTTCTCATATCATGTCATATACATTTTCATGTCATTTATCTTATGTTTCATGCATGCAAATACCTTAGATAGTGGATACGGGAACTATAAGGACCCGAAGATGCCATGGGTAATCAGACGGTGGTATACCGAACTATGGGAGGACCAGCGTGTTATTTTACCATTGCACGACAATGACAATCTATAAAGGCTCAGGCAGCATTATCATGCGAGACAATGGACCTTTCTATAAGGGAACCGCAGCGCCACATTTATCAGATGAGGATGTTCTGACCATTCTATAGCCCCAATAGAATGAATTCTAAATCCGGGCCAACTGACTAAAAGAGCACCTTGCATTTGTTTCACAGGCATATCCGATTCATCCCTCTACTAGGTTCTAAGCGTATAATTGCTTTTATTATTTTCACAGATATATCACATATCTCTAATAATAACGGCTTGTTATCCAGAATAATATGCTATTATTTCTTTCTTTACTAGCTTCCAAGATATTAATTATTCTTTTCTTATTTTACTTATACATTATTTGCACATTTATCCATTCATCCCTTTAACGGCGGATAATATTTCATTTATATTCTCTATTACCAAAATGAGGGCAAGAAACAATGTTTACCCTATAATTTTCCTCGACGGTATACTATAGTATAACGTTTTCATAAAACGCTTGCATGATGAAAAACCGTCTGACCGCGAACTCAACCGATTCATCGGTTTTGGGGTCAACCAATGACCGCTTCCTGCGATGAACAAGAGTTTACAAATGGTTTAGATCCAACCGGGCTGGCTCTTATTCAATCGGCCGATCGTTCCCCCACAAGAGGTCGAAGGCCAGATCCAATAAAGAAGATCTTTCTTAGTAACCGTCAATTAATCGTCGATCGCTTGACTCAACCTACCGATCGCTTCGCCACAATCACCGCTTCAATGATGTGGAAACCCCCGAGAAAATCCTGTATCTTTCTTCAAAAATGGTAAAATGATAATTTCGACAAAATCCGGAATTTTCTAGATCTCTGATGATCTAAACTGATTTCACTGGCTGAATCGTCTTCGCTAAATCTAGCTACCACGTAGAATTTCGAGAAAGTCGTGAATTTCACGCTTTTCAGTAACTAGGGTACAGGACACTGACACATTTCGAGTGGCTCAAGAGGTGCCACATGTCGTGCGCACTAACAAACATTTAGCTCATGACTCATGAGCTGATTATTGAGATGACGCCACTGGATTTAAAACTAAAGCTAGCGGATAAGCATGATATGCGTAATCCCATGAGCCAATAGGAAGATTGATATGCCGCATGCAGGACTCCAAATTCACCTCTCTTCTCCTACATGGCTCAGAGGGAAATTAGAGAGAAAAGGAACAGAGAGAAAAGGAAGGGATTTGGAGAGCAGAGAATGGCCCAACTTCTAAATTTCCCAAGATCGGACCATTGAATTCGGGACGAGGCAAGAAGGTAAAGTTGTTCTCACCCGCAAAGGCTACGCGCAGACCGGCCAGGAAGTTTCATAACTCCAGAGGTAAGGGTTTTCTCATACTTGATTTAATTATTGTTTAAGAGCCTTGTTAATGATTTGCATGGTATGAGGCCGTGAGAGGTCGTTTGATCAGTCCCGAAAATCGGGACTGCATGCTGGAAATTCTGGGACTGTTGACAAGCCTTACTAATCTCGGATCGAAAATATCCAGCCTTGATGTGGGGTAAGTTTATAAATTGCGGGTCAGAGTTGTTTTGGGGCCGAAATGATCGAGAGTTTCTGGCCCCGAAGAGGGACCGGTCGTTGAATTTTCGCGCTTCAATGCCTCACGTGATTGCTTGAGACTGTTAAAACAAATCGTTGATTGGTCGGACTGAATTGTCCATGTGTGTTATTTGCAAAATACGCGAGGAATGACTTAGAGTATGTGTGGAAACGAATTGTTAATGCATGTAATTTAATGTGTTAACATGATGGTTGAATTATATGAAATATAATTGTGTGTGAGCCATTGGAAATTGAATTGTTTATTAGCCCATGTGAGCTAATTTTGATGTTATTGTTATGAATAAATAACATGTGCTTGATATGTGAATTTTGTCAATATATGCATGATTGATATATTAGCATGCATTGTATGAAAATGGAATAATGCATTTCATATGCACCAGGGCAACCTAGATCAATAGGTGTGAGTGCATATTACATGAAAGAAAATAAAAGGAAAATGATTGCGGAAAGGAATTTCATGAAGATTTTTCCGAAGAATCGCTTTCGAGAGTTGTCCAACAGCTTCACGCCGGAGGCGCCTATGATCAAGCTTTCGAATTACTCCAAAGAATTCACCCTAAGTGTTATCCAACAGATTTTACCGAAACTCAAGAGTATGTTTTCGAGAACAAACAAAACCTTTTGTTTTGAAAATGTTGTTTTCTCACACTTGGCTTAGTCATGCGTGAGGGACTCAGTGAGGGCTCGAGAAGTGAGAAAGGGTGGGTCACATTCTCATCCATTTATTGTAGATATTCAAGTAGGATCATGAATTTGCTTGAATGCGTTTGGTTGCCATTACATGTGCACTTAGGTGGGGAGTAATCCATGTAGGATAATTCCACTACTGGGCATTGCTTACCCTATCGAGGGAAAATCATTTCAGGTACCGAAGGTTCACCAAAGCGGATGCATCCGAGGTCTTGTGAGACGAAGAAATGGCTATATATGACCTCGTTATGTATTTTGTAAAATTTAGTGTTAATTCAACTTTTGGATAATTGTAAATTAACTCTTTTTGTATAAAATATACATTTTGTGAGTATGGATGTTAATGTGACCATTTTACTATACGGTCTCATGATGAGACATAGGTATTCTATTGTGTCGACTTGTGGTCAACAGACTTCTGATTTGGGGCGTTATAATGAACGTGAGCTAGAAGTTACCGCATCCAACCGGCCGACCGTTCATCGGATAAACACAAGCGATATCGTGATTCAACCTATGAGCTTTGTCGACCGTTTGGTCGACCGGTTCCTCCTTTGAACCTGTGGATACGATTCGTGTTTCTAATCACCCCAAAACAATTTAATGCTTTCTATAAACATAAATGGTTTCCCAATGGAAGGCTAAGCCATCAAACTTACTCTTAAATACAACACAACTCTTATGGTAGGATTTTTCCTACACAATTCATAAAAAGAGTGGGTTAGGATTGTTTCCTAACCCACAACCCAACTTCTCATACAAATCTTATAAACTTATACTTATAATCCATATACAAATCCATACCTGATTTCTTCTCCTTCTTCTTCTTCTTCCTTTCTTCCTTTCTTCCTTCTTCTTTTTTCTCTTTCTCTTCTTCTCTTGCCTTCCACCATTTTGCCCTAGCCCCTTTTGCCAAAATGGGAGATATTTATTTCCTAAAATAAGGCCATGTTTGGCCTTATACATTTTTAGCACGAATTCCATTTTTGCCAATTTGGTCTTTCAACTTCCATCTAATTGCAATCCTAACTTGTCTTATTTTCACTTTAGCATATTTTCTTATTAAATTATGACCCTTGGGTCCTGAATTGGTAAATTATTAATTTACCCTTAACTCATGTATTAATTCCAGATTTTTGCTTATTTTACTTTTAGCACTATTTTATTCCGAAAAAAAAATATATTTTTGCTTTTATTATACCCAAAACATGTTATAAAGTTGTCAGGGTATAATATTGGGTGTTACATATCCTTTTCAATATACCACAATCTATACCCTTTAACCCCAGCAGCATACCCAAGAAATATGCATTTTATTGCCCTAGGCTCTAGTTTACCATCATTAACATAAGCATAAGCAGGACAACCAAATATGCGCAAGTTAGAATAATTAGAGGAAGTGCAGTACCATACCTCTTGAGGAGTCTTAAAATCAATTACAATTGATGGAGATCTATTCACCAAATAACTAGCAGTATTTACTACCTCAGCCCAAATCTCCTTAGGGAGACTGACATATAATCACATGCATCACATACATTGTAGAAGTGCTTGGTTCATGTGTTCTGCAACTCCGTTCTTCTATGATGTATGTCATACAGTGTGGTGCCTCACTATACCTTATTTCTTGCAAAATTCATCAAATGGTGCATAACAAAAACTCTAACCCATTATATGTTCTCAATGTCTTGACCTGTTTCCTAGTACGTTTTTCAACCATGGTCTTCCACTCCTTGATCCTCCCAAAAACTTCATCCCTTGACTTCAAAAATTACACCCAAACCTTTTCAGAGTAGTCATCAATGAATGTAACAAAATAGTTGCAACCACTATAAGATTTAACTCGAGCAAGACCCCACAAATTTTGAATGAATATACTTAAGGATATTCGTGTAAGTGTGCTTACCTGAAATAAACTTGACCCTGTGTTTGAAACTCGAGTTTGACTCAATTAAAAAACTCGAAACTTGAACTCGACTCAAACGCGATCAACTCTTTCTTCATATGTTTGAAACTTAACTCGGAAAATAGTCGAGCTACTCAAACTTGACACGACAAAACTCAAATCAATTAAAAATTAATAAATAATAATACTCAAACTCAACTAGAATTTGACTTGAGTTCTAATTTTGAAACGACTGATCGGGCCTCGTGGATCGCAAATTAAGTCGAATATTGTACTCGAATCTCGACTCAACAAGCCACCCGAAATAATCTTTGAATTAATCGCATGTCGAATTCAATCATTTTACTGAAATGCTTTAAAATATTTGACCTATTTACACCCTTTAAGTTTGGATGAAACTCTTTTCTATCAAGTATTCAATATAATAGACAGTCATTATTCCATTTCAGATGATGAACTAATGCAAGTTTTTTCCCACGGCTGTTTATATCTTGCTCCTATACACATTTGATGTTGGGAAGATTTTCTTTTTCAAAATTAGGTGATCATTTGATCTGACTGAAATAGTTCTTGGATTAGAGTTGGTAGTTTTTCTTTTAAAAGCCATTTTTGATGAACTTTTCTTGTTATGTAATATATTTCGAATATGAATAAAAATGCTGTGACCAAAGCATTACTAATGATAACATATCAGGTTAAAAGCGTTTTTGGATGTATTACTTACAAAACCATTGCGAGTTAAACACATTGTTACAGGAATCATCCCCATATCTTTAGTAACATTGCGGCATTGTGTTTTTGTTTTGTGTTTTTTTTTTTTTACTTCTGTTTTTTTTTTTTTTAATTTGAAGCAAACTTTTGGTGAATGGATCTATTAATGCATGAGTAGAGTGTAACTAGATTTCAAAGCTGCACAGAGCTGCTCGAGCTCAACTCGATTAAAAAACTCAAAGCTTGAACTCGACTCAAACTAAATCGGGTTTTTTTGCGTTCAAACCTGACTTTAAAAATAGTTGAGCTTACTTAGCTCGATCGAGAAAGCTAGAATAAATAAGAAAATTATGTAACAACTATACTAATTCGATTCGATTAATAAAATAGCAAGCTCATTAAGGCTCAGTAGCTTACCTACTCAACATGTTATTTGGGCTCAAGCTCGACTCGATTAACTCCGAATTGAATTCGAGTATTCTATGAATCCAGCTCGAGTGGCTCATGAATAGCTTGACTTGTTTACACCATAAACTTCAAGTCAAATTCGAGTATTCTATGAATCAAGCTCAAGTAGCTCATGATTTAGCTTGAACCGTTTATACCCCTATCCATGAGGTCAAGCCAACACTACTGAAATTACTATAGGCATCTTGAGAATCCTTTAATCACTGCCTTCTTCTTCGAGACATCGCCATATAGAGTTTCAAAGTAGTTAGTTGTATTGAAGAGAGATACCCAACAAACTTACAACTTGAGCTAAAGAGGCCTCTAAACTGCCATGACTAAATCACCTGCCTTCCTTTTTCTCCCATCGATTGATTTTGGGACTGAGATAAAACTTTGGATCTCTGAAAAACCTTGTGATCATCTTTGCCTTGTCATCCGAAAGGTCTATGTTCTTCAAAATATAATCTTTTGATGCTTTGGCAATAGCTTCTATCGAACTAATTGATAGATTTAGTTGAATAGAGAAGACAGTTGAAAATTCTTATCCATGCTTGGTTCATTAGAAAATTACTATATAAGACAAGGCTTTCAATGTTAAGTTTCAAACTTGAAAATCTGAAAATTGACATCGTATATATAAATACAATAACATGGTTCTCAGCTTTCTTAATGTCACCTCTTAGTTACTTCTTAGCACCACAAAATAATTCCGGGTTTTCTACTTTCATGAGTTTCAAGGCGTGTTTATTTACAGTTTTTGAAAATTAATTTTTTCTTAAAAAAACAAGAAGAACAAGGAAAACCTGGCTTACACGTTTGGTTTCCTAGTTTTTTTTTGAAAAAACACATATAACACAGAATACACTAAATTCAAGCAATAAGAACAATTTTCGAGATAACATAAGATTACATTTGGTTATGGAAAAGAGAATAAGGAAAACATGTTTGGTTTCAGTTTTTTCTTTTTTCTTTTTTGAAAAACCCCAAAGAATACAAAAAAAACACTAAATTCAGATAACAAGAACAGTTTTCAGATAACATCAAAATGATATTCTGTGCTTTCCAAGAAACCGTTCTCGAGAATGGTTCAAAGCGGGAATCAAACAAACCAAAATTGTGTTATACGTGTTTTTAAGGAACAATTTTCAAAGAAAGCGAGACCAAACATGCCCTATGTTTGCTGTAATGGTATGTAGGGAAGCGATGGTTATGGAGTTAATAGATGATATAGACATCATGCATTATCATATTTATTGAATTGTTCATGACAATCCCCCTGCAATAATGGTCAATTTGAAGTTTAAATAGTTCTACTAAATGAAAGGAATGCTATCTTCAAAAAAACTAAAAATAAAAATGAAAGGTGATAGGGATGCGAGTGGGCCAGGCAGCATTTCTAATTGTGACCCAAAAGAGTAGTGAGGGCGCCCGTGTCCTCCCATGGTAATGACGAGAGGCGACTCATCGGGACCAGAGCATGAATTTGGAAAAACAGGAAGGCCCACACACGGTCCAACCAGAGACCATATCTTACAAATAACGAGGAAGATAGAATATTCCCTAAAAAGACGTCCCCTATTCGTTCAATCAAGTCCTATTATAAAAGGGGAAGGAAGGAGTAGCAGAAGACCATTAGTTGGATACCCCCTCCTCGATGAGGAGGGAGGATTATTAAAATAAACTCTGGAGACTAATCCATTGTAAATCTAAAGTGACTACGTGAGAAACCTATCCTCAAAGGGAGAACCCTAATCACAGTCCAAATTGGATGAATATCCATTATAAATACAAGGCCGCTCCAACACCAAAAGGTACGCCAATACTAAGCAAAGAAAAATACATTCTCTCTTTTCTCTGAAAAAGAATCTGACTTAGGCATCGGAGCGGCCCCGGGCGAATCCCTCGCCAGCCCGCTAACTCGTCTGGTCCTTCTTGCGGGAAGCGTAGTATCCAAAGCCGGTGTATCCAGCGGTCGCAGTGATCTGTCGGCCTTGGCGATAGAAGCTTCCTCCGATCCGATGACTGTGATCTTGAGTCCCGACCCAGCGACCCCCGCACCTCCCTTTCAGTTTCGGTTGAAAAAGCATCGTCGATTGGCGCGTGTGAAGGGCATTGTTCTTACAAACATGGCGATCGATTGCGATGGTATCGACTAGGAACACGAGGCGAGACGGCGCTAATCTGAGATGCGAGCCCACGGCGGGCGACGGGCCACGGGGCGGCGAGCGTCAGGCCAGCTCCTGGCGAAGTGGAAGCACTTTCGAATCCTGCGTCGACGGCGCTTGATAGAGGAGATAGAACAACTCACCGAACAAATGCAACACCCCGAGCGTCGGACGGGGAAGGTCTGATATTCCTCCAGCGCGAGGGCCAATGAGGTACATGGTATTCCCATCTGAAGCCGAGCGGAGATCTAGTAATGAGGGGCACGACACCTGACTAGCCCACAGTAGGGGAAGAGAAGCGAAGCGTTTGCACGAGAGGACCGCAGAGAGCGGAGGACATCATCCTAGCCGATCCACGAGAGCGGACATAGGAAGCGAATTCGGGGACAGCCTCAGCAAAGAGCTAAGCCATGTGAAGGAGGTTGTTAAAGGCGCACCCGGACAAGTATGGATACTACGGTGCAACAAAGCGAATCACCTTTCACTCTGGTGCTAAGCGCCGCTCCGACGAATTAAAGGGATGCCTCAGTAGAAGCGTTCGACGGCGTCAGGATCGATAGACACGTCTCAATACCTAAGAATCGGATGGAGTTGCATGGTATCCGGACCACGCTCCAGGTGGAAATTCGCCACCACTTTAAAGGCCGGTATGGCACGGTTCAATAGAATCTCCATAGCGATTTCTTCATTCGGAGAGTTATCAATCGTTGATCTCCCATATCCGAAATTTAGGACATACGAGGCTTGAGCTACCATGCATTAACCATCAAACGAACACGAAAATTTGAAGTCATACGTCTGACGGTTTAATCTCAGAGTCCACGAAGATAGATGTACTTGACGAAAAGTTCGCTGTCACGACCTTCATTGCGGGGTTGGGGGTGCGGTCAGACGATGTTCTCTATCTCAAGAACCCTCAAGTAACATGGCGAAGTTCCTTGAAAGCGAAAAAATACATAGCGGAGAGGAGGCCCTCATGTCGAGAAGGCTCGCCGTAGCAAGGGCAAAAAACTGACGAGAGCGGCAGGGGCGGAGCCCCAAGAGCAAGGCGACTAGAGAAATAGGGCGGGCGGGAGGCGATCCACTAAAGGCAGGGAGTCTTAGGGATCGCCCCCAGGGCCGTCACAACCAAAGGCAGGCGGCCTTGTCGCCTCGGTAACCGCTCCCTTAACAGCCTCGGTGTCCCTGAGTTACACATGAAGTGCAGGCAGCGGTTCCTAAGATAGCCACGGCCTTGAATGAAGTCAAATCCCGCTACCGAGAGATAACACCGAATCTTGCTGAGTTCCACGGGGGTATGGACATCGCACGAGATGCTTTGTATATGATTAAGAAGAGATAGAGTATCGATACGACGCGGATCTACGACGTTTTTATATCTCAGGGAGTAAGCTGAAAACGGACCCGGGACGGGAGCCAGGCCGGCTCGGCCACCACCACCTGCGTCCAGGCGACGACCAAACATCTGGCCAAACCCACAGGAAATCCATATGTGATCCTCGGGAGGATTCTTTGGAGGAGGAGAGTCTAGTTTGGCTCGGAAGGCCCACTTACGCAGCATAAGATCGGCAGACATGGGGGAGGTACAGTCAGTATCTAAAATGCCGTGAGTCGACACTACTATCACATTCTCCGACTCGGATTTGGAAGGATGTCAGCACCCCATGGTGACACTAGTAATCAGCCCAGCGATTGTAGCATCTAGCGGTCCATTGGGTCTGGTAGACAGCAGAGCTCGGTAGACATCATTTTTGCATCGACCTTGACAAAATGGGAGTGGAAGAGAAAAGCTAGAACACATCAACACTCATCCTTGGGTTTTCGAGGAGAGAAAAGGTGTTCTGCGTTGGATCAAATCCAAGCGGTCTTAACCTTAGAGCCTTGCAACGGCAATGACGGCAAGGTTTCTCATAGTGGAGCCTTAGTCGATAACATGTTCTTGGGCGGGCCCTCTCTCAACGCGATAAAGCCATCCCCTCGACATACCACGGTAATCAAATTCCGGCGATGCGCGGTTGGGACCGAGGAGATCGGTAGTGTACGAGAATCGCCTGCGCTCTATGAAGCAAGCGATTCGACGATGAAAGCATGGGTGAGCTTGATATGCGTGATGGTGTTCCGGCTAGGAGCCCTCAGAAGAGCTAGAACCAATAACACTGGATGACGACCCAGAGCATCTTGCCTATATCGGCTCCAAATTAGCAGAAGGCCTCAAAAGCCTCCTCACACAGTTCTTAAGATAGAACAGGGACATCTTCGCATGGAAACAGGCTGACATGAGTGTATCATTTATACTCATCACTCGTAACTAAACACCAACCCATCTTTCAAGCGGAGTTAAGCAAAAGCGCGAGTTTAGCACCCGGAGAGACAAAGGCCATCAGAAGGTCGGCAAGCTCCTCGGCCGAGACGATCGAGGTAGAATATACGCAGTGGTTGGCCAATGTTGTCTTTCGTCGAAAACAAATGGCAGCCCAGTGACTCGCGTGATTTCACCGATATAAACAAAGCATGCCCAAAGGACAGCTTCCCCCTACCGAGGATCGACCTTAGCTGTAGATGCCACGGCAGGCCATGAGCTCCTTAGCTTCATGGATAGTTCTCCCGGTTATAACGGATAAGCATGGACCCGGTGACCGGGGAGAAGGCGTCATTCGTCAGCGCACGGGGGACTCTTTGTTATCGGGTAATGCCGTTCTGGGCTGGGATGCGAGAGCTGACCTACGAGTTAGTGAGCCTGGGATGTTTGAGAAACAGATAGGTCTGGCGATGGAGGTATACATAGGCGACCTGCTTGGTAAAATCCGTTCGTGGTATCCACATGGCTCACCTCAGGGGCGTTCCGGATCTAAGGGATTATAACATGAAGCTGAATCCGGCGAAATGCGCCTTCGGCGTGTCAGCGGGAAAATTTCTGGGCTTCATAGTCAACCACAGGGGGATTGAAGCAAACCCAGACAAAATAAAAGCATTGCTCGACATGCCATCACCCTCAGGAATAAAGGAGGTCCAACGGTTGACAGGAAGAATTGCGGCTCTAAGCCGTTTCGTATCCAGAGCGAGTGATAAATGCCAGCCTTTCTTCAGTTACGAAAGCCTTTCGGTGGACGAAAAATGTGAAGAAGCATTCATGGCGTTAAAAACATACCTAAGCTCTCCTCCCATTCCTAGTGAGTCCGGGTTGAAGGGAACTCCTCACCTCTATACTTAAGCCGTGTCGGGTTTCTCAGCCCGGTCTCGATTTTCCGTCGAGAGAGAGACAAAGAGCGAGTCAGCTCGGTTTACCCTACTATGATCGAGCCTTAAGGGACGGAGAGTACTCGAGGAATGGAAAAGTTGATACTTGCCTTCAGTGACCAGCGGCCGGGCTCAGTCCACTATTCCAGACTCACACCATAGAAGTCCCAACCAGTACCCAATGGAAGCGGGTATTACACAAGCCGGAAGTCTCGGAAGGGCTGATGAAGTGGGCCTATAGAGCTAAAGCGAGTTCGACATCAGTCTGTGAAAAGCTATATAAAGGGACGGAGTCTGTGGAAGCTTAAGTCATGGAATTCGCCCAGATAGAGCTTGTTGAGCCCGCACGATCGGAAGGGCGACTTACTCCAGGTATAAAACTCTCTGTAGATGGAGCCTCGAAGCGCACGGGAGGCGGACGGGCCTAATCCTCACCTCGCCGGAAGGGATAGACCGTGAAGATATGCGCTCGGGTTTGGGTTCATGCACCAGTAATGAGAGCGGGGTATGGGGCGGAGTCATAGCGGGCCTCAACCTGCGCCCACTCTCATTAGAGTCGACCGGCTAGGGTCACGGTGATTCCCAAGCGGTGGTCGAGGCCCGGATCGAGGGGATACATCTGAAGCAAAGGGTGAGGCGATGGTTCCTCTTCGCGGGTCGCGATTTGCTTAAAAGTTCGTATCGGTTCGAATTAGTATGTCCCAGGCAGGAGAATGCAGAACGGCCCTTGGCAAAACTAATACTGACCTTGCAAGAAGATCTAAATGAGTCGACGCACATCGAGCATAAGCGAACCCTCAGTCGACCACTTTCTGACATGGTGGGTAAGCCCCATGATCCTCCCATTCTGGATGGATCTATTTGAGATGCTGTGTGACGGAACCTATAGGGCGGCCAGAAAGGCGGCGAAGATAAGGGTAAGGTCTTCCGGGTTTACCAATCACAAAGGAAGCACAGTACAAGGCGGTTCGCACCTTTCCTAAAATCTTGATCCTTCGGAGAAGACGGTTATGTGCTAAGAAGAATTACGAGAGGCATATGTGGGAACCATGTCGAACCTGACGTTAGCGGGAAAGGTTTTGAGGCGGGGGTTATACGGCTAATGCTAAAGATGCGACGGAGGCTTAGTGTTCGAATGCGAGAATCTGCCCGAGGAACACGCGAAATATCTGCCTCAGGTCAGGCCCACGGCGTCAATTTGCCATTTGGCCGCTTCTAGCGGTGGGGTTAGACATATTGGGACCTACGCCCCATCGGTAGAGACGATGCAAATTCATAATCGTCGCGGTAGATTATTTCACCAAGTGGGCGAAGCGAGACAGCAGCCCGCGATTACGGTGCAAAAATCGCCAATTTCGTATGGCGGCCATCATATGCAGTTGGCATCCCGAGCCACAGTATCGGACAATGGAAAACGAGTTCGACAACCGCAAATTCGAGGAGATTTAAATGTGAGCTCGGGATCAAAGAGTACTACTGATCATTGGCATGCGATCCCGAACGAGGGCGGGCTGAAGTCACCATCGAACCACACTTAAAGGTACCTATAAAGACCAAGATTGGAGGATCTTAAAGGGAAGTTGGGTAGAATACCTCCCAGTCTTATGGGCCTACGAGGACGACAGTCGCGACTCGGAGACCAATTCGCCACAACCTTTGGCAAAATGATATTGTGGAGGTTGGAATAAAATCTCGAGTCGGAATTAGCATCGAGGAGGAACAAAATGTGAGGCCCTACGTCCAAACGGGACTACGGATGAAAAGCGTGAAACGGGTTCAACGGCGCACGAGGAAGAGTATCAAGGAAAACTGACGGGTACTACAACGGAGTGAGCCCGGAAGTTCTGAGGCGGGGGAGTTTGGTCTTAAAAGAAACTACTGCCGTGAGAAGAATCGAAGCGCATGGGAAGCTAGGCCCCGGCCCAGGAAGGTCCTTACATAATAACACGGGGTCGTCGGACCGAGGCAATTATGAGCTCCGAACGAAGGAGGAAAGATCTTCTGACATACATGGAACGCGGGCATTTAAAGCGTTTCTATCAGTAGGCACCGGTTTATAATAAAACCATATCAAGTCTCATGTGACGAGTCGGGCACACGCGGGTAATTTAGTACCACAAACAGTCCGGGTACATAAGGAAACATACACAATGAGAAAATTCGTAAAAATAAAAGTCCCTCTTTATTCCAAATGAATCATATTCGGTTACAATCATTGGTGTCTGTGATTACATCCTGAAAAACGCTCAGTACAAGCCACTGCAAAAAAAAAAAAAAAAAAAAAAAAAAGAGGTAGAAAAGAAGGAAGAAAGAGACGGAGACAAGGGAAAGACGAGAAAAAGGAAAAAGAGCGGATGAGAAAAATTTGTGGAAGAAGAAAGAAGGGAGAAAGAGGGAGAAGGAGGTAGAAAGGAGGAGGAAGAAGATAGAAAGAAAAAACGGAGGGTGCGCGCGAGAGGATGCGTAGCCCTCTCGAAAAGCATTCCACAGCAAAAGCTAGGGAACTGACATGACTCCGTAGAAGGAGACTAGGGGAAGAGCTCTGACTCCCGCGCAGGGAAAACCGGAGAGGCTGATCGAGGCGCGAAGGAACTCCGGTGGGCGTAGAGGCGTCGAGCATCCATCCCGGGCAAACTCCATCCATGCCCACGACAAGCGGGCCTCCAGCATAAGATACAAAAGCGACGGAGCCACCATTTATAAAGGGCCGAAGTATTGGGAAACTCACGCAATCGTTCCCGATTCTCCTTAAATTTACGTGTGATTAGCGCTTCGGGGGCATACAGCGCTTGATTCAAGCCCGCCGCCGCAGCGAAAAGTCACGCCCATAACCATTGCTCACTGCTGGCGGTCGTCCAGCAACCTGAGACCATATTTGCTAAATGAGCGGGGCAGAGCCCGCTTTCGGCCGTGCCTTAGAGCAAGACCAGCGCGCCCGCGGAGCTCGTCGCTCGCTTTGACGGGTTGTGCATTCCGCCACGGGCCACCGCAGCCTAAATGAGTCGAGATCAACCGTTTGGTGGGCCTTACCCGGTTCCACATCGCCGTAAAAGCCATAGCGCCCGGAAGACCAACTATTCCTCGACGAGGCTCTTCGGCCCGGTTAACATGAGCGAGCTCTGCTACACCCGAAATCATTCACTTGGCGAGCCCTTCCGTGCAGCTCAGGACGGACGGGCCCCGCCGTACAATTCCTATGAGCGAGAATCATCCCTCCATTGGAAGAGACGAGCCCCTACTATTCCTGGCCCAGCAGAGCCACTTCGTTTGGTGACGGGCTCATACTCACGATTCATGCCGTGAGGCTCATCCGCCGAAGGGCGAGCCCCACTATTCACGGCGGCGAGCCCATCGATTTTGAAGACAGGGCGGGCTCGCCTCGCGATTCATGCCGGCCCGAGGCTCATCCCTCCACTCGGAAGGGCGGGCCCTACTATTGCGACGGGCCATCGTTCCCAGACAAGCGGGCTCATACTGCGACTCATGCAAGCGAGGCTCATCCCTCCCGCTCGGAAGGATGAGCCCACACTGTGCGGCGGCGAGCCCATCGTTCCAGACAGACGGGCTCATACTCGCAACTCATACCGACGAGGCTCATCCCTCCACTCAGAAGGACGAGCCCCTACTATTCACAAGTGACGAGCCCTTTGCTCCGGACAGACGGGCTCATGCTTTGCGACCAATCTGGGCAGGCTCACTTATTATTCACGGGGCCCAGGCACCATCCCGACCCATATTGGCGGCTTTCCTCCAATATGGGCCAGAGCTCCCCCATTCTTCGGTTGAGCCTCCACCCCTTCGAGGACGAAGCGGTTCCAGATTCTTGTTTTATTGACAAGCTCCCACTCGGTCGACGTGCGAGCTCTCACCGACGGTCCGAAGAGCCAACCCGCTCAAGCCTCATTGACGTACTCCTGACAAATAGGTCGCATAGCTACAAATCAAATCAACACCCGCAAGATAGAAGTCACAGGCTATGGGCCAAATTGAGCAAACTCACCCTCCCGAGCACGTAAGTTGGCTTGACAAGCCATGTCAAAACGGAGATAGTGTGAGATTAAACGATCACGATCTAAATTTCAGGAACCATGAATTCATGGTATCTTGCTCAAGGAAAGAATAAAGATATCTCAGCCAGAACACAAGATTCCAAAAATGAGTATTTATTGAAAGAGGAAGGCTGCAGGTATCGGGTCAGGACCCGACAAAAGGGGAGAGAGGTGGAAGCATCGAGGAGCATAAATGAGTCAAGTTAGGCATCGGGCAGCGAAGAATGAGAGGGGTCTCGGTAGGAGTAACGGGCTCCTGGGAATAAATCGTGTCGGAGGGGCCCTCGCCTCCTGGAGTCACTTGGGAGGTCAAAGTTGAAATCCAGTGAGTACGCGACGGGCCTTCCAGTTGGCGAGCCACCGGAAGCCAGCGAGGCACCAGCGATCATGATTGTTTGATAACCTCGTCCGCCACGGCTGACCATGCTAACTTGTTGATGAAGATCGACACGCAAACCATTACATTCATCGTTCAACCGTTTTGATAAATTTACAGCTTCGGCAGACTCATGACGAGCATTTTCCAACAACACCTTGCCTTCTGAAGCCTCGCGATGACGATCAGTTATTTTCTTTGGCGTTTGAATCACCCAGATAACCTGCGCGGTCTCCTGAAGATCATTGCACGCTACGGGAGGTGATGAGCTCCTCCACGACCATTGAAGCTCATTACGAGCGGATCTTCGACCCCTCAGGGTCTCGACCGTCGCAGGCGCGACACCGGGTTCACTAACCTCGGGACTCACACCCTACGGCCCAGCCCGTCAGCCTCCCGGACCTGAGCTCTCTCTATTTCTGCTCGAGCACGAGCACGGCAAGTGCTTAAGATCATACTTAACAGCTCTGTTCTTCGATCAAGCTGATGGCGGCTCGTTCATGGCTTCGACGCTTCGAAGTGATAGAAGCTACCTTAGCCTTATAAATCCGAGCAATCTTCACATGTTTCTCATTCAGTATGGCCTTGTCGACCGAGGCCCTGAATAAGTGGCGACTGCCCGATAAACATGGAAATGGTGCTCGACCATGAGCAACGAGGAGAATTAAACACAATACGGACTTAGAAGCGAGTCCACTGAAAAGACAACGACAAAGCCGTGCCGTGGCTCTTCGGCGCCCAACATGAACTCGGGAGAATAGAGCGAAATGGCACTGCCATGGCTTTCGGCATTGACGAATTCTGTTCACATTAGCTTTTGTCGCGATTTCGCCTTTCCCAGGCTAGTCGCCTTAGGAGATGACTGGCGCGCGGCCAATTCAAGCGGTCATAGGCGAGCCGTCGCGAGCGCGGGATCACTGAAAGACCCGCTGTCGACGACACGCTTAGGGAAGCGGTAAGGTCAAGAAGCAGAGGCAAGCGACTCCGCTCTAGCCCGGGACAGAGGGGATCACAGCTGTAATCTGAGCCTCGGTTAGGGCGACGATGCTATCAGGCCCCGGACCGGGAGAAGAGGGAGCGGCCCCAGCCGAACCTTGGCGGGAGCCAGAGCCCAGGTCTCGGAAAATCGAGCTTTCTTCTCTTAGCTCAGGGGCTTAGAGATGTTGCCCCCCAAATGGTCAAAATCTCTCCCCTAGTAGGGTGGCGTAGGTGGACCCGAAGGCTCCCAAGGGTAGAAGGCGGCGACCTCGGAGCAGTGAGAGCAACCTTGGATGACAAATTAGAAGAGCGGGAATGTTCGACCTTATCACGGCCTAGCGTAGGAGCGAGCATTCCTCGGCAGCTAGAGCCCCTGGCCCAGGTATCTTAGTCGCAGGAGTCCAAGAGCCCAGAACATCACAGGAAACATAAGGAAAGCATAAGATCAGGAGTATTTGATCGCCTTTAGACAAACCAAATCAAAAGTGACGAAAGCACTCACGAAGGTTATCAGGGGAGCTCCACGTCCTGGGCACGCCCAGGGTATCATCACGATCACGAGAGTCATATTCCCAGTCGGAACCACTAACGAAAAAATATCTTCCCGCTTTGCGACCGATCACGAGAAGGAAGATTAAAGATTACAGTGGAGACCAGGCAATGCGGAAAAATATGTAAACCCTCTGCCCATTAGTCATGGTTGAAAAGATGGAGAGCAGAGCCACGTTGGGGACCTGAGCCCGCACATCTCTAAAAAGACCTTGTTAAACCAACTAAAATACCCCAACCATTGGGAGCCCATTTGGGAAGGCGGATGTTGGGAAATGTTGGGGACTTCTTTGATGAAGGGGTGCAACGGAAGCGAGGTCGTTGTCGCGACTTAAAAAAAAAGCAAACCATACAGGCACGGAGCGGTATAAAAGTCGAATGTCAGGGGACCATATTCGGACACAGGAAGGCCCGGAATCTTATTTCAGTAGTAGTTCTATGAAGGACCAGCCACTGGGGCCTGCAACCGCGGAATGCGAGCGGCGGTCTACGAAAGTCCGACCCCTAGGATATTTGGTCGGGTTTATCTTCTTTTTACCCTTACTAAAGGAAGGAGCGCCTCTGGAACATGTTGAGCGGCAAATTTGTCCCGAGACAAATGGGAAACGTCCCCAACTTGCCGGTCGGCATCGGCGGAAGAATCATCATCAATACGCAAAGAGGAAGAGCGTTTGGACGTGGCGTTGTGAAACAAAATCCAGACGACTGAACCCTAGAGCCTCGTCGTATCGGTCGAAAGAACCGCAGCGAAGCAGGGGACACCGCGGGCTCAAGAGGCAGAGAAACGCCGGAAAAAGGACCCAACACTAAACAGACAGAGAAAAATCCAGAACGAAAAGCAAGACCGCCAAGAAATATAAAGACAAAAGGGGGAGTTATGAGGCCAAAAGAAATCAGAACTAGAAAGGTCGACAAGAAATAAAGGAAAACAAAGAGAGCATGAAAAATAAGCACGAGACTCGAAGAGCCATCATTAAACGCACCCCGTATGACGGCGGTTGGGCTAATTAATCCACATCCAAATAGACATGAGGAAATAACAACGCCCTTGGATGATCGTAGCCCTTGGGATCATTTACCTGAGGCTGGGGCCGACAGTAAAGAGATAAAATTAGACTGAACATTTCATTCACTTGACCCAAAGGTGGTGAGGAGCCGCCATGTCCCTCCCCATACTTGACCCAAATAGGTGACTCATGGGACCTGGAGCATGAATTTGGAAGGCAGGGAAGGCCCACACCCACGGTGTGAGAGACCATATCTTTACAAATAACCAGAGATAGAATATTCCCACTAAGCGTCCTGATTCATTGATCAAGTCCTATTATAAAGGGAAGGAAAGGTAACCGAAGACCATTAGTTGGATACCCCCCTCCCCCAATGAGGGAGGAGGATTATTCCAAATAAACTCCTTAGACTAATCCATTGCTAAATCTAAGGCTGACTACGTGAGGAAACCTATCCTCCAAAGGGAAGAACCCCTAATCGAGTCGAGTGGATGAATATCCATTATAAATACAAGGCAGCTCCAACACCTGCAAAGTACGCCAATACTAAGCAAAGAAAATACATTCTCTATTTTCTCACGAAAAAGAATAAACTTAGGCATCGGAGCGGCCGGCGAATCTCTTGACCCTTCTTCGATTACGGTCCTTAACTGCGAGAGGCAGCGGTATCAACGATTGTATCAGCGGTCACGCGATGATCTGTCCCGGTAAGCGATCCAGCTTCCTCGATCCATTGCTGGCGGTCTTGGTCCAACCCAGCGACCCGCACACCTCCCGCTTCGATTCAGGTTGAAAAGCATCGTAAAGGAATGTTAGAATGCGATCGAGAAAGAAAGATTACCAGTTACACATCATGGTTATCAATTCGAGGTATAGAGTGATTGCTCTAGAAGTTTCACGTCCATTCCTTGCAGCGATCTTTTCCTCTTTGAAAAGCGAAAGGGTATATTGAAGTAGAATAAAGAATGACAATGTGACAACAGAACCGCAAATTTAAACCGAGAGAATAGCTTGTTGACAGTGACCTCGACCTGATTTGGATGCTATCCTGCCTCTTAAATCTTGCAATATATGGCTTTCAATTTAATAAAGCGCTTGAAATGAGTTAAAAGAGATATGGGATTTAGAGAATAGTTTAATACCCCACGGGCATGAGATATCTTCACAATCTTCTTGAATCCCGTCTCAGAAGGTCTTGAGCGTAAATGCTTAGGCCTTCAAGCTTCATTCCAAGCCTTCGCCCAATCAACAACGACAGCGGGTTATCGGAAGCGTAGAAAATGCATATTCTAGTTTTAGGATGACTCACTTGAAGTAGACGGACAAATGAATCATTTGCTCCACGGTTGGAGCGTGACAACTAATGTGAGATTTACAAATTGCTCCTTTATTTAGTTTAAATTACCACGTATAAATCTTTGTTCATAGTTATATGAAATATAGAAAGAAAATGGGTAAACAAAAAGTTGAAAATGAGGTTATGTTTTGGTTTCTTTCCCTTAAACTTTCAAAGAATTAGAGATAACCTCAGAGTTTATCATTATCCTTAGTGCACTTTTATCAAGTTATAACAGCTTATTGTTAAACAACCAACTCTCCTCAAAGCTCGAGCTTGTAGGATTTGGGTTTAATATGAATATCATGTTTATTAACACCCTCCCTCATGTGTATGTGGCTCCATACCTATATACGTGGAGAGTCAAGTAAACGACAAAGTACATTATGGACATTCAGATACACAAATGGGGATCAAATATTCAAATTGCTGAGAGATGGTTCGAACCTAAGACCTCTTGCCAAGTCAAACTCTGATATCATATTAAACAACCAACTTTCCTAAAAGCTCGAGCTTGTAGGATTTAGGTAATATGAATATCATGCTTCTTAACGCCTATTACTTCAAAAAAAGGAAAATAAGACACCCCGAATAACGTGAAATCTTAGCCACTGCTATGGGTAGTAGTGGTTATTCGGTCGGTTGTCACAAAAACAAAGGCCCGACAAGCCACCATGATTGAAAATAGAAATCCTACAAATAAAAATCCCCAAAAAATCAGTGAGGGAACCACAAAATACAAGAAAACATACAAGGATAGAAATTAAAGGGGCAATTGGGAGAAGTTAAGACGGAAGGAATTTGCAGCGAGGAAGGAAGGAGATAGGATTGATGAATGATGGGTTCTGTTCATCTCTCCATGTGTTCCTCATCATACAAACCCCACCACTTCCTGCATTACACAAAACAACATAACCCCCATTCAACCAATATAACAAAGCATACAGTCTCCCAAAAGAGGCTTTATCAATTGTTAGTTCGGAGTGCTCAACTTTCAATCTGAACACTCTCTATACCTATCACTATAATCAAGACATAGGGCTAACAGGGAACCCTCAATCTTTGTATGACTAAAACTGTAACACCCCAAAATATACCCTAGCAGTTTTCGACATGTTTAGGGTATATTAAAAGCTAAACAGGAATTTTCGGAAATAAATTGAGAAACTCGGAAAGTTTACAAGATACAAGGGCAATCTTGTAATTTTACGCAAAGATATGAAAAGTCATAAAGAGGAAAGATGGTTAAACTAGAATATGCATAAGTTGAATTTCAAAGGGAAGAATAAGGACTTAAAGGCAAATAAAAGAACCCAAAAATGGGTTTATTTAAAGCCCAGTATGGCCTTAAAAGTATGGGATTAAAGACCAAAATTGGTCTCCATTTTGGGAGAACTCAAAAATGGATGGGAGAAGGAGAAGAGAAGAGGAAGAGGAAGAAGAAGATGAAGGGGAGAAGTTCAAGCAAAGCCAAATTAAGGTATGGAACTTTGAATTTTGTATGGAAACTACTTTGAGTATGGATTTTGTATGGATCACATGGAATTTAAGGCTTTGTATGGTTAATATCTTGTCTCTAAATCTAGGGTTTTGATAGAATTGTATCTAGCTTAGATTTCTTGAAATTAAGGTTGGTAAAGCCCACAGGAACAAGAAAAGTATGGAAACCTCTCCCTTTGTTGTTGGATTCATGGTTAAATGGAAGGAAATTGAGTTAGGGTTTAAGAACAAACCCTAACCAATCTTAGTCTTGGTTTGTGTATGGTCATAACCCGCCTTAGGAATGATTTTGGAGGAATTCATGAAAGAAGTTTGAAGAAGGATATGTAAATGAAAGATGAATTGAGAAAAATTGAGATTATAAGATGAATTTGGTGTGGTTTTGAGGTGTAAGATAAGTATAGAGTTGAATTGGGTAGAAAAATATGGAAAAAGTGCAGAAAAGCCCACATTCTGGGCAAAATTTGAACACATGTACCGGTACAGGTAAGAGGTGTACCGGTACATGTAGTGCCCTATTTCGACTAGTTTTCGTATTTTAGCCATAACTTTTCATTTAACTATCGGAGTTGAGTGATTCAAGTTGCTAGTTAAAATAGACTTCAAGGAGAACCAAACATCATCAAATAGGTACCTTAAAATTCTGCCTCTAAGTGGCTCAGAAATTCACTCAAAGTGGGGCCATGTGCAAGCCAAATTCTGCTTCAGTTTTGATCATAGAGTAATCCGGGTTGTTTCGGACGTAAATTGAGTTTCGATTACTCCAGGTTGGGTGATTCAGTTGGACGAGAGCCCTTAGCACCTTAGCTTTAAAGGAGTACAAAGAACCAGTGTCAAATATGAAGACTAGGCACTGGAAAATGAATATTACAAACTGTCCCTCGGGTAAAATCTGTAAACCGACTAGTTGACATGAAAATGTCATAACTTTAGTTTGGGTGCTTCAATTGGAATGATTCCAATTTCTGAGTAAAATAGATTCATAAAGGAATAAGAATATATGAATGATGTGGGAATACATAGACATCATATTGTACAAGTACATGAAATGCCATATGGAATAGGCATAAAACATGAACATGAACACAAAATGTGATAAGTAGAACTTGTATGGAAATTCTAAAGTTTTGGTATGGATTTTTCATGGAAAGCAAGAAACTTATGGTTTGTATGGATGGTTATGGGTTAGTGTGAAATTGGCTAAGGACTTTTTATATGAAATCACTCATTAAGCTAAGATTTGAGGTGTTAGAGAGTGAAATTACTTGTTAGGAGTATGGAATCTTCCCCTTTGAGGATGGATTGTAAATTATGTATGGATATGGAAGTTGGTTTATTCCTACTTTTGGGATGAATTGAGATTGATTGTAGGATGGTTTTGGTGCCGTGTTTGTGGCATATCACGTGGTCTAAATTGGGAGGATATTGTCGCCGGGTGGACGAGGTTGTTAGGGATGGTTTCGGTCGAAAACGGGCGTGTGCAGGAAGGCTGCCAAGGCATCCTTTGTACCTTAGGGCGATGGAAACCACACCGTGCGATGGTACAGGTACCTCCTCTACGGCGTGGCGATGGAATCCATGCCCGAAATGGCTGGTGCACCAATACGCTACGCCGGGGCGACAGGATTCCACGCTATAAGCGTAGCTCACTGCCTGATGTTAACCCTCGACTTCGGATGCTTCTTCGTCCGAACTCCGTTTTGGAGTTCTTGGGCTACATGGAAGCCTTTGGTGCGAAATGCATCCATATATAGCTTGATACAATATTGAGCTTATAATAAGTCCAAAAATGATAAAGACAGTGGCTGCTGCTGCTATAGTTGCTGTAAAATTGCTGATTTTCTTTGGAAACTGCGATGTGCGTAGCTAACCGTTAGGCTAGTTTTGGGTGTTCTTAGACTCTATGGAAAGATCATTGAGTCTAGAATCTAACCATATGCTATTTAATGGCATTCAGTCATCTGAAAATTTGGTTGTTGTACCAAGTGTACTAATAACTTGGTTAAAGTCAATTGGAATACATGATAAGAAAAGAGATAGATATAACCAAGAAATAGCAATATACGTAGATTTGATATGTAAAGGAGTATAGAAGAAAGAATAAAATGATAAGCTTAGAGAACCGCGATATAATCGTAAGATACCTAAGACCAGGTATGGAAATGACCGCGACACGTTCACGAATAGTCTTCTGGTACTCATTGCGATTGGTGCTCACGACACTCCTAATTAGTACTTCGGTACTCCTGATTAGTGTTACGACACTCCTGATTTACGATTAGTGCTTGGCACTCACACTTTGTCTTCTGACACCTCGATCTTATGCTATGCCTTCGGGTACTTATTGTGCTATGTCCTACTCATTAGGTATTCTTTGGTCTAGACGAGTCAACATTTATATGATAAAATTACGAATAAAGAATAAGGAAAGAAATGAATATGGTAGCGATACGAGATGTACCTACGGGTACCTCTGTATCGGCTACGTAGTACCTCTGCAGACACTTAGTATCGGTAATATAAGTACAAGTTACGTAGTACCTACAGTACCTGCGTATACGATTAAATTATGTAGTACCTACGGGTACCTTTGTATGAGTATAGGTTCTGTAGTACCTACCGGTACCACCATATAAGCTTCGGATAAAGATAAATTCAATAGTACCTACGGGTACCTCCGTATGAGTATACGTTAGTAGTACCTACGGTTACTTTCAAATCAACATATACGTATGATACGAGAACAAGTATGTGTCTTTTGGGAGAATTGAACAAGTATTTTTCCCACGGGTATTTCAGGTATAGGTTAAGTTCCGCAATACCGGTATACGTTAGTAATATCTCACATGTTCCAAGGTACCTCGAACAAGGGTAATCTCAGTAGTATAAGTATAAGCCTATGGTATAGTATAAAACCTTGTAGTACCTAAGGGTACCTTTGTAAAAAACATAAGTTAACTCCCTCCCAGGAGATCAGAATACATATAAGTTGTTATAAGTACAAGTAAAAAGTTCAGGAGTCCATACGAGAGATGTGAGCAAACATATGTTGTTATAAGGATAAGTATGTATGAAGATTATTATATGATAAGTATATGTATGAGTACGACATATGAATTCCTGAAGATTTCGATATTTGTTACTGTTTTATGATAATTGTGAATCAGTATAAATGCATGTGTTCACGTATAAGATATGTTTACAAGCGTAAAAACAGCACGGGTTTTTTAATCCAGTGTAGGTCACGGGAGAAGAGCGTCTGAAAACATCGCGCCTATTTGGAGCGACTACACTTGCAAGGAGTTCACTACATGTAGGTTCCGTGCTCACGATTTGTAAATGTAAAAGTACGGTTTTGTATTTATAAATGGGACTCGATGCAATAAATGTATAGATTTTGATGAATACCACTCCGGTGGTAGTTCTTTTGATATGTTTATGACATTTTGATTATGTTATAAGATATGGGCCATACCCACAGGAACCAGTGCGGTTTTAAAAAAAAAAAAGTAGGAGTAAAGAGTCCCGAGTATGGCAGTGCAGCACCGGGCTTCGGTTCGGATCCGCTGTCGAAGTCGGACGGAATCAGGTGTGACAAAACAATCGCCCTACTATTCCTCTTCTTATTTGCGCTGTGATCATTAAGAATTACAATATATTCCATTGATCATTGATGCATGACATTTTCATAAAGCAGCAAGTAGTGGCTGTGTGTGGAATCAACGTCTTCTCGGCTTAGATTCCACATAAGTCCACGAGCTAGATATAGAGCTGTATTGACTTAAAGTAAATTACTGGCTTCTGAAATCGATGCACATTGGGAGAAAATCAGGGTTAGTTTTCCCCCAATTAACAAGTATTCTTATTCATGTGAATAGTAGCCACTATTCATATGAATAGTGCTCACGACAGATAAGTAGCTTTCAGCGGAAATACCCGACAAATCTATGATACAAAATAATGACAGCTAAAGCAGAAAATAATGCCAAATAAAGAACACCAAAAATTTACGAGGTTAATGACGCCTAAGTCTGAGGCGTCATAGAACAACTCCCACTAATGAGAAATCTGGCTTAGGAATGGCGAGAATCGATTTATAAGAAATTGAGGCAAGAAAGTAAATACTACAGAAACAATTGAGTAATACTATGAATAGACTTAAGTGGATGGGAGAGGTGTGATTTGAGAAGAGGGAGCGCACATAGGAAAGAAAAAGGAAGCAAATCCCACATCAAGCCAGTGTGGATTGCATGTGACAAAAAACAACAAATCTCCACCTTGACTAAATATGTGAATCTCATCTAAAACTTCTCTTTAACAAAGGCATAGCCGCCTCAAATGTGCTGACTCTTATGATCAAGCTTTACAATGTTGATCGAGTCTAAACAATGATTGAACTTGATCGTTGTCACCACCTTAGTTAACATATCTACAAGATTATCATCAGTCTTGATCTTCTGAACTAAGACTCCACCTTCTTCAATGATTCCACTTACAAATGATACCTCACATCAATATGCCGTCCGTGCATGATAAACTTGGTTCTTCGCTAAATGAATAAGCTCGGCTATCACAAAACACGGTAACCAGTTTCGACCAACACCCCGAATCAATCAAGCAGCCCTTGTAGCCATATTGCTTCCTTAAGCGCCGATTGATGGCCATATACTCTTGCCTCCGTTGTAGAGACGAGGTCAGCGTCGTGTAAAAAATCAGACTTCCAACTTCTTTGGTGCTTTTGCAGAGTAAACACATAACCCGGTAGTTGATCGTTCTCAAGATCACCCGGCATAATCTAAATCGCGGTATCGACTACATGCGACCCGACCATATCATCGTTCTCAAATATCAAACCAACGTCCCTAAGGTTTTACGAGATACCTTAGAATCCATTTCCTTTGCTTGCCAATGTTCTTTTCCAAGATTAGCCATGTACACAGCTCTGGAGTCCATTGCATGTGAAATGTCGAGGCCTTGTACACACCGTAGCATACATGTTTACCTTTGCATTTGAATAAGGAACCTTTGACATATATTCCTGTTCCTCTTCTGTCTTTGGACACTGTGAAGCACTAAGCTTGAAATGAGGAGCAAGTGGGGTACTTACAGGTTTGGTCTTCTCAGACATACCAAAGCGTTGTAGTACCAGCTATTGAAGAATGCCCGAGTTAAACAAGTGTTGCCCTACATTTGTCTCGCTATTTGCATCTTGAGAATCTTCTTGGCTTTACCAGTCTTTCATTTCGAACTCCTTGCTCGGTTCAGGGCCTTCAATGCTGCATATCTCCATGATTCCTTGATGCTATCAACATGTCATCAACATACAAGAGTATATGAAAAGATCCATCTGTAGCTTGCGGAAATACACCTGATGATCAAGGTAGCCACGCAGTGCGGGTTCGGCACATCATGAATGATCGATAAACATACCACTTGCCTTGGCGTTGCTTCAAACCATATAACGATTTGTTGATTTACAAACAATTTTCTTTTCAGCAACTTTGAAACATGCATTTGAGTTATATAGATTTCCTCCCTCAATCACCATTAAAATCTCTTTGTCTTCACGTCAAGTTGAACTAGTTCCATATTAAGTGCTACGAGGCTAACAAAATACGTATGGAGGAATGCTTTGTAGGAAAATACCTTGTGTGATCAATTCCCTCCTTGAGCATAGCCTTTGCTTCTGATCTTGCCTTGCTTAGCGAACATCATTCTTACTTGGAAATCCTTCTTTCTGAGCATAAACCCATTTGCAGCGATTTGCTTCTTTCCCTTTGATAGTATAGCTAGCTTCAAGTGTGATTCTTCCACGAGGTGCATTTCTTCATCCATGGTTTTCTTCACTTTTCTTTATCCAGGACTACTATTTGCTTCAATAAAAGTCCGAGGCCTTACCTTCTTCTACTTGGAAATGCATAAGCCACCATATCTTGGCTTAGAGCGGGGTTCCTAATCTCTCTTCTTGGCCTTCGCTTAATTGGTAAAATCCACGATGCTGCGAGGAGCTCTTCGTTCAAACCTCTTCTCTCAACATGCGCTTCATGATGCATCTGGCTTGGTCTTCAAGCGGTTTAATGAAGTCGTGCGAAACTCCACTGTTTAGAGTACCCTCCACCTGTGTGGAGTCTTCCTCTGTTCTTTGAAAAGTGTTCTCGACACTTTCCATCACATTGATACCTTCTTCAACATGGCCGATTCATCAAAGTAACATCCATGAGAAATAATTTTCTTGAAGATAGACACCGAGTCAGAATATCCCATGACATCGAGGGTAACTCAATAAACAATGCTTTTAGCCCTTGGATCGGCTTAGATTCCTTTACATGATAATAGCGGTGGAACCAAACACGTAAAGAATATCATAATCATTTATAGGTTTTCGGACCATACCTCCAAGGGTGTTTGCTATTTAGTGCAGGCGATGGTAGGCGGTTAATGAGATGACTTGCATACATACTTGACCTCGGCCAGGCTTGTTTTGAGCTAGCATTGGAATGACATAGAACTTTCTCAGCGAGTTCGATTCATGGTTCATACCACAGGCCTGGCATGATGTATCTCTATTGTAAAGTGCGAGAGATGCCTTCTTCTTGAAATAAGAAAAATTGATCATTTCGATGTTACGTACCATTGTCGAATCGAGTCTTTAATCTTCCTCCACTGTATGCGGTTCTCCTTCATTTTCTTCCCATACATGAAATGTTTTGAAACACCTCATCTTTGGATTCATTATACCCAAACTCTTATGGAAGAAAGTCATCAACAGTACTAACAAGTAATGTTTACACCTCAGGGAAGCCATCTGGGTTGGATTGTCGTCTGTGTGAATACCATCCAATACTTACCTTGGTATTATGGTTGCGGTGCCGAACTTCACCCCTCTTTTGCTTTCCCGAACACATTGCTCGCAAAATCCGACATGAAGTCTTTGCTTTTCAATATAATCTTACATAGCCAACGTTTGCAAAGATTTCATCTCGACATGTCAGTCTCACCAATGCCATAACTGGACATCCGGTGCTTTATGCGCCTCGATCTTCAGCTGGCTGGCGTCCCGTTGTTGTCTTTGCCTTGATAAAGGTACAAGTTGTTTCTCGATGCACCTTTCATCACACAGTGCTCACAGAGCAACTTTAGAATCCCATTTGCATAATGATGGTGAAACCTTTTTGACTCCAAGGTTTAGAAAGTAAAGTTTTTCAGTTTCCCAAGAATATCACAGAACATGCATGGCCTTACGGTTGACCCGTCATGATTCTTGGCCCAGTTGAACTTAGATCCAGTGCTCAGGGTTGATTATACCTTTAGGATAAACACCACCACTGATGAATACACATTTGAGTGATAATTATAAGAGAATCAACACATTTTAAACCTGATGTACTCACATTTGGCAGCAAAGCAGTGCCTAATCTCTTGTGTTTCGGACTTGTGGGTCTTTTAGGTTTAAAACGTAGGGTGCCTGAATGTAAGCTAGAGCTAATATGGCTGTGTAGATGTGGGTGAGCAATTGGCGAAGTCGAGACAGGAGAAACAGGAAGCAGGAGGACAGTCACCCGGTGGGACTTAGGGTCTACCCAGGGTAGAACTCACTAGCGCGCGGTGGACAAGTCCTGGGTGGGACTTGAAGTCCTCACCGTTGGCACTTGTGGAAAAGTGGCGGTGAGCAACTCCTCTGGGTGGGACTTAAAGTCCGTGGGACTATAACTCAGGTGTCCGAATTTCAATCCTCACGCAGTCTTGCCGTAAACGAACCAAAATGGAAAAATCACTTTGGAGGGGTATAAAGGAGGAGGACACAAGTATTGGGTTTCCTTTTCCTTTAGTTTTAGTTTTCTATTTTCTTTGGTTTAGTTCCTTCCAATTCTAGGGTTTAAGTAATAATAGTTTTCCATCTTCGTGTGGTGCTTTGTAGATCCAGTTTCGATTTCCTTTCTTTTGAAGTTTGGATTAGAGAGTTTGCAATCTTCGGCACAAATATTTGTTCTACTTTAAATCTTAGTATTATATATTCCTCATTCTCGGTTTACAAGTTAAACTTTGATTTCTTTAGATCTGTTTTTATGATTAATTGTTCTTGACTTTAATCATTCATATAAATTTGTGGAGTTTAAACCCTATTCTTTTATGGGATCATGCGGAAACTCTTAGATAAATTAAAGTCCCTCGATCCCTCTATTGATTTTGTGGTTATTATGTATTGATCACTTTAATGTGAAGGTTTTAAACCATTAGTTAGGCAAATTCTTGACAACGTGTTAGCAGGAATATTTGGTACACGTTGTTCTTGATCATAATGCCAACTAAGGGTTCGTTTTAATTGAGGCCAAATGTTTAGTATTTCTCGATAATACTTATTTTCTAAAGGCATTCAAAGATAAATCCTCCATCGACTGACCGTTTCTCAATGGTTCCTAGATGAGTTTATAAAATAAGAGGTGGGACTTACACGATCAAAGTGAGTGGAACCACAAAAATGACGGTGTCTTTCTATTTAAGCGACTCAAAGCTGATCAACCATTCGATCAAGCAGCACAATATTCTGAGTTTTCTTTAAACCATACTTTTGGTGGAGAATAGCTCTATTGATGGCGAATCAGACCACTTTCCACCGTAGGTGACCTGTGGATTCCCACGGTATTGCAATGCTAGGCGACTATAATTCTCGGCAGGAATAGAATTTAGGCATCTTGTCGGGATGAAGCATTTTTGGCGCCGTTCTTAGGGGTGGCGACTAACCAAGTTGATACGAAGAGCTAAGGGTATTGCAATTGCATTGCAAATCCGGTCGTTCTCCATTTTCTTTTATTTTGTTTTGTTTTTGTTGAAATCTCGATAAGTGTTTCTTGGGCCAGTAGTATGATTGCATATCAATGCGAAACATAGCGAAACAGATTAGTGAAGCTGTATCCCCTAGAGACCTTGAGAAATCATTATAAGCCAAGTGTCTCAAGATAACATTTACCTCGATGGATAATCACAGAATCAAGCAAGGACTCTATGAGCCTCCTGACATGAAGCCGTACTGCGCTCCAGTGAAGCGGTGATAGGAGGAGGAAGTAGTAACCTTGACTGTCCGATATAGAGTTCCTCCACAACTCCTTTGCCAATGTGAAAGAGACGCCGAGAAGTGCACTTTCGGAGGACCCACAAATTCTTGTATTCGCCTTCTGATGACGACCAATTCTGATGAAGTCGGAGATGATCCGTCTTCTACGTATTATAGGGTTCGAATACGAGAATCCTTACTCATTTATGAGGATTTCGAGGGATAATAGTGGTGCATTCCTCCCATAGGTTCACCCTCTCCATATAATCTGTTTAGTTCTATTCCCTTTTGCTTTAAACGAGAAAGCTAAAATTTGGTTTCATTCCTTGGCACCTAATTCGATCTTTACATGGGAAAATATCTTGAAATGAGTTCTGACAAATTTTCCCTTTGCCACGAACTAATGCTCTCCTTGAGGCAATTCGAACTTTACGAGCACAGGGAACCATTTCTTTCTTGTTATGGGAAAGATATAAGGGATCTCCCTCCATGCTATCCCTCACCATGGATTGGATGTAGGACAAATATGTACATACTTTCATCAAGGATTATCCCTGAATAATAAACAGTACATCCAGATGATGTGTGCAGGCGAATTCTATGAAAAGAGTGCTAGGGAAGCAATCCAACTCTTTGACACTATAGCGAGGAGAATGCTCGGGCAGGAGACTAACACCTCACATAGACCTTTGCTAAAGTGCACAACTACCCCGTTGGTGGTGGAATCCACCACTGAAGGGAATGATGAGTTACAGGCGAGATTGCCAATTTGACAAAGGAAATTAGAGGCCATAGAGGCGAAGAGAGTGAGCGGAGTAATGGGTGTACCTCGATTACCCTCAGTGCAAATGGACCTCGGTAGAGGCCATGTAGCATTATGTGCGTATTCCTCGACTATTGCTTCATAGTCTTCCCTCGAGTTAAAGGAGCCATTTCAAATTGAACAAGCAGCCCTTAATTGCAAGGAGACCTTTCAACTCCCATACTAGAAACTTACAATCTGGTTGGGGTAAACATCCTAATTTTAAGGCTGGAGAAATGAGGGAGGACCACTGGCTTTGCCAAACAACTTGAGGCCCTCACTATAAAGACGAGGTTTTCCGTTCCATTCCTCTGGGTTTGAGTCAGGCCCCCAAGGATTTGAGGAAATTCGATCAAGGTCATCATCCAAGACAGGTCAAAACTCACTGACCTTACCAACCTCCACATAAGAAGTCGGGACATAGTCACCACGGGTTAAATGCAAAGCCGACAAACTACAAACACGAATTCCAGGCTGCTGGGCCAGTGAGATCCCAGGATAACAAGTTAACCTCATCTATAGGTAACCTTCAACAAGAAAAAGGGAAACTTCCATCACAACCCATCCAAAACCCACAAGGTCAAAACAGTGTGGGAAGTTTAGGTTCCAGTGAGGGTACCTTTGAGCATTGTAAGGCGGTCACTACCCTTGGGTAAGGTAATTAGTCGTAAAACTATTCCAACCAGGAACCATCCACAAGAGTCCTTAGTGAATTAGTTAGAGAGGGATGAAAAATCAGACACACCTCATGTCCCTAATACAAATGACAAAGATAAGCAACTTGAGAGAGACAAGTCTAACCATATCCCTCCGGCTCCTTCCCTCATAGGCTAAGAGCACGAAAGTGAATAACCATCTTTGAAATTTATGAGTTGTTCAAGCAGGTGAAACTAGACATTCCCTTGTTAGATGCCATTAAGCAAATCCCATCATATGCTAAATTCACGAAGGATTTGTGCCGCAGTAAAAGAAACTAGAGTGTCAACAAGGAGGCGTTATGGCCCGAACAATCCTAAATCCACAATTGAACAACTTGCCCCAATCTGGGCAGGGTAGTCCACTATTTCTATAGTAGTTGGAAATTCAAGTTGGGGCATGCTTTGAGTGGTGCTAGGGGCAGGAGTGTTAATCTGTTGCCACTTACTCGTATATGTGGACCTAGGGTTGGGAGAATTAGAGCGACCAATATCACCCTCGATTGGTGGCCCAGGTAGTGTCGAATTCTGGGAATAGTGAGAGGATGTCTTGGTCAGTGGACAAATTTTATTTCCACAATCGATTTTGTGGTACTTGGCCTCAGCAGGTAGAGAACCAGGAACTTCGGTTCCACAGTAATTCTTAATTAGACCATTCTTGGCAGCGCTAATGCCATCATACATTGTAAGGGAAGCCTAATGACACTTTAGTTTAGAACATGACATTGTCACGAATATTTTAATGTACTCACGGGAATGGGAGATGAAGAATATTAATTGAAATTAACATGGTTGATTAGTGGTACAAAAATATCACGGATAATGTCTCACATGATGATCCTCTTTAAGTCATGCAGGGTGGCCGGTGGGATGAGGAGTGACCACTGGTCGAGTTTCTCCGGCTCGATAATTTGAGCATAAAGATGTGTGAAGTTTATGGGTGGGCACCTAAATTTGAACCTTGCCGCCAAATGAGGATAGACATTGCATACGAGGAGAGGCCACCTAAGCGAGCTAAAACCTTTACCCGATACATCTTAAATATGTTCTTAGGGAGGCGGGACACTTTTCCGATGATCATATCTTCCTCTTTAGACGTGACTCAAGAAACTCAACTTTTGGAAATGTGAAAACCCACGAGTTGCTTTAGGTTGGACAATTGCAGATATTAAAATTAGTCCCTTGATACGCACACATAGAATTCACTTAGAAGGATGTTAAACCTTAGGCAACCACGAAGACGATTGAACCCGATAATGAAAGAGTGTGGTGAAGGAGGGGTTTTAAAACTTTTGGATGTTGAAGTTATTTACCCATTACTTAGGATAGTAAGTGGGTTAGTCCAACACGGGTGGTGCCTAAGAGTCGGGAGTCCCTGGTGGTTGCCAATGAAAATAATGAGCTTATTCACTCGTGTCACCTCGGGATGGAGGGGTGTGCGTAGATTATAGGAAACTTAATCTGGGTACTAGGAAAGACCATTTTCTCTTCCATTTGTGGATCGGATGTTAGAAGCGGGTTGGGCATGAATTTTATTGTTTTCTCGATGGGTACTCGAGGTACAATCAAATTGAGATAGCTTTAGAAGATCGAAAAACTACATTTACTTTGCCACTTTTGGTACCTTCGCCTTTAGGAAAATGCCTTTGGAATTTGTGCAATGCACCGGAACTTTCAACGATTATGATGGGTATTTTCGGTGACATGATAGAAATCATATTGGAGATTTTCATGGATGATTTCTCAGTTTTGAGGTGACTCATTTAGGGGAGCTGTTTTAGAGAACTACGTAAGGTTTTGGAGAGGTGTCAGAAAAATCTTGTGTTAAATTGGGAGAAATGTCCTTTCATGGTAACCTGAGGAATTGTTTAGGCCACATTGTATCAAAAGATGGGTCCCGAAGTTGATAAGGCCAAAGTTGAATTGATTTCCAACCTCCCTACTCCCTAAGTGTGTTAGAGACATAAGGTCATTCTGGGCCGTCTTGGTTTTTATCGAAGGTTTATAAAAGATTTTTAGTCTTTATGGCCCGGCCCTTATGTACTTTACTTGCTAAAAGATGTCCCTTTCACATGGTCTGAAGCTTGTGACCTTGCTTTTGCTAAACTCAAAACCATGCTAGTATCACCCCAATCATGCGGTCTCCCTAATTGGGACCTCCCATTTGAGATCATGTGTCTGTTCTTGATTATGCCATAGAAATTTGTGTTAGGACGGAGGGAGGACAAAAGGCTTTTGTCATTTACTATGCTAGTAAGACACTAGACTCGGCCAGGCGAACTATACAACCACAGAAAAGAGTTTCTAGCGAGTTGTCTTTGCTCTACAGAAAATTCAGGTCATATATTGTTGGCTCCCTGTGACCATCTTCTGAGATCATGCGACTTTGAAATACTTGCTCTGACGGGATCTGAAGCCAAGGTTGACTAGGTGGATTTACTGTCAGAATTCAACAACCATCAAAGATAAAGGGGGTTGAAACGTGGTCGCGGACCACCATCTCGATTAGTTCCGAATCCGACTCCCATGGCATACCCATAGGTGATAACTCTGATGAGCAACTTTGCTCTGTACGTGCAGGTAATTATGACATAGTGAATTACCTAGTCACTGGCCAAATTCCAGCTCAATGGACTTCTCAACAGAAAAAGAAATTTTGGCAGATATTAAGAAATACTATTTGATGATCCATATGTTAAATCTTGTCGGATCAAATAATGAAGATGTGTACGAATGATGGCTTGATGCAATTCTAACTTTGCCGTTACGAAGCTTGCGGAGGACATTTCTCACTTAGCAATGGACAAGATTTTGCAAATTTGGGTTTTGTTAGCCCTCTATTTAAAGATTTGTTTTGATTTACGCAAAGCATTCTTGCTCAATGCCGACAATTAGGAGGAGTAACAAAGCGAAACACTTGTGATGCCTCTTACCCAATTCGATCATTGAAATCTTTGATTGTTAGGTATTGACTTCATGGGGCCTTTTCCCCCCTTCTTGTGGCTATCTCTACATTTTGTTGTGCGGTGACTATGTATCTAAGTGATTAGTAGTTCAGAGAACCAATGACCATAAGGTTGTTTGAAATTTATAAAGGAACATATTTTCTCGTTTTGGAACGCCTCGACGATTATTAGTGATGGTGGACTCCCTTTTGCTGTCGATCTTTTGAAAATGCGCTAAAAAAATATGGAGTCACCCACGTAAAGTATCTCGACACCACCCACGGACAGTAATTCGGTAGAACTAGCGATAGGGAGATAAAACACATTTTAGAAAAGACGGTTGCCGTCGAAAAAGATTGGTCACTCAGATCTTACCGATCTCTATGGGCATCACCGTCTTGCTTTTAAAGCGTCATGGTATGTCTCACATAAGAGCTGGTTATGTGAGAACTTGCCATTTGCCCGGTAGAGATGGATTTCTAGGGCTTATTGGGCTATTCGAACTTTGCTACGATCTAACTCGACGGTGCTTGGCGTTTGTGCGATTAAATGAACTTGAAGAGTTGCGGAGGAGTCGTGTAATAAGGAATTTAAAGGAGCGACTCCCGAGTCATTCGACAAATCCATTGCCCGGGAAATCTTTTGAACCCAATCGGAAAGTGCTTACGTATAGTTCTAGTTACATCCCATTTCTGGAAAGCTCAGCTCGATGGTAGCCACTTTCATTATTAAGGTGGTCTATCCATATGGGGCGGTGAAGTGAAAATCGGGACAATGGACACTTTCAGCCCGAGGTGAATATTGGCGCCTCAAACCGTTCCTTGAACATTTTAATCCTCAAGAACGTGAAAGATTTGGTAGACCAGCTCTGCCAAACTCTCATTCCAAGTAACATCACTCTCAAATTGTTGTAAATAGTTTTGCTTTTATTTTTGTTCTTGCTTTTTGTTTTTATTATTTTACTTCATTTGCGTTATTTCCTTTTCTTTTCCATAACATATAAAAAAAAAAAAAAAAAAAAAAAAAAAAAAAAATCATGGGGCTCTTGTTTCTGTGAGTCCTCCAATCTTGTTGTGGGGGTACCTTAGTTTCATGCATTAGGACAATGCTTGTTTTACACATTAATGGGGAGTGAGTGTACCTTTGGTTGAACGTAACTATGCGCTAGATTATATGTTCGATGGGTCAAATTTTTTCAAAATTTGCCTTTTTGGAATATTATGTTTTTACACGTGCGCCTGTACCCACTTGATCTCATATCCTCTCCACATCATCTTAACGCATGTGCATCTTAACAAGCACACACAGCAGGCCTCATATTCTTACGTGAGCTGTTTCCCCTTGCGTTCTACATTTTTACTTCTGCCCATACCACGGACTTATGGCCAAAATTCTCGATCTTGCACTGTGATTGTTTCGATTGCGCATCATTTTAGTTGGTCATGTGAATTTCATGCATCATAGTCTTTATGGAACACCTTGCATAAGTGGAAAATGATTAAGAGGCCATCATTTACTGTGTGCATACTAGGTGGATTTGTAGAGTCACCGACCCTTGCACCCATTTTGAGCTTTCAGTTGTCAAGTTTATTCGAACCTTAGGAATCCGAATTCATGGAACAGCAGTGATTCTCATGGAGAGTTGGAAGACATCCCAAGAATGAATTATAGTGCAAAGTCTACAAATGCAGTCAGCGGTGGAATCTGAACAAGAGAAAGTAGATATGCGATTGAACCTGAATAGAAAGGCACCACCATTCCCTGAAGTGAAAAATATATATATATATTCATTATATATATATTCAAAAAAAAAAAAAGAAAAAAAAAAAAACAACCGATGAGTCTATAGGTCGGACTTTAAGTCCTACCGGTAGGACTTGACAAAAAGTGGGCAGTAGCAAAGTCCTACCGGTCGGACTTTAAGTCCTACCGGTAGGATCGGGCGAAAAGAGGGCAGAATGGTCTTTGTAACCCAAAAATGGGTTGCCTCTTCATGTTCCATTTGATTTATACTAGTCCACAAGTTGAGCCCTAGCCGTGTGCTCCTCTTACAAGCGTTTCCAAGCTCAGATTGCTCTGCCCGGGGTTCCCAGTCGAGTTCGGATTGATTACACACGGTCGGTGTTTGCACGTGGTAAGTTGTACCACTTTCTCCGCTGCATTGTTGCTTTCTTTTCGTGAGATGGACCTATTTGGTTGGATTTTCTTCTTTGTCACTTTGTGATTGTTGGATGGGGGCTGTCTTTGTCCATATGGGCGGAGACTGCGTTGGGTGTACGAGGACGGCCCGGTGTTGATCGAGCGAAGTCTTGGGGATATGATTATTTGCCACGGGCCATCACGGGCCGTTATGTTATCATCGCCATCTCCATGGCACGATTCGAAAGAATACGGGAAGGGAAGGCATCGAGTTCCTGTAGACGGCCCGGTGAAAGAAAGAAAAAGCCCGATGCCACTTGACCTTGAGTGAAAGAGAAAAGAAAACCGGTTATATCCTCTTGAGAAGTGAGGATCTATCGAGTGTCGATGAGAGATTGAGGCTATGTTTGCCGAAGATTCCGGTGAGCAATGGATTCGAGTTAATGGCAAATAGAGGTTTAGATCTTGAGAGGCGTCAATCACAGAAACATTTTTATATACTCACCGTCGGGATAATTATACGGGAAGCGAAATATGCATTTTGTGCACTCGGGAGATAAATTATTACCTTGATTGTTCGGGAGTTCTACTCCAATTTGAAGGAAAATCAGCGGGTCGATTCTATGTTGGAAACCTCAGTGATGGGGAAGCAGCTTCGTGTCACTCCTGACTCGATAGCACATGCCTTGCATTATATTAAATCACGACGCATCGGACCGACCATATCCGCTCGGGGCCATTACTAGTTTTGATACCCGACTTTTCTTGAGGCCATGTGCACCCATCTGTACCCATGGTGGATTTATGAGACAAGAATTTATCCACCTGGAAAGTTGAAGCGAATACGCCTGATGAACAAGATCATCCTGATCGTGTTTTGGCCCAGGCTAGTTGTGAAAAGCTTCCCGATCCAGAGCAGTTAGGTTGCTATACGAGGTTATGATTTGGAAAGCATTGATTATGCACTAGTCATATGGTCTGCTTGATGAGAGAGTTTTTTACATTATTCGGCGTTCAAACGAATATTCCGTTCCCTATAAACATGACGATGTGTAGAAAGCGGGATTAAGAGGCGCATTAAAAGAAAGAGAGTGATACCTCGCGAGGCGGTCTGACTAAGACCTTGGCAAAAGCGAGGCGACCTCTACTAGGCCCGCGACCACCCCGGTGCCTCCGACCCTACTCTTAGGACCACTTCTTCCACGGTTCAAACCTTTATGAGCACATCGCCTTTGAAGAGGATGGGCGGCGGATCAAAGTGTGGATTGAGTGTATCCTTAGTAAGCGGCGGTGGGCCAGGCGTCTTGCCGGGCTTGAAACCACATCTTCCATGGTGAGCCAGCGATGGCGGATGCTACCTCCGGTTTAGAGGAGAGTCGGAAAAGGATAGACGGCTGCGTGGATGAGGACGCATTCTCCTCGATGAGGATGAGGATGACTTTGCATAAATCTGCATTTAGGGCATGCTAGGGTGGTGTTGGCAATCGAGGTATTAGACCTTAGCCGTGTCATGCCAACACCGTTTTGATTTTCCCTTTTCTTTCATTAAACCCATGGTCATTTACAAACTATTAAGACCCCTTTGATTCGACTTGTGTTTCACGTTTCCTTTGGGCTCTCTATGCATGATGGTTACATGTTTTATGCTATATGATTGCGTACTTTATTTTGATCATTCTGATTCATTCTGAAACATGACTATCTTGCACTTCTTAAATCCACAATCCCTAATCGAATAACCAATTTTGTGTTTGCATGTTACAATACTCATTGTGGAAGAATGTGGTTGGGTAATTGAGTCATGCTGGTGTGTACCAACGTGGGTGAAATTCTTTATTCCATAAGTGTTGTTTTGAGATTTTTTGCAAAGGCCCATATTATCTTAGGCGCTTGTTAGGTTCATGTGTACCTAGTGGGTAGTTTCATTCTAAATCTTGCTGAGGGACTAACCAGATGCAGGTGGGGGGAGTGTGATGAATACACGTTTGGTGATAATTATAAGAGAATCGAACACCATTAAACCACAATGTACTCACATTTGGCATAAGAGAGCAGTACTTCTAATCTCTTACGTGTTTCAGGACTTGTGCGAGGTCTTTTAGGTTTAAACGTAAGTGCACGAGAATGTAAGCTCGGGAAGCTAATATGAAGCAATGGTGTGGGGTGACGAGTTGTAGCCAGTCTCGAGACCCGAGGCTTGAGAAAGCACCGGAGGACAAGTCCTACCCAGGTGGGACTTAAGTCACACGGTAGAACTTTCAACTGAAATGTGATGGACAAGTCCTACGGGGTAGGACTTAAAGTCCTAGGTGGGACTTAAAGTCCTACCGGTAGCACTCTTGGAAGAGATGCGATGAGCAACTCCTACGGTAGGACTTAGAATCTGCCGGTGGGACTATGTAACTTGCGGGGAATTGTCCGGGGTCGATCCATGCGAGGGCTTAGTGCCAGACCAAAATGGAAAAATCACTTTGGAGGGGGCTATAAAAGGAGGAGGACACAAGTATTCGAGAGCTTCTTTTTCCTTTAGTTTTAGTTTTCTCTTTCTTTAGTTTTTAGTTCTTCAATTCTAGGGTTTTAAGTAATAATAGTTTTTCTCCATCTTCTCGTGTGGTACTTTGTAGATCCGATTCCAGTTTCCTTTCTTTTTAGAAGTTTGGATTAAGAGAGTTTGCAATCTTCGGCTACAAATATTTGTTCTACTTTAAATCTTCGTATTATATATTCCTCATTCCCGAGTTTTACAAGTTAACTTTGATTTCTTGAATCCTGTTTTTATGATTAATTGTTCTTGACTTTAATCATTCATATAAATTTTATGGAGTTCTAAACCCCTCTTTCTTTGGGGATCATACGGGGAAACTCACCGTCAAGTAAAGTCCCCTCCAATCCCTCTATTGATTTTAAACGGATTGTGTAATATTGATCACTTGTGTAGAAAGGTTTTAAACCATTAGTTGGGCAAATTCTTGACAACGTGTTAACGAGATATTTCCGGTACACGTTGTGCTTGATCATAATGCCAACTAAGGGTTCGTTTTAATTGAGAACAAATGTTTAGTATTTCTCGATCATCTTTATTTTCTAAAGGCATTCAAAGATAAATCCTCCATCGACGACCGTTTCTCAATGGTTCCTAGATGAGTTTATAAAATAAGAGGTGGGACTTACGTCAAAGTAGTGGAACCCCCAAAATCGGCCGGTGTCTTTCTATTTCCAAAACATTCAAACCAATCAACCATTCAATCGAAACAACACAACATTACAGTTTCTTTAAACCATACTTTTTAGTGGAGAATAGCTCCTATTGATCAACCCGAATCGAGACCACTCCTGTGGAGATGACACATGGATTCCACGATTATTACAATGCTAGGCGACTATAATTCCCGGCAGGAATAGAATTAGGCATACTAATCGGGGCCGAAGCAACCACCATCAAGTTACGTAAGTTGAAGAACCCTCCTTTTGAAACACATATGGAATGGCGAAATTTGAATCACACAACCATTCATCGGTACTAGTCATGATGACACCTGGCTTAATTGAAAAATCGACTTATCATATTTGACCACACGTAGCGGATACACCCTTTCCTTTCTTTTATGCGGCTTGGATCAGTCTTTCTTCCAATGCCCTTTTCGTGACAAAGGCGCATTCATCTCTTGTAGTTTGCCTTTTGATGAGATCTTCCCCTTATCCACGGTTTGTTTGATTACGACCTCGAAGCAGTGGGCTTCGCAGTGAGCTCACGTGTTCTAATTTATGCTACGATCTCATTAGAATATAGACGATGATTACTTCTTTAAAGGTTATTGTTTCCTTCCAGTCAAGATACTAACAATAAGATGTTCTATTCATCGGGAGGAAGCTAGCAATATCAAAGCCTTATCGACATCACTTACTTTTCATCCAAATTCAATGTCGATTCTTAATCAGATAATCCCGGTGATGTGATCATTCATAGTGGTACACAGTTTTATCTTTTGACGGTACAACTTCGTTCTCATATAGAGCTTGTTCTCTGTGCTCTTCTTCATGAACTTGTCTTCCATCTCCTTCCATAACTTGCTTGCAGACGTCTCTCTCATAAACGGATATTTCAGCTCTTTGGAGAGACACAATCGAATCGTACCACATGCTAAAGTTATTGGTGCCATCAAATTTCTCCACATCAAATTTGGTATTAGTCACCATTGATCTTGATGAGAATCCTTTCGATGTAGAGGTTGATGGTGCACTGGATTCAGATTATGACATTTCTACAACAAATAGGCATCCTTTAGGAATGTCGATATCTCGATAAGTCTTTTACGATGTGGAAAGATCGAGACGAAAGTGCAACCAGTATGCTCGAAACTATAGAGCAAAAATGCCAAAAGCCCAAAGGAATCTTTTAGTGTATTGGAAGATCGAGATAACACGCAACCCTGAGCATACTTTCAAGCGGAACACATTACGTCTGCGGTGCTTGGGAAAATCAGTTAGTTTTCCCCAAATTAACAAATGTTACTATTCATGTGAATAGTGTTTACTATTCATATGGATAGTACTACGGCAAGTGAATGGTAGCTTTCGTGGAAATACGACAAACTACGATACAAAATAATATGTGACTAAAGTGAAAATAATACCAAATAAAGAACACCATAAATTTACGAGGTTCGTGATAGCTGCGTCGTCGGCGTCAGCGGAGGAACAACTTCCACTAATGAAAGAGAAAATACAAACTTAAGATCACAAATCAATTTCCTAAGAAATTGAGGCAAAAAGTAAATACCCAAAACAATTGGGTAATATTACAAATAGCCTTAAGTGGATGGGAAGATGTGTGATTTAGAAGAGGAGAAATACATTTAGGAAAGCAAATCCCACATCAAACCGATGTGGGATTGCATATTTGACAAAAAACAACAATGCCAAACAGGGCCTATATCAAAATTGGTGCTAAAATCAGTGAATATGCTAAAATACACTCAAACTTCTGTAAATTCAACCTTGTCACAATATCTTTGAATTCTCACAATGTTTATGGAACCTTCTGTTTGGATGCCGAGAAAATAAACTTCATTCATCTATTCCATTCCATTTCTAAGAGGATATATGTTTTTATCCATGTGAAATCGGGATTTCCTTTTCATCTTTCAATTTCCTTCATTCCTTTCGGCCACCAAAGAAATAGAATATAAAAATTCAATAGCTTTAAATTTTCTTATGAAACAAACAAAGTTTTCCTTCCAAAGAATGTCTCAGGAAACCGTTTTGTTTTACAGAAAAATGAACTTCTTTTCATCGCTCAATTTCCTTCAAACTACCATAAACAGCCAAGCGGAAGAGAATATGGAAGATACGACTTCGGGGACATTTGGAGGATTAGGCCAGTTGGATCTTTACGCTTGTAAAAATTCTCCATTTTGGTAGAGAAAAATGAAATGAAATGGAATTCAAAATTTCGAGATCATCGCAATATATAGGAGCTCAAGTTCTACTTATTCCCAAATGACCCTGATACATTTTATTTTCATCCATGCCCTTATTACCATGTTGGATAACTATTTCGCCACGTGGAAAAATAAGGCCCTGTTTGATTATAGTTCTAAAAATCACGGAGAACACAAAAAAAATTAAATTCAAATAATAAGAATAATTTTTAGAGAACACTAAAATAGTGTGAATATATTTGGTTATAATTTTTTAAAACTGTTTTTTGTTCTAAAGAACAATGAAAAACAATGAAAATTTAGTTCTCATTTCTTTTTAAATACGAAGAACATTGAAAACACTATATTTGGAGAACAAAAACAGTTTTCTAAGAATACTAAAATAACGGAGTTTTGTACGGAAATAGGGTGTTTGAAAATAAAAAAGATAAAATCAGTTCGCAGGAGAAAGTATTTACCAAGTAGTACCTGATAGCCGTGACAAGAGCGCAGACATTTGATTTATCTTGAAGTCGCGACGAGGGCGGCTGACATTTGAATTAAATCAATTGCCGTCGAACACAACGACGACATTTGAATTAAATCAAATGCCATCGTCCACAACGATGACATTTTAATTAATTCAAATGTGAAGTAGATCCTAGCAGACATTTGGCAACATTAAATTTGATAAGCTCTGAGGTTTTTCTTCTCTATTTCTGACCTGCTTCTCTCTTCTCCCTCTTGCTCGATCAGGCGTCTGCTTTCCAGGGCTCCGTCTTGCTCTTCTCCGGTGGTCGCCTCCTCCTCCTTCTCGTCTCTTACATTCATCAGAGCTACAGTAACGCACTGGCTTTTTGAAGAAACATTTTATATAATTTTTTTTCACGTGTTTCTATGCAATGTTATGCGAATGCGCAATGTTAGGAGGCTTGATTTGTTTTGTTTAGGTTTAAATTGGAATTTATAGTTGCATGTTTTGATTTGTGATCTTTGTTGGTGGTTAGGATAAATTTTCTAAAGGAAACAATCATATTTGGAAAAGAAGCTGACGGATGACCTTTATGCTTGAATGTGCTTAAACAAAGAATGGTAGTGGAGAAACTTGTAAATGTGAAAGAAAAATTTCGGATGGAGTCAGCATTGACAAAGAAACCGTTTTATATTTTGGTTTATATTCCCTAGCGTAGGAATCAATGAATTTAAGACTTGCCAACCATTTGAAGCAGTAGCCCGCCTAAGACGCCACTTCTTAGCATGGTCTAAAGGCAACAAAAGGGATACTAAGAGTTAGAGGCCTCTTTTTTTTTATTCTATTAACGATTACCCAAAAATGGCACCATGTTAGCTAGCCATGTGAAGAGATTCTGGAAAAAATGTGTTCACTTTTCGATTAGTTTCCATAATTCATTATGCACTTCATTGCAAGGAAAGTTGAAATGCTAGTCTTTTTGTAGATGGAGCCCTTCTTGATGATATAGTATTTAGCTTCCATTCTATTTTTACTTCAGAGAACAACTTAGTTAAAACATGTCCTTTGAGCTTTTTGTAAATAAAGACATGAAATAATGAACTAACAAGTAACGACATGTCTGTATTAATTATTTTCATGTGTTTTGTTCGCGTGGTGGATGAAATTAATGATGTTAGGAGATGATTTGTTTTTTTTTTTTTTTTTTTTGTTTCTATTTCGGTTTACGTATTATGAACTTTCTCCTTTATGAAGATCGGTTATGTTTGTGATGTTTTGATTTTGTTCTTTTTTCTCATTTTAAACTATTCACGATTTCCTAGTGTGGTGATTTTAACAAATGAAAAAAAAATATAAAATACTTAATTGAAAAAAAAGGGTATAAAAATAAATAATTGTGTTTTAGGTATGATAGTAATTAAATACTATTTTAATAAATTGTAAATGTTACCATACTTAGACAATTAGTTTTTACGAAAATGTACAAATCCATGTATTTTACCTTATTTACAACGAATATTCTCAAATCAATAGATTGAAATACAAGTAAAGGGAAATCAAAAAATAAATAGAACGACCACTACCATTGTTGAGATATGATCCTCAAATTTTTAAAGCCACTGGCTTTATGGAGTAGTACACCAAATCCTATAGATAAGATGCACTTCTTTGAGGACCAAAATTAAAAAAAGTTATCAGCAGAGAAGATAAGAAGCAATTGGTTAAATAATCAATAGTGATATTATCATTATTATGGTTTTTTTTTAACACTTAATGGGTTTTGGAATGTAGACGTATTCAGACTCCTTACGAGATTGACTTTGGATACAATAAGTGATACATAAGTTGAATTTTTTTAGGTGATAAAGTAATGGATGTAGCATATCGCGAAAACTACCGGTGTCGTATGTTGCTCATGGGCCACAAAAGCTACGCCCCTTAAGATGGCTTGCAAATTAATGGCTCGAATTCAAGGCCTCTAGTTATAAACTAAACTCAAATACTATATTAAATTATAAATTTTTCTAAAATCTCAAACTCTAAGAAATTGGTTGTTATACGATTATTATTTATGGAGTTAGAAAATGAAGAAAGTGCTTAAATGACAGGAAAAAAAAACATGCAGAAATATAAATATGAACAACAAAAAATAAGACAAAATGACACAATGATTGAAATTGAGGACACTCTGATTGTTTTCTTTATGATAAATTTGATTTGATATCAGGCTAATGACCTCTCATATTATTTAATTCATTTGGGACCATTTTGTACAGGTCAAATATGTATGTTTCAACAATTCCCGTGATATGTTACTATAATGGACAAATGTTGAGGACTAAAATGAATATCACACCAGGGGAGAAAAATTTGTTAATGCGCCTATGGATATCACAGGTTGAATGCACGTTTAGAGATTGATTGATATGATATACTCAGAATGACATTGACAACGAAGGTTCAAAGTGGAAGTACTCAGTGTAAGTATCATAGAGTGGAAATATGTTTTAACCTTTTCCAATATGGGATGTGATAGTGTCTTGTAGAATGTTGAATATGGTTAACACAACAACCATTGAGGAAATTGAACTGTTTATTGAATTTGTTCGAGTCAAGCCACAAATGAACCAATCTGTGGGTGGCTATGTAGATTTATTTGTTAGCGAGAATTACAATGTTGCACAATCTGACTACGGTTGTGGGCCTAGTACCGGTGTAGTACCGGATACTAGACCAAATGGAGATGATGAAGATAGTGCAGATGAAGAAGGTAATGATGAATATGATGAAGATGTTAATGATGAATGTGATGGAGATGATGAAGATGTTGACGTTGATGGACATGCATCCTCCTTTTGAACTTTAACCAAGTTTGGAGAGAATGAACAAAGGGATATATGTCTTAGCACAAGCACCCTCATGTGATGTATCAAATGACCCGAGATGATGAGACATGGATGAGTCATCCCACATTAATTATCACTTACCACCAATGACTGATTTGACATGTTGAAAACCTAGATAATGCTGTTGCAAGTTATTGGACTCCATGGGTGCGGCATACTACCGGTTATTCGAGCGGAGAATTCGTTATTGGCTAAGTTTTTAATTAATCACGATTTGCAAGAAATTTGCAAAGATTTACTCAATTCTGACACACCAAAGTATGTCGTTGACTTGCATCCTCAAAAATATTGCTTTCGTTTTAAGATGTAAGAAGGCGGAAGAATGTCACTTTATCCTTGGAAGCTTATTGCAATGGTTGTGAAGATGCCGTTATTAGTTATCAATAAATATCTTGGGCCTCATACATTGCCCATGTCAATCCTTGTTTGAGCAGGGACCATCACGAACTAGACTTGAAATTGGTTGCTAGTCATATAAAGACATTAATTAAGGCACAATTCACATTGTCTACGGCTGCTATTCAAGCAAGTGTGATGGAGAAATGGGGATATCAAATATCATACAAAAAGGCGTTGGATGGAAAGCATAAAGCAATTAGACAGTTATTTGGTAATTTCTTTTAGTCATATACAGAGCTGCCACGTTTGTTCTTGGCCATAGAGCAAGCAAATCCTTGATGTATTGTTATTTGGAAAACACGTGAAATTAATATGCCAAACACTGAGATATTCCAACGCGTGTTCTGGTCATTCAAGCCATCTATTGAAGGGTTCGAACATTATCGTCCCGTAATGAGTATTGATGGTACACATTTATATGGGAAGTATAAAGGGAAGTATAAAGGGAAGTTATTGATTGCTATGGGGTGTGACGGAAATAATCAGTTGTTTCCATTGGCATTTGCAATTACAGAAGGCGAGAATATTAATAGTTGGGGATGGTTCTTGGCATGTATAAGAAATACAGTGACTCAACGGATGGGAGTTTACGTTATATCGGCCCGACATCGGGTATCATGGCGGCAATGGCGATCCTCGTCTTGGTTAGAGGTACGCACCATGCACTTTATCACAAGATTTGCATGCGTCATTTTGCAAGCAATTTCATGACCCGATTCAAAGACAAAATTTTGAAGAATTTGGTATGCAGAGCAGATTTAGCGAGCATAGAAAGCAAATTCAATAAGCATATGAATACAATTGGGAGAATTAATTCTGAAGCACTGCAATGGCTAGAGGCTATCCTCGATTATGGGCTCTGCTGACGGTCGAAGATATGGAGTTAATAATGACTGACATTTCGAGGTATTTAACAGCGTCTTAAAAGGAGCTTGTAGCCTACCGATAATTGCATTGAAAATGCAGTTGATTCTTAAAGTCTCAGCGGTTGCTTTGTTGCGAGAAGGAACTAGGTGCTAATAGATTGGCATATCTTTGAGCAATTCACTCCATGATCCCTATATACATGTATTATTATTAGGAAATAATATACCTACTACAATATTAAAATTACATTATCCTATTTAAAATATAAATGTTTTTAGTTTTATTTAGTGGCTTCAATTCCATTTATGCCTTAAATACCAAGTGGGACCTATTTTTCTGGAAATGGTAGATGAGCATCTGTAAAATGTTTATGAAAAATTATAAAAAATAAAAATAGAAAAACAAACCATTTGAACTCTCAAATCAAATTGTTTTTTATAAGAATCTAAAAAACTCAGTTCTGTGCTTCCTCAATTTCAACATGTTGAAAACCTGGATAATGCTGTTGCAAGTTGTTGGACTCCATGGGTGCAGCATACCCTAAAACCCAAATAAAAATATTGTATCTAACATTGTTTTTGTGAAAATGTTACTCTTTAATTATAAAACCCTAAGACCCCAAAACCCTAAAACCCTAATGCCCTAAGACCTTAAAACCCAAATACCCTAATGCTCTAAAACCCTAATGCCTACTACCCAAATCCAAAAACCCTAAAACCTAAAACCCCTAAAACTTTAATACCTAAACCTAATCGATGACACGAAAAATCAGAGATGAACATGTTTTGTTTTGAAAATCACATGGGAATATAAAAAAATATTTAATTTTAGAGAATACTAAAATTGCATTTTTTTGTATTCAAACACTGTTAAATTTAGAGACCCGGCCAAAATTGGGTTTTTGTGCATTGATAAATTCTTATTAATAATGGTTTGAACGGCCAGTTTCCCTTATTCTAATTTTCTTATTTTTATTGCATGCATTGTAAAAAAATCCAAATTATTATACTTACAATTTAAATTATTTTTATAAAGCGGTACATGTATAAAAATAAAAATCCTATATGTCGCCTCATGCATAATCATGCATAATCTTTAAGTGTACGTATACCGCTGTCACTGTCTACACCATGACCTGCCCCACCATCTCCAGCACGACCTCGGCGCTCAACTCCCCCTCTGCCTCTCCCTCTCCCTCTGCCTCGAATGGGCTGCATACGTGAAGGAGTGGATGACACCGGAGGTCTAATCGATGGTCCATGTGATGTGGAAGCCTCCTGAGCGTACCCTTAATCACGATGGTCTTATCGATCTGGTGTAACACCGTCCCGGGCGACAATATAATGGTGTCGCACAAAGCATCGTGAGCAAAGCGAAGCGTCGACTATGTCAACCATGGCGGCGATCTGAGTGAACCAAAGAAATAATTATAATTACATACTATATCGATTAAAATTAGGTAAAATATTTTAGAAACACATGAGTCTAACTTACCAAAACATGCGTACTACCGGCTGTAGTATGGAACCTCATATCATCCCTATGCAGTGGTGGTGTCATAAAACGTCGTGTAATACGACGATACCACTGCATGTATGGATCATGGAAGTCCATCAAACCCACCATAGGGGGTGAAGTAATGATCCTCGTCGATCGCGTATCCCATAATGCTATGTACGGAGCATGATACGTCATGTGTCAGCTGGTATGTACGATGCATCCACTCTATGTAGCTCCTGCTCGTAAGAGCAAGCTGGAGGTATCTCCTGATGCATCCCAAATTGGCGCAAGACGCGCTCTAGATGATGCCACTCAATAGTCTCGAAACATATGAGCGGTGACATCGTGCGCCAGATATCCTAATCAACTAAGCAAATATCGGGAAGTTGGTCAACCAACTCTCCGACGTATGGCTGCCATAAGACCTACACATTAACCATCGACGTCAAAGACTTTTATGTGAACATGAATGAAATTACTATAGAACCATACACTTTTACATATAATTACCTGATCGGAAGTTTGTGCGTCTAGCTGATCTCGATATAGGAGGAGGACACCGGATGGGTTAAGCACCCGTGTCAAAGGTACTCTCCACCTACAACCCAATGGAAGAGGTGGCTCTGCCTCTACCTCTGGTGTGTGACTCCAGTTGAACCCGTACTAAGCGGTAATCCATCGTGCAGACCCTCAGCTATGACGCCATCGACATCGTCATCATGTAAGGCATGAAGCGATGGCGATTGCTAGATATGGCGATAGCCCAAAATCGGGTCATTGCGTGAAGTCTCTCCCCGAGACCATATCTGAATATAAGATAAACATAAATTAAGCAATCTAGTTATGTAGCTGAAAGTGTATGTAATTACAAAAAAATAAATTTACATACCTATATCAGCGTAATACAACCGCTAATACCGCATCTACGATCCAAGCTGGCTCGACATAACTCTCTATATGTATGTGCAAGTACTGCACCACCCCAACTATAAGTCGATGTCACAGTAGCCGAATCCGGAGTAGTGGGAGAAATACAGTGAACATGGACCCCCTTCTTGTGACGAACAAGAAGGATCCCATCGACACTAATATGAACCCATGTGCTTTGCTCAGCTCCAAATCGACCTCTCGTCGGCATCGAGTCCTGGGGTCTACAGCTAGCGACATAACCCTTGGGATGGAGATAGCGAGATCCTCTGAGAGCATCGACGGTGGGGTGACTCAGACGACTCACGCGTAGCTTTCTGCTACATCGAGCACACATGTCCCTGTGACGGCGGGTCCGTCGATACGAAGGCCAAGGATGATAGCAACATCCTGTAACGTGATCGTCATCTCTCCGACTGGGACATGGAATGTGTGTGTCTCGGGTTGCCATCTCGGCGAGACAAATGTCGCCGGCCCGATCATGATGATGTGGCCTAAGCGGTATATACCGTAGAATCCTGCGCGGATCACGTATGGATGAATGCGTGGATCCATCATCCACTGGCTGAGGAAGGCTCTCATCTGCTACCGAGGGCGGAGAACTTCCTGTAACTACAATTAATGAAAAACCATGTTTATAATTGAATATATATAGATTAAGTAAAAAGCGGAATGTTAATTCATGAATAATAAAATACAAACACAGTGTCATGAAAGTGGGACACAGTAATACATCTTGCAATAGCAAGGTCTTGCAATAGAAAGACAGATGGATCCAATGGATCGTCATGAAGAAGCCCTGCGAATGCCATATATATAACACGGATGCGAAAGACATATACATATTAATTAAACACATTGAAAGTGTATCCTGATAATTAAAGGCACTAGGTTTTAGGGTTTAGCGTTTCAATGTTTAGGTTTATGGATTTAGGGTTTTGGGTTTTGTGTGGTTTTAGGGTTTTAAGGTTTAATATCAAGTGGTTTATAGGGTTTCTGGGTTTTTTAGGTTTCTGCAGGTTTAAGTGCAGGTTTTAGGGTTTGCGGAGTTTAAGTTGAAATGTCGTTGTTCTAGGGTTTTGGGGTCTTCAGGAGCTAGAGATATGTCCTGTTTGAGTTTTTGGGGTATTAGCGTTTCCAAGGTTTAGGGTTTTAGGGTTTTTTAGGGTTTTTAGTTTCAGGTTTTAGGTTTTTAGGGCTTTAGGATTTTAAATATTTAATGTCATATGGTTTTAAGGTTTTGGGGGTTTTACGGTTTGAGGGTTTTAATGTTTTAGGGTTATAGTGTTATAGTGTTTTAAGGTTTCAAGGTTTCAATGTTGTAGGGATTTAGGGTTTAAGGTTTTGTCGTTTTAGCGATTCAAGGTTTGAAGGTTTGAAGGTTTAACGGTTTTAGGGTTTTAGGGTTGTATGGTTTTAGGGTTTTAGGGTTTTTTAAGGTATTAATGTCATGTGGTTTTAGGGTTTCAAGGTTATGGCGTTTTCCTCTGTTTAGAGTTTTTGGGTTTTATGGTTTTAGGGTTGTAAAAATTTAATGTCATATGGTTTTAGGGTTTCACGAGGTTAGGGTTTTACGGTATGAGGGTTTTATCGTTTTAGTGTTTCAAGGTTTCAAGGTTTCAAGATTTCAAGGTTTCAAGGTTGTAGGGATTTAGGGTTTTAGGATTGTATGGTTTTAGAGATAGGGTTTAAATAAAAAACATTTAGGAATAAAAATTTATTGTCAAAGAGTCAATGAACATAAAGTTAAAGAGGAAGAATAATAATGATAGATTAACTTAATGCTTTTATGACTATTGTTAATTAGTTAACTTTTATGAAAATGGTCATTGATGGTGAGATACTAGCTTATTTCTTTCCAATAATTTGGGAAACTTTGTTTGTCACTATTAGTAACTTTGATCCAAATGGTGCATTATCTATGGGGTTGTAAAAAAACTTGATTAATTAGAGACTAGAAAAAAACATGAGTCAAAATATGCACAAGTCCTTATCACAAAAAAGTAGAAGAAGAAACATGAATAGAGGATGGATAGATCCTAATAACAAGTTGGAGGGAAGGTCTCGCTCCATAAAAAAAATCAAGTGTTTCCATAATTAGAAAAATAAGATGACAAAGAATATGGCAGGTATGAAGTTTCGGTGTTTTAATATGAGTGGTTGCATATAGATTATCAAGGAATCAAGTGAATTGTAGACATTGCAACCTCCTACCATGTTACCTATGTAACCTCTCACTTGGAGTTGTTTTCTAATTATAGAGTTGAAGACTTTGACACACTTAATATGAAAAACTCTAGTTACTCCAAGATGATAGAGATGAGTGATGGTTATTTTAAGTCGATATTATGGATTTATGTCTAATTCCAAGATTAGCCTTAAATAAGTAAGGTCATGGAAGCACCCTTACTTGGTCATGAATGAAAAATTAGACTGAAATAAAATAAAATTGAAGGAATGCACTTTCCATAAACTCGAAAAAGGGAGGAAAATCTTTCAAGCTTTTTTCTCTTCTTTTGTTTGATAATTTTTTTCCACACCTCTTCTTATAGTGTGTATCCAAAAGTGTAAGAAATCATTTTAATCTCTTCCTTTAGGAACTGATATAACCTTTAAAGTTTAAAATAAGTTCAACTAAATCTGACCTTAAATGACGAGGAGGGGTTCATCCTTCATGCAACTAACCTAAACTAGCTTGTTTGGGTACACGGTTGTTAAAAGTAGTTTATTGACAATTTTTCTTTTTATTGAAATTGGTTCGGAAACATGTTTTCCCCAAAATAAACTCGTAAGGAATAAGATGCCTTTATTTATTTTACTTGTTAAAATGTTATGAGAAACATGAAAAATAATTCTTTGATACTTCTGGGAGAATAAGAATTTCATTTATCAAAATATGTTTGTTGTAAACTATTTCCAAAAACACTTGGTAACAAGCCCTCAAGAATTATAAAAAAAGAAGTAGGAGTTGGATAATTAAAACATAAATAACAAGGATCTGAGTCCGTATAAGTTTGTTACGTTTGAGGATAATTAGAAAAAACCCAAGCTACAACGGCTTGTATACAAGGTTTCTCTAATGTAGTATAGTTTGATGTTCAATATTTTGGCATACATTACTAATACTAATATCATCGGTATTTGCTGTCTTTACCGATTCTCTGCTTTTGTTTCTGTAGACTTCATGTCAAGCAGCTTGAGGACATAGCAATTGTCCCCATTGATGTGGACATTAAACCCAAAGAAAATACACCTACTACTCATCAGAAGAAAATAGTCCCAACAAGAAAAGCACAAATGACATTCTAATGGATGATAGCCGTAAAGTTCATAAACACAAAAATCGATCCTAGCCATTGTTGAATGGTTTACTCCCGAATTAAACACGTGAACACTCAGAAACGTATACACGAAATGATAAAAAAAAAAAAAACCAAATCAAACAACACAAACATATCCAATCTTCAGAGATAATTTAAGAACACATACGTATACAAACAAATCGCCTCATATCATTAATTCCGTGATATCATCAAAGAGGCGTTACTGGAAGAGTGGAAAAACCGAGCAAATGAAGAGAAGATGACTAATCGATAACGAGCAACATCAACGGGCGGAGGGAGGGAGGAGGAAGAGGAAAATGGGGAAAAAGCCCAGCGCTGCTAAAATTTAATGTTGCCAAATGCAGAATCATACAAATGAGCCAGAATCTCACGCCATACAATGTATGATAGATATATTTCATCACCCATTACAACCAGAGTAGTGTAGAAAATCTCTAGAATCCACAGACTTTCCAAGCTATTCTCTATGTGATAGGATCCATGGGCGGACACCTGGATTGTCAAAAAGAAACTAGAAGGTTAATATGAAAAAACACTCTAAAACCTTACAAGCTGCTTCTCTCGCTGCTTTTTTCACCGGCATTCCCACCCTAAAATAATATCAGAACTTAAACCCCGGGAGGCTAGCAAGCAAAGGTATTTATGCATCGCTAACCCTAATCCTCCTAGTGGTTTTATACCTCACTCCAATAAACGGGCTTCTTCTCAGATCTTTAACAATCGCTTAAATGGGCCTGGCCATCTAACAATGAGCTAGCTTGGGGATCCTATGGCCCATTATTAATTAAGGCTCTTGATCAATTTAGTCTAGGGATTTCATTGCTTTTAGAGCATATATCCAATAATCTCCCACTCGCTTAGAAGCAAGTCCGACCGTAATCTATCCATAGCCCACTAAAAAGCCTAGATGTGAATTCCAAAATTAATAATGTTTTATATCAAATGTATTTTCTCTATGTAAAATATCAATAATTAATTGATAATTTTTCAGAAATCAACTAATTATTTACTTTGACTTATCGCCTAATCTGATCCCATGCACTAAACTGGCTTTAATATCCGAGTACCTAAACATGTCAAGAGGATATTTCATACAAATTCCATTTTGTATATTTCATAAATACTTGATAATCAAAATACCATAATCTCCAAATTATCAAGATATTGGTCGTTTAAAATAGGTCTCACTTATTGATAACTCAAAGAACGATAGTAACTTAATTATCTATTTATAATATACTCAGGATTAAGAAAAAATAACATATCTAATATCGCGTGAGATTTAATTCCTTTCACATAAATTTATCCTTGATTAAATCTCTTCCGATCCTCTCAGAATGACCATAATTCATTCCAATATTTTATAATAACCAAGACTGATCATTTCATAAAATATCAAGAATCTAAATAAAGTGCCCAACTTTATTCAACAACTCGTGAGAATTCATTAATTATGAGAACTCGTGATCATGCTCTGCGGACGATCCATATGATCATACTACATAATTAACTGACCTATGCGTAAAATATTGTAACGCCTCGAAATATACCCTAGTCGTTTTCGACATGTTTAGGTATTTCATATACAATTTTAAAATGTTTCATGAGTTAAATGCTAAACATTAAACGAGAGACCGTAAAATTTATAAGACTTAAGGATAAAATCGTAATTTGTCCAAAAAGGACTTAAAGTCATAAGTTAACAAGATTTGAGGCCAAATGAAATAAGTAAATCAATACTAATGATCAAAAGTCGAGGACTAAAAAGCAAATAAAGGAAAGTTTATTTATAACAAGGAGTTATGGGCTTAAAGACAATTAGAGAGACTTAAAACCAAAAATGGGTTTTCTTGTCTCACAAACATGGCCTAAGATATTTTGATTTAAGACCAAAATCGGGTCTCATTTTTGAAGGGAAACAAACCAGAAAGGGAAAGAGAGAAGCAAGAGAAGAGCAAGAGGAAGAAGAAGAATATGGTGGCATAACTGCCTGGGTGGTATGGATTCTATGAATTTTGGTATGGATTTTACATGGAAAGCAAGGATCTTATGGTTTTGTATGGAATTCTAGAGAATTTTATGAGTTCCAAACCTAGGGTTTAGTTAGGAATTGATCCTAACTCTAGGTTTAAATGAAATTGAGTTGAAAAACTCTAGCTTGGTTAATATAAGCATGGAATCCTCCCTTTGAGATTGGATTCATGAATTAATTGCAAAGTAATGGAGGTTGGGTTGAACAAACCCTAGTTAATTCTTGTGTTTTGGTTTGTGTATGGGTTATGACCCATATTAGAATGGTTTTTGAAGTAATTCATGAAAGGTTTTTGAAGAAAGACAATTATTGAAAGATGAATTTAGTATAATAGAGATTACAAGATGAATATGAAGGGGTTTTGATGTGTATATAGAGTATTGAGATGATTTGGGTAGTAATATATGGAAAAAGTGAAGAGTGCTTCACATTCGGGCATTTGAGGCACCCATCGGCACAGTCGAGCCACTCAAAGACAGAGGTTCTCGCTTTTTTCTATTTTGACCAAAGGTTCGTATTTTGACCATAACTTGCTCATTTCTGATCCGATTTGAGTGATTCAAGTTTCTGGTTAAAATAGACTTCAAGGAGAACCAAACATCCTGAAATAGCTACCTTCTAATTCCGACTCTAGGTGGCCCAAAAATTCACTCAAAGTGGGGCTATGTTCAAGCAAATTTCTGGTTCAGTTTTTGAACATAGTGTAGTCCCGATTGTTTCGACGTAATCTGAGAGTTTTTAAGTGTTCGATTCTTTGGTGGGATTCCAGAATTCGAGGAGAACCCTTAGCACCTTAGCTTAAAGAATACAAAGAAACTGTGGTCAGGTATGAAGTTGCTTCTCCTGAAAAAATAAGAAATTCAGACCGTTCCTAGTGTAATCCGGGTAAACCGACTAGTTTGGCATGAAAATGCCATAACTTTCGTTCGAATGATTCAATTGGAATGATTCCAATTTCTAAGAAAAGTAGATGCATCGAGGGACAAGAATACATGAACGATGTGCGAATACATCAGTATTCCTGTATAAGTATATGAAATATGAAAATGAACCGAAACATGAACATGAACATAAAAAGCAATATGTCATGAAATACGTAAAATAAAGATAGCTATGAGTTCCGGAAGACATAGGATCATAGCGACTACCTAGGACCGAAAAATGACCGAGTGGACGCCCCGCTGGGGTGCTTCCTATGACTTCATGGTGCTTCTAAGACTTCGCTGGTGCCACGACACTCACAAGCAGGCGTACCACGCTTGATCGGGTTCTTAGGCACTCCCCGTCGGTGCCACGACACCTCGCATCGCACACCTTCGTACTTATCAGACTACGCCCTACCCATTTCCTTACGACGGCCTGCGAAATGCATTGCATATATGATAAAGATATGCACAAAGAATAAGAGTAAAGATCTAAATGTACCTTTGTATCTGCTCAGAGTACCTTACGCACCCCCAGATCTCGACAAGCTTCATAGCACCCACGGGTACCCCAGATCGCAAATAAGTATATTCCGTGAGCACCCACGTACTCAGATCTGTGAAAATAAGTATAAGTTCCTTGTAGAATATAAGTATAAGTCCAAGAGGTACCTTGACAGTACTTCCCGTATAATGAACTGTGTAGTACTCCACGGGTACTTTCAGATACGAATAAGCTCAAACTCCTACGGGAGATCCGAATACATAAGCCTGTTATAAGCATAAGAAATTGTATAAGTCTAAAGATGACTCGATAGCATGAACCTAATAACTCGCTTTGTTTTGGGATATGTTTTGAACTGTATAAACCTCGGTATATGTATTCAGCGGCTTATCCGTACATACGACGGACTAATGTCTGTAGTCAGAGTAAGTCCGATTCGACCTTGTATGTGATATGATCATCCGTTTCGATCATCGTACTACGTACCTTCGTGACAAGAATAAGATCCGAAATATAAGAATCAAGTCTGTAACACAAGTATAAGATCCGTAAGACAAAGTACATGTCTGTGAATGCAAGTATAAGATCCATAAGACAAGTATATGCTCAGAAGACAAGTATAAGATCCGAATACATGGTAAGCACTGTGAATACAAGTATAAGATCCGAAATACAAGAATAAGTTCAAGAATACAAGTATAAGTTCGCATACGTGGAATACTTCAGTGGCTGGCACAGATATTTAAGTACCAAGATAAGTTTTGTAGTACTTTACGGGTACTTCCGTATAAGAATAAGTTCCGCAATAACAGTATACGTTCCGTAATATCTCTCAGAAAATCTACGTACCTTCAAACAAGTGTAATCTCGTGAGTATAAGTATAAGCCCCTATGGCATAAGTATCACCCTCAGAAGACGAAGGGTACCCCTCTCAGATAAGCATAAGTTCAGAACCCTACGGGAGATCCGAGATAGATATAAGTATCAAGACGTGTATGGCACCTCTCGTATAAGAATAAGTTCTATAACCTCACGTGGAGATTGAAACAAGTATAAGCTCGAGATAAATAGAGTACGCGGATAAGTACCTCCGTCATATACGTGATAAGTTCATTATCGATACGAGAAAATGAATAAGAATGTGTCCTTCGAGATATGAACCAAGATGAACCCAGGGTATCTTCAAGATAAGTATATGTCTGGATTGTATAATAAAGCCATGGAACATAAAACCATGCAAATTTGAATAAAAGGAATTCAAATCCGCTCTCACTATATATACTGCATCTCAGATAGACTTGTTACCCTATGGGAAATGTAAGAATTCTGTTAAAAGTCACAAGGTACAAGTAGACATAATTATGTCAATGACATGAATAGGAAAACGACCTGAAAACCCGAGAAAGTCATGATACATGTAAAAGAGACGAATTAGATGCCTTGCCATTGTATATGTCTAAGTTTGCTCAATATGATCCGAATTCGTTATACATTTGATTATATGAATTCATGAAGATCAGGATATCTGCTTCGTTATATGTTTATCATGTGTATCGCATAAGTTATAAGATATGTTTCACTAAGCGCAAAGCTTAAAGACGTGGCTTTAATTCGTGGTATGTACAGGAGTAAGACATGGAAACATCCGCATACACTGGGCCAACACACTTGTAAGGGTCTACTACATGTGGTTCATGTCACTTGTAAATGTAAAAGTACGCTTTTGTAATTGTAAACACCGTAAATGTGTATATATTTTGATGGACACTAACGTGGTAGTTCTTCGATATGTTTAAGGAGCATTTTGACGTGCTATATAGCGGCCATACCTACGTACCCGCCGCTTTTAAAAAAAAAAAAAAAAAATCAGGTAAAGATTCAAAGATATATCCTCGTTCCAACCTGGTTTGATCCGCCATCAAGCCTGACCGAATCAAAGTGACAAATATGTCGTGCAAAAACTTCATATTATTATAGTCAGAAAATGAAATTACAACTTGTCTTGCTCTTGGAGTTGTTAAATGTAACCAACTCACCACTTAAAGTAAGCCCGACCCTCGGCGACCCATACACTACATGTTTCTCAAACACACGTTCAGGAAGAGACTTAGTAAAAGGGTCTGCTAGGTTCTCCTTAGATGCCATTTAACCAATCGTGATCTCCCTCTCTATCAATGAAATCAATGGATCAAGTGGTACTTTCAATATGCTTCGCTTGTGAGACTCGTTCTTCGGACTGTGCTGACGGCCCCAATCGTTATCACAAGAAAGGGTAATACGATCTCACTGGTATCACATGAAGATCCAAAAGGAATTTCTAAGCCATACAAATTCGGCAAAATTTCCTTCAGATGCACCACATATTTAGCTTCGCCATGGAGTCAAGAACACAAGTCTGCTTAACACTTCCAAACAAATGGCCCCATTTAGTGTCATATATCCCGACATGTTGATTTTTACCTTAGCCAATATCCCCTTGAAAATCTGAGTCCGTATAACCAAGTGTTTTAAGACTCCCATCGAATACACCAACATATAATCCCTTATTCTTCAAATACTTCGAAAGTATATGTTTCATCACGCCCAATGTTCTACTCCGGATTCGATTGGTACTGCTTACTACTCCCATTGCATAGCAATATCTCGGCTTCGCAGGCAAGGAGTAGCATATATGAGACTACCTAATCATTAAGCAAGGTTTCATCATGAGTTCTCTGTGAGTTTTTGGTGATTGCTCCTTTAGAAAGATGAATTCCATGTCTAAAGGGTAGGAAGTCCCTTTGAATTTTCCATGCCAACCCGGTCACTATTTTATCAATGTAGGAGGTTTGGGATAAAGCTACACTTATTCTTTCGGTCTCGTAAAGTTTGATTCCTAGAATATAGTTAGCTTCACCCAAGTCCTTAATATCAAACCGCTTTCAGGTAACCCTACGCCCGACAACACTTCTTTCACACTATTTCCACCAATGCATCATCTACATAAAGTACCAAAAAAGACTACCACTATTCCTTGGTTTTATACACACATGGTTCATCAGTACTTTCAATCCATATAATCGGATAATCTTTGATCAACTCGATGTTCCAAGGACCGGATGTCATTAAGCCCACATAAATGCACTCCATGCAACTTGCAAACCATGTGTTCTCGACCTAAGGCTATGAACCCTTTCGGTTGTCGTGACATAGATATCCTCTTCTAGCTCTCCATTTAGAAAAGTTGTTTTGACATCCATTCACAATCCTCGAATCGAGCCGTCTAACTAAGAGAATCCCGATTTATTTAAGTACGCTACCACAAAGTTTCTAATTACACTCCATGCCCTTGGTGTAATCCTTGCCACTAATCTAGCTTTTGAAGGTTTCAACCTTCCTATCCGTCCTCTCTTTCTCTTTGTAGATCCACTTACACCCAATTGGTTTTACCCTTTGGTGCTTCTACAAGAGACTAAATCGAAAGTTAGGAACCTAGATTCCATCTCACCCGGCCCCATTGCCTTTTCCCCACTCTTGCACATCAACATCCTCCAATGCCTCGTATGTGGTAGGGTCACATCAGATATCCAAAACGACTTGATAAGTCTCTCCTAACAAGGCATACCTTGCGTGTTTACATATCGCCTCCCACTACGAGTTTGTCGCATCGGGTCATGTACATGTACGTATGATCCAAGTTTCAGCGGTTCGTGGATTACCAATCTCTTCATTATGTTCTTGTTTTGTGTTTCTTGAATTTGTTCCGAAATGCTTCCCTGTGTTTGTTCACCTTCTCGAGTACATTTTGTACATTTTCCTCTTGAATCACAACAGGAAACAGGGGTGGAAAATAGAGCTCAGTAGATCTCGAATCGAAATAAGCTCTTCAAGCGAACCACTTTACTCTTAGGTTTAAAATTGTCTTATATAACCTCTTCTAAGAAAGTGGCATGAGTAATTACTATCACCTTCTTTTCCTTTGGATTTATAGAATATTCCACCTCTCGTCTCTTAGTGGCAGCCACAAACATACACATTTATGTTCGGATTCCAACTTTGTTGTTTATGTACCAAGACATGTGCCGGAGCACCCAAATCCTAATATGAATCTAAGCCGGGCTTGCTCTTTCCATAATCTCCAGGTGTCTTTGAAACAAATGACGAAACTAAATTTAGTATGTATGCAAATGTTTAAGGGGCATATCCCCTGCATCGATCTGCAATGATGAATAATCGAGCATCAATTCACACCATATCTAAAAAGGGTTCTATTTCTCCCTTTCAGGATACTCCATTTTGCTGAGGCGTTCCAGAGAACATAATTGAGATATCCTCTGAGCCAAGTAAGACTTGAACTCTCCAGATAGTATTCACCGCTTCTACAGACCGGTTGCTTTGATATGAACACCCACTGCTTTTCTTCATCAAATTTATACTTCTAAATTTATCAAGTTCGTAATTTGGCCGCATTAGGTAAACATAACTATATCTCGAGTAGTCATCAAGTAAATGTGATAAAATACTCATACCGCCTCGGGTTTTGAACGCCATTGGTCCACATACATCGCAAAAATTAATTTAATCGTATAAAGGGCATCGATTTCTGGCCTTGAAAGGCCTTTGTCATTTTACTCTAAACATGATTCATATACTAGTATAGGTTCAAAGATCAAGGAATTTAAAATTCCACTTTTTAAATCAAACCAAGTGAATTTTACTAGAATTGTTTATGACCCCAATCAGAATGCCATATATAGGTTTCATTTGAAACCTTCCTTCTTAGATAAAGGAAATTGCTCATCATCAAAGATTTCAATAGCATTAATACTATAGGACATAGGAGTTAAAAAATATATACCATTTATCAATAACTGAACAAATAAAAGCGCTATTACTTTATTGAAACCGAGGAATTAAACCGTGACCGTTATACCATGTTCAACTAAACAATTACCGTAAAACCAAATTCCTCTTAAAATCCGAACAAATAAATACCCGATAAACATAAAGTCTTATTATTAAAACATAACTCCACTAGTCCTAACGCCATTACTGAGACATATTCCCGCTTCCCAACTTCAAGCTTCTTTGTCCTTTACTAAGTGGGTTGCTTTGTTTGAATCCACTGCAAAGAGTAACAAACATGGTTAGTGGCTCCTGAATCAATGATCCATTTATCATTGTAATTCTCCACTAAACAAGCCTCAACAAATATCATATATACTACTCCATACTCTGCTGGGGCAATCCTTCTTCCAAAGGGGTCTCTTCATTCGCACTTGAAGCACTTCGCTTTCTATTTCTTCAGACAGAAATACTGGGTTTGATACTGACTGCTTCCTTCTCGCTTTTGTCTCTTCTTTCCACCCTTAGGGTTTCCCTTAGGTTTTGAAGAACTTTCAAGATGATAAGCACTTCCTCGCTTCACGAGACCTTTCACACACTTCCTAAGCTCGTGCATAAGTCTACCAGAGTGCTTCAGCTTTGTTCATATTATAATTCATTTTGAATCGACCAAAGCTATCAAGTAGATTCTGTGGATCATGTCAATCTTCATCTCTTGATCCAAATTTTAGCCCCCATCACCTCCGTAGTACCGATAGGGCCCATCATTTTTAGACAATGATCCCGCATATCTCCTCCTACCATACGAGTGTTCATTAGTAAAGTGCCCCTATGGTCGCTGTTCAAAGAAGATCGCTACTTTTAAAGAAACATCCCATCTGCAGTCTGAATTATTTCTAATACACTCCGTGATCATTAATTTGCTTTCAGATGTTCTCGCAACGCCGGGCAAGAATATAACAAATGAATCGTCAGATTTCCGTCATGTTACCAAAATTGTTTAGTTTCCAAGCATTAGCAAGGCTCCCGGGTTTCTGAGTTGTCAGAATAAATTTTATTCTCTCTCAAAATCAAGGACAATTGGTTTTCCATAGGTCGTAATTATTTCCATCCAATGGATTTTTGACTCAAAAATTGTAAATGTAGGGATTAAAGATGCTATTTTCAAAATTAAAAAACACATATATTAATATTGAACTACACAATAAACATACAAATATGTAGATCCCTAGTCTACTTATTATTAATGTTTATTGGGTAACAATAATTTAGTTTCCATTACAAATACTTACGCTGGGCAAGACATTCAGAATAAACTAAACTCAACACAGATGTCTTTGAAGGCCCTACTAAGTTAGCTCCCTGTGAAGGCCAGGTAGTCTCACTCCTTAAAAACCTACCTCCTGTATTGCAGCCTCTTGGGGATAACACTAACACATACCATTCAAAATCGATTTCAAAAAACAACAACCATTGTTTCAATATTCTTTTTTGGCCCTTATTAACATTGATGTGTAGCCTGCTAGAGGGTTATTACTATTATTAAAATCGAATGTAATAACCATTAATTTAATTTCAAAATTATCTTTAATATCTAAAGATTGCCGACGCTTGGTTTACAACCTTATTAAAATTTGAAATTATTTTTTAGATCCAACTTTAATAAAATCCTACTATGCTTTTATCCACTGTGTGTCACATAACCATTTTATTATCGGACTTCTTTAATGGAGCTCTGTGTTTCGAATTAATTAAATTAATTTTTAACCTTCACTCATTCAATATTTTTATTATCACCACTAGGGTTTTCCCATAATAAATATTATCTAGATAAAACAAATATTATGCACATGTATGATATCAAAATGATGCAAATTATATTATAATCACCTATTCTAAATGGCATGTTAAGTATATATCATAGTTATATCCATATAATTTAAACAATTATAAATATAGAATAATTAATAGCCTTAATCCATGGTCCCTGCAGAAAGAAAATTATAGCCCAATAGTGGCTGGGCAGCCTAACTTGATATTTTACCTGCATTTCTTCTTTTCTTCAGGTCTAAGTCTGACTTGAAAATGCTGGGGACCGGCTAGTGGCTTTTTACCAAAACACAAACTCAACACGCCCCTATCAATCAAGACCAAACGTCACCGACTGCCACACAAAACTCGGATTGTCACGAAATTTTACAGGAGGTAGAATGTCCAGGAACCACCCCATAAAAATCGGCCTTATTCTCGATTAACGTTAGTTACCCCTTTTGCTATTTTTCTTTAATAAATCCGAATTTACATATAAAAAAAATCATAAGTGAAAAATAAAAAATAAATAAATCAAGGAGGAAACCTAATCTTATGATTACCTCCCTTGTTACATCCCAAAAAAATATAAAAAATCTACAATGGATTAAGGCTAAAACCAAACGGCCCATTCATAATACAAAATTATAAATAACATAAATAATAACCTTGTAGGTGCCATATATCTAATATACATCACATATACATGAGAAATAAAATTATGGATTCAATCTATCACACAATCGATTCAACTGTGCTCGATACCAATCGGCAGTTAATCATACAAATAAAGCCGCGAATCGCACACGTTATAACATATGACGAGATTCATTGGTCATTACTAACCCGTAGCATGCGTAAAATCTCTTCTAATCCACGACCTTCCAAGCTCTATTCTCTATGCTGACAAATCACGCAAGACTGAATCATGCGCAAACTACTGCGATCCGAAAACACTCCGAAACCTACAGCCGTCACTCTCACAGCTGCTTTTCTACTCGAGATTCAATATCTAAAATAATATCGTGAACTTAAAACCCCTGAGGCTACGAACAGCAGTATTTATAGAATGCAACCTAAACCCCAGGTTTTATAACACCTACCCAATAAACTACTTCCTTCTCAGATTCAAATAATCTGAACGGCTTCACATCTAACGAAACAATGCAGGGACCATTACCATTATTAATTAACGCTTCTCGAACAATCCGCCCAGATCAAGCATTGAAGATAAATCCAACACCAAACGCCGATTGTTAGCGACGACGACATTCAATTAATTAAAATAAACGCCGTTATACCACAGATTTTGATTTTAATTCAAATGTCATTGCTTTCGTCGACTAAGAATTATTGACGCAACGACATTGCCATGGCCGACGACACCGATTTAATTCAATGCCGCCGCTTCGCCACGGCTTCAAAGAAGACCAACGCTTCAGATTCCATTCCAGATTAAGCAAGACTACTGTGCGAATACTTTCAATGAACTGATTTTATCTTTTTATTTCTTTAAACACCCTATTTCCGCATAAAATTCAAAATAACGCTCTTCAGATTTTCAAACTATTCTTAAGTAAACTGCATACCTTCGTTCATTTTTTGAAAACGATTTTTTATTCTGAAAAACAATGAAAACTGAGAGAACACATTTCATTTCAAATTTTTTGTTATGAAAAATATAAAAATTACATTAAACATTACGTTTTTTTATTCAAATAACATAATTTTAGTGTTCTTTGTGTTTATAAAAACTGTTTTCAAGAACGGTTTAAAATAACAGGGAATCAAATAGGCCTTTAAAAAACAGAAACCAAAAACAAATAAATTATACAAATAAATAGATATAAATTATTAAATTTTATATTTATTAAAAAGAAAAAAAGAAGGAAAAAAAAGAAAAAAACCCTTCTCTTCTCCTTCGAAGTGGTACTAGCAAAGGGATAACAATGGAGCCCGAAGTCTCAATTTCAACCTTCAATTTCAAGCCTTCTTCCAAACGTCTCTTCTTCGATCGCCATTACGGTTGGGTGTAATGCTCTTATTTCTCTTTCTCAAAATGATTTCACCATCTAAAGCTTTCGATTTTCATTTAGTTTTCTCTTCATTTTGATTTCATTTTCTTTCAGATTCGACGAATAAAAGATTCCTTCCCTAAGAAGCGTCTGGCGGCCGAGGAATGAGTTTCCCGTTTTCTGACCTAACAAACATTAATTACTCTCTTAATTTTTTCCTTTTTTGGCGCATTTTCTCGAACGTTACGTTTTATTTTAATTGTTTTATTTTTCTATGAATAATGAACTGATGACGGAGCTTGTCCATTGAAGGAATGAGCTTTATTTTTTATTGGCCTTTTATTATTTTTCCGATATACTAATTTTTGTTTCAAGTGTTAGTTCTGTATATTGTTTTGGCCACAGCTTTACTTGAAGAAAGTTACGGAATCGGATTGGTGATGATTTTAAGTATTTTTAGTTTCTGTAGCTCTTTCATTTTTTAGTTGTTTTAGTTGGATGCTTGGTTGCTGAGTAGGTCTGTGGTTTGGTGGTCTAGTGGCCTTACAAAATTTTCTCCCTGCTTGGTTTGAAGAAATCTATAGAAGTTGATTTCACTATATTTTTTGTTGAATGGGCCATTGATTTTTCGCCTCGGTGAGCCAGCTAATAACGGTGAGAATATCATGGCAAGTAGAAGTTATCTCGGTTTGCTTTATTTACTAGCAATTGAGAATGTATTTATAGTCCTCTTTGAATAACCCATTCACGTATAAGGTTTCAAGTATTCTACTTTGGTGGAAAGTTTATTGTTGAGAACTTGAAAGGAAGTACACAAGAGAAGAGACGTTCTGGAAAAGAATAATTAGGGAAAGATAAAGAACTAGTGAGTGTTGTCGGATGGGGGGAAAATATATTGTTACTGTGAAATAAGACCTATTTAGTATTTAAGAATAAGATCCCCTTCTGTTGAAGAGATTAAATTGAGGATTTAAATTACATATTCAAAAGGCAAATAGTGTAGGATTATTAGTTCATTCTCGATGATGTCCTCAGCTTCCATTGGCTCACTGAACAAAAAGGACATGTTAGTAGATGTTCTTCTTATATGATTCAGTAATGCCTAATTATTTAAATTGTGAGATTGACTGGTTAACATTTCTTGATTCCTATCTCATGATTTTCTTAAGATATTAACAAAAGAAGTATTCATTCTTCGAGTCCCCTGAAAATAAAGTAATCCATAATGCATTTTGCGTCTAGGAAAGGTCCCTTAGTTAAGGAAGGTTCTTTGGTATAAAGTCTTGTCAGGTTTTGGTGCCATCAATAACTAAGAACATGAGCTAATAGGATTTTATTATCCCACTACGATCAAGAATGCTTCACTCCGATGCCTATACTACTTCTTCTTCTAGCGCTTGAGATCCTCGGATCTAAAAATTCTCAAGACTGCTCACGATATTCATATTAATCAATCCATAAGCTTGCGCCTTATATGAGAATGCATTATTTGACACAGATGGGGAAATTTCTGTCACAAGTAGGCCCTCGTTCCAAGTTTCAGCTTCAATTTATTCCCCATTTGTTGATTTGAAAGTCCAAATATGATTCTATTTGTTTATTTGACTCTCCACGGCAGTGATGTGGTCGCACGTGAGGGAGGGTGTTTGGCGATATTTATATTAACCTCACCTCAAGTAGTTTGAGTTTTGTAGAGAGTTTGGCCATTTAATAAAACACTGGGCACATTTTTATTTTTTCTCAAGGATTCACAATTAAGATTTGTGCGTAAAAATCTGAAAGTAATGTAATTTTTCGTTGGTTGTGAAAGAGAAGTAATGGAAAGGATTTTGTTTGATTTGATACTGAATGTTTTTTCTGAATTTCAGCATTGTTTTGTGATATTTCACCGATTTTGTGATTAGCAATATTGGTGATTTGCTTCGTCATTTGTATTGCCGTATCAAGATATTACATCTCAAATTGGTTAAAATTAAAGTGTGAGGGGTCGTGGGTTTGTAATACTTAAAGTCTAGGCTATAGTCCACGCTTCTTATTGTTGATGAACCCAAACACTGGGCCTATGTGGGCAACCTTTCTTCCAACCAAACAAATAAGAATCTAATATATTTCCTTAGTTTTTGTCTTAGCTTTGCTAAAACTACCCCAAATAAAATGAGTATCTAATATATTTCCTTTAGTTTTTGTTTCGCTTAAGTAAAATCACTCTAAAGTTTCGTCTAAGGTGAGTGAAGGAAGTTGATTATGCATGGTAAGTGAGTAAAAGGTGTTTAGAATGGTCTGTATGCCTACTCTTCTATTACAGTCAGTTTTTTAACGTCAATATCCATTTGTTGTCTAATCGATACACCCACCATGCTCTTATTTTCTACTAGTGTTCTTCTGGCTTAATAGATTGCATAAGAATTGCAATGTTTTTTTCACTTTATTTTGAAAATTGCACCTGCCAACTAGAGCTTTTCACTAATTTGTTTTGTCGGTGCTCTCACAGATTAACCTTGCATCCAACTCTGCAGTTAAAGTTATTGAAAGGCCAAACTTGCTTTTGCCATAGGAACTGCAAGCTAGTTTTGACAATCAATTTCACAAATTTATGTCTTCGATTCAAAAACTAGAATTCAATTTGCTTGCCATCAGCTGAAATTCTGTATCAAGGTGGCTACTTGATTCTCTCTCACATCTACATAAAGAAAGCAAGAAAGTAGAGTCAAATGGATACTACAACAGCTTAAGTTCACAAATTTGTGTAAACTAATATCAATTTTGTCTTGTTTTGATCCATACTAGGCATGTATATGTTTGATAAAGTGCATTGTTTATTATGATGATGGTGGAATCTAGTTTTGGTAGTATATTGTATCTCAAAATATGGTTGAAAGCACCAAATTTGTGGTAAGTCCGTTACCCATTTCAAGCTCCTACTTTACTGACATGTGGAGCCTAGCCCAAACCTGATTGGGGCTGCTCTCTGCTTGTAGCCTGACCATCGAAGCATTTTAGGCTCCGCCTGTGCGCCTTTTTAGGCTCGCTGCATGAGAAAATCGGCCCCTCATCTCTATTTAATCGAATTTTTTTAAATGATAACGAACTCTATTTATAATATATAATTGTTAAACTTTATTATATAAGCTAATCATTAATTTTGAGCCGAAGAGGTTAAAATAAAAAATTGGTTTTAATTGTCTGCAGCTCCACCAAGTCAGACGTCTCATTCGTTAGGCTCCATCCCAGCCTATCTATTAAAATGCCTGTACTAGCCGCATTTCATGAACGCAAAGCTGGGGCTCAAATTTGTACCGACCATTAATCCATGAGCAGGCTTGCCAGTTGGGTCACAGCTTATTTCTTCCTGTCATAAGAATCCTGCCAAATGATGGAGACCCCTAGTTTGTGCTGTATTGTCTCTGATATTCTTATTAATTAAATTTGTGAATGGAATTGGCACAAATTCTAAAAGTCATCAAACATTTGCTACTAATTCTTCAACTTGTATGAGGTATTCCATGCTTACAATATTGAAGAATATTGTACAAGCTAGAGAAACTACGAAGCATTTCATTTTCCTGTAAAGAAATTATCTACTGCTTGTTCTTGCTGAGACTCGAACTTTGCCTCTACGGCGCCCCACCCTAATCCATAACCGTAGCAATTTTTGGCTGAATGTTGTATTTTGATTCTTTTCTTGATCTTAATTTTCCTATATTCGGAAAATGCGTGCCCATTTTTGCGGGTGTTCTCTTCATTTTGGATCTGCATATGGTTCATGTTCTTATGTTTTATTTTTTAATTTATTTTCTTTCTTTTTTATGATTTTATATAAATGGTTTAGAGGAAAGCTAATACACACCCACAGCAAATTGTGGTGGTGATCCTCTTGTAGGTATTGCTGATAAGTGGCAGACCCAGAAAACAAGTTAAGGGGTAAAACACTAGGATTGTGATTAGTTTTTGAAAAGCATTAAGGAAAGAAAAAAAAATTGATTGAGGAAAATAATTTTTTTTATATTTGATTGTCTAATAAAAAAAAATTTTAAAATAAAATTACTTAGAAATGAGGTATTTTAAAATTATTTAATATTTATATTGATAAATTTTGCTTTAAATAAAGTTGATTTGAGGTTGCAAATAAAACATATTATATGAAATTTAATTATATTTTTTTATCTTTCCTTCTACTTTTCCCTTCCTATTTTGCTCTTTTAAATTATATAATTTTTATGTTTTTCTCATACAGTTGAGAAGCTTTTGAGTTGTAATTTTTACATTTTAATAAATATTTTTTATGGGTGTAATTTTTTTCCCCCTCAGAAATTCCAGCCCTTGAGCTCCTTTTTATTTTTTATTTTATCTGATCGTGAATGTCTACTCTGAGAAAACGTGTGGGCTACAAGAGCATTTTTTAATTATTATTTTTTTATGGTCAAGGTCTACTCTGGAAAAAAAACGAGTGGAATCTATTCTAATTTGTTTCTATCTAGCAAAAGGTACAAGGGATCAACGGCTATTCTTCTCTCTGTTTCAGCTTCACCTCTATCTCACCCAAAAGACTTGAAGCCCTCAGCTTCTCAAGGTCTGGAAGGAAGGATCTTCTCCAAGATTGATATTGGTTTCCACACCACGTGCGATGAATGATTGGTTTCCTTAGTTATAAGTTTGAACTTTGATAGTGGAGTAGACGGAAGGAACACTGGAATACGGAATACCACCCACAGAATAGCACTGCCCCCCCTATGTTTTTGGTAGGTGGGCCACCTCCAACATTGGCCGTTCGGCAGCGCATTCTGATTCCACCTTCCCCCATCCTTATTCAAAATTATAATTACATTATTACCCCCAATTATTTTTTATATCTCTTGCTAATATACGCCGTCGTCTCCCCCCTCCCTCTTTTTCAACCCAATCCATCTCCACTTTGTCATTGCTCGCCACGTGTACTGAACGACACATGTCTTTACACGGTACAATTTCCAACTGTTTGTCCGTCACTCTCCAAAACACCAGCTATTCCTATTTGTCGTGATATCTGGTAGGCTCACGTTAGAATCTGTTGTGCTATAATGCGCCGAAGAATTTCCCCTTCAGATTTAGCACTATTGTTTATTTAGTATGATTCATTATTTTAATAATTCCAATCATAAAAGATATATTACAATTATTGAACGGCATTTTTTGTTTTTACTTTTGCTTGTGTAATTTTTATATAGAATCACAATTATTTTTTACGCAAGAAAGGCCAACTAATTTAAAATCTAATTTCTTAAATGATACATATACAATTATTTTCAAATCGATAATATTATATACTTTTTTCCTTTTCGAATTTGGGGTTTACACTTTTATTACTTTCAAAATTTTAAATTGCGGCTAAAAGTTCTTTCCTAAAAGCATCTTTACTTTTTTTTTAATATTCATCTTATGTGTAAAGCTTACGTGGAAAAAACTATACTAAAACTAAGATTATTTTTCAAACCATGTTTTTCTTAGATTTATTTTAGATTTTTGTATTATTTTTCTAAAGACATCTCAAGTCTTGCAACAAACACCTTCCCAAAGGCACCAAAACCGTATATTGAAAAATATTTATTGAAGTAGATACTTTTGATACTCTTTCAAGCTTATGACACTTTTATAAAATTCAATTGCAAATGTTAAAATTAATTTTTTTAAATAGATAATTTTCATAATTGAATTGCAGTTTGTTTTCTTTTAAGTAATAACTTCGTACTGAGGTTATATACCATTGATTTTCAAACTTTTTATTAAAGTGAAAATGTGAAGGAAAAAGGAAACTTAGAGTATGGGTTTGTTGGAGAACCCTAGCATCTTTTCATTTTATTGGGAAACTTAGCTTTCTTTCTATTTTTCTTTCTCTCGCCAGTAAAGGAGGGCGGTTTTTCGTTTTCCATAATTAAACTCCTTCATATCATTTGTCCACTCATATTTGAGATCTCTCTATCAATAAAGTGGTTTTTTCCACTCGATCTAACAATAAGGTGGTTTTTTCTACTCGATCTGAGTTTTCATTTGATTTTTCTTTGTTTCCTTATGTTTTTGTCATTTCTTTTATTAAGAAGGTAGCACTTGTAACGACCCGTACCAAATAATACAAGCTTTAAAACGTCAATTCAACACCAGTACGCGAGTCACTGACTTTTTCGGGCGATGCATAATTTCGGCCGACCAAGACACCATTTCAGAGTCTTGTCGACACGAAGCTCATAGACGGCCAACGCCAAAATCGACTTACTGATGTAAAGTTATGACTCTCGGAGTTAAAGTGGCAAAGTGTTTTAAAGAATGCCCAAGTTGCCTTCACAGCTTACCCGAAACGACCCTATAAATTTATATAAACTCTACTTTTATGTGCCAATGTAACTCCTAAATTTCAACACACCTTACCAGCTCCAAAGCTCCTGTAAACTCCCCAAAAACCTTGAACACGAACCTGGCCATTGCTTCGACCCATTTGCACCAAACGGTTCCGCCGCTGGAGGCCACCGCCACCACCCTTGCACACGCACTGGCCAGGGAGGAGCGCCACCGTCGGACGACCACGCCGATAAAATTTCCCGCCACCACGGACGCCCGACGGCCGACGGCTACGGCGGCGGCGCCACCTGGTCGTCTGGATGGTATTTTCCGCTATTCCAGCTGACCCATACCTCCTCCCACCATTTTGACCCTCTAAACTCATTTCCGTGGTCCCTTTCGCAGATTCCTCATCGCTTGAGCAGGCGCATTAAAAAAACAAAGTCATCGACCATTGATCGAGTTTTCTACACCACAAAGAATTTTTTGACCAAGGTAAGGTACCATGTGTTCCCCGGGTCTCGCTTTCCGATATATGGTTTGTGAATTTTGACGCCGCTTGGTTAGTTTTCCATTTTGGGTCATTTAGGTAATTACCGAGAAGGTTGATTAAATTAAGTACCACCTGTCAAGTTTGGCAAAATCAGCGATGGATTAGTGAAATCGATGTTTTTATGAATTACTGGATGGTTCACCAGAAATTAGCTCCCGTGAAAAGCCCCGCTTGGTATCGGTCTATATACATCATAGAATCGACCCGCTCTGAGCCCAATTTAGATTGCCATAGTTCTAAAAGTTATTCTAAGGCCTTCGGGGCATCCCAATGTTGTCGTTCGGGCTTATTTGAGCCTAAGTGGCGTTTTTATTTATATCACAAGCACTCACGCCGAAGCCGAGACGATCCGCAGGAGCAGACTCTGAAATACCTATACCGTGGTTTCGCTTATATGCTTTAAATGTTTTGTGGTATTATATCGTATATAATTATGGTTAATTATTTAATAAATATATCATTTGATCGAATGGTTGGTTATGCATAAATAGAATTTATCTGCCATATAAACAAGCATTATTTCATGCGACTTTCATTTTCAACATTTTAAATATTTAAGTTTTAACAGCCTACACGAATAGCTCGCAGATAAATATGTCGGGTAATGCGGTCGAGGTTTTAAACCACTTCAAAACTCACGCTTTAAGAAAGAGAGTTTTTGGTGATTTTCAAGTAAATTATTATAATACGCACGCGAAGCATACAGTAAGGAAACGATTATATTACTTTCCACGCCGTGATGCTCTGGATTACCCAAAGGTTTGGTTACTGCCACATGATGGCTCTGCTTACCCGGCGTTTATTAGTTGCCATGTGATGGCCTCGCTTACCCGAAGGTTTTTGAAGGTTGTCACGGATGGCTCCGCCATCTGCCGCTATTGGGCTTGTCACGTGATTACTGCTTAACCGAAGGTTTATTGGTTGCCACGCGGTCGCGAGGCCTGCTTACCCGACATTTTATGATGGGTATATGGTACCTGCATACTGCCGGGTTTCCACTGGGCGATAACCATTCAATATTTATTACACAGATTTCATGATTATTTTTGCTACATGATGACTCATACACATGATACTTTATGCTCAATTTTAGGTTGTGAAATAATTTAGGCTGCAATTTTCTTAAAAATCATGTTTGCTAAATTTTTGAGCATACCTCATATCGTTTCTACCTCTTAAAAATGTGGTTTATAACGCTTAAACCAGAACCCTTACAAAAGAGTCAATACGCCCGAGGCAATGTTCGAAAAAAGAAAAACATTATTTTCCTATAATTACACATGTCACCATCGGCATTTATTATCTCATGTTTATCGTTTTTTAAATCGTTCTAGGTCCAGCAGTCATAAATTTACCTCGCACCAGATTCAACACCGCTCTTTCTCGCTACAAATGGCAAGAGATTTATCTCATCTACCGTCTCATGATCTGACTTATTTATCTTTATTCAGACCCCCAAATCGCAAATACTCTGTAATGCTCCGATATTAAAGATTGAACCCATATGAGTCCCATATGTATGTTTGTGGTTAATCGCACTAAGATGCCTGGCCGTGGATTTAAGTCATCGTGGATTTTTCTATATATAATCGGCGTGATTACCAGATCATGAGCTGCTTACTTTTCTAAAGTGGTTCCATCAGACCCCATGGATTGTACAGTGGGATTTCACTAGCTGACCACCCTGAGAACCCCGGGAGGGTATCCAGTCTGGTCCGTCAAAGACGTCACAAGACAGCAAGCTCTCACAAATTCTTGTTCGTCTGGCCAAATATGTTTCACTCCGACTCGAATTTTAGTATTCTATGTGATCTTAAGATTACCAATTACAGCTCTCGAGCCGTTTCTTCCAATGTTTTAAAACCACCGTTACCTGTAACTTAAAAGTTACCGCTCACTGCCTCACTCATTTCGATCGATTACCGAATCCCATGCTGACCCTTGGTAATGTAATAAATATATTATTTATATTTTAAAATATATAATTAATAATATTTAAGATATTATTTATTATTTTTTATATAAATAAAGTATTTTAAAATTTATTTTAAAATATGTATAATGTTTTAAATATGAAAACATATTAAAATCAATAAACTTATTTATATAAATATATAATTCCTTTGTTAATATCTAAAATAATTCATAATGACAAAGAAGGTAAAGTTAGCTTCAGAATCTCCCTTTCCATGCTCGAATCCATGGTCATCAGATTTAATCGAATTTTTTTAGTTACAAACCTTCTAACCCTATGTTTTCTACTTAACTTAACACATTTCATTTCACATGTGCACCAAAATTTTATTAACGTTTTATCTTGAAAACAAAAATTATGGGAACTCGTCGATTCGACCGCGGCTCACCTGTCGACCGCCGGCCTGAATAAAACCCGTTTTTTGCATTGATCCCGACTGGTTTAGGTTTGGCCGACGGTCCGACGGCCGAACTCGCCGTCCTGGTCCAGGCTTTTAAAACATTGGTTTCTTCTTTTTATTAACTTGAATAATGTGTTCGATGTATCGATCGCCGTGTCAATAAATGTTTCTTCCTAGTCAAAATAAACCATTGTAGATTTAGAAAAATTTAAAGCTAAGTATATGTAATTTTTCAAAAATACAGCAACAATGGCCATTCAAGCTTCCTTTTTAGGGTCAAGGTCTACCCTTTTATGGTCTAAGGTCCGTCTTGAGAAACGTGCGGGCTCCAGCAGCTTTGAATTCTCCTTCTATCTTGCAATAACTTCAATGGCTATTCTCTCTCTTGCAGCTTCTAAGTTCTAACTCTGCCTCACCAGAAGACTTGAAGGAAACCCTTGTCTGGGAGAGGTATGTATACCTACTTTTCCATTGATGAGATTAATTACTGATTCTTGTAATGATAGATGATGGTATTGTAATTCTTTTCTTATTATTTCCCTATATATATATATATATATATATATATATATATATATATATATATATATATATATATATATATATATATGCCTCACTGATTCTATTTTATACCATATATCACAGTTTGAGGAAGGAGCTTAGACCCTAAATTGAAGGGATGAGTCTTTGGTTTAGTTTTTATGGGTGAAAAAGAAGAGAGAAAACCATATAATGGATATTGAAATGTGGAAGAAAGAAATTGATAGAGAGGAGAGAGAATAATGGATGTTAAGGAATGGAGGGTTGTTTTTGGAGTAGTTTAATTTCTATTTTAATGGCAAGTACTCCATCCTATCCGTGGCTTTTTCTCGCTTAAAGAGCTTCAAAAAGCTACCGACAATTATAATCCGACCTACTTTATTGTCGGCAACCAATACAGTATGGTATAAAGGTTGTTTGGAAGGTAGAGTGATTGTGAAGAATTACAATGATTATTTGGTATTAGTTAATCCCGAAATGGTAAGTAATGAAATAGCAGAGCGTTACGCGTTGAGCGCACGTTTTGAAGCTGGGATGTCACAGAAACACCAAAGCCCACTTAAGCCGAATTCTAAGAATGGAATTCTCGATTATAAATTAATAATCTCAACCCAACTAGTTTATCGTGGAGGATTAGACTAAAAATTGCAAATGAGAATGCTTCAGTAATTACATATCTTCATTAAATTCCTGTGCCAATCATTCATAGAAATATACATCCGATATTTCCACTTGGACTACACTTTAGTGCTAAGCTCTCGATTTTATACTTAGATGGTACTCCCCCGAGGGGCAAAACACAAGTAGATACAATGAACTCCATTATCGAAAAATAATGGTTATGCAAAGACCCGAATTGTGATCAGATTGCAGGTATTCAGAGAAGAGGATGTTTTTGGCTTTGTCTACTTTTACTCTTCTTCTAAATGTGAATGAGAGATCCAGAAGAATGAGAAAATAATTTGAATATCACCACCATCCACAAACGAATGAGACCGAGATAGTGCGTAGAGGCGCAGGCAAGTAGGGTCAAAAAATAAGCAGAGGCAGATAAAGAGGAGGAGGAGTAAGGAGTCCACCACCACCATTCCAAGGTGTATCGAGTTTATCTCTCAAGTGTCATACAATGAATGATTGTTGACTATGCACTCGTCAGTAGAGGCAAACAGGAGAGTAGTGAGCCACCACCACCCATTCCAAGGTGTATCAGGGTTTATTCTTAGGTGTCATACAATGAATGAGATTGTTGATCCTACAATTCTGACTGAAGCAGAGGCAGCAGGAGGAGGAGGAGTCCACCAACACCATCACCACCAATTCCAAGCAAAGACGTAGCTTATTCTCAAAATATGTAATGAATGCGTAGGAGAGGCCATTTATGCCGATGTTGCAAAACAACTCAACGAATTCAAAGGTACTAAAGACCTTAATTTCTTCATCACTCCCTACCTTCTTATATTTAATACATGTTTATATGTATAGAAAAATAAGATATTAGTTTAACAAAGCTCTTCCTCTAACAATATAATTTTATTAACCTTCCTCTAATTATTTTTTCTTCCTCTGACTTAATTTGTTTTTCTAACATGCGTAGGGGATTTCATTTCTAATGAAGTAACCACAATTATGACTTCAACATGCAATCTTGATGTCCCAATGATAAAAGCTCTAGAGTTGATATGACATTAATTAGGTTTTAATTTTAAGTGAGACTTTTATATTACTTACTTGGACGTGTATACTATGCTTAATTTATAGATCAAACTTTTAATTTATTTAATGGGCTAGTGTTGATGTTTCAACTAGACTTTTTACATATGCAATCCATTTACCACTAAATGGAAAGTATAGCCTTGTCCAAACATCATTGCACATTATTAGATATATATAATTTGATTCCATGGTGGCTTGAAGGTGTTTAATAGTTGAAGGAAGGAAAAACGCTGAATGAAGCGGTTTCTCCATGCGGTTAAAATCTTTTTTGTTATGGGATCTTTTGAGCCTTTTTTATTTTTTACTTTTTATTTTTGCGGTGTTGGGAGCTTTGCGAGCCTGTGGGTTTTGAATAAAAAAAAATCCTCTGCGTGCTTTTGTTTTCAAGCATAAAATTGTAGTTCCTGTGGATGGCTTTAGCGCTAACTCGAAGAGGTGCATTATTTTCTTCATTTTTTCTGTATCAACCACCTTTTCATTTTTCAAAGACAAGATAATCCTTGTTATGGCTACCTCATGGCCTCAGCTAATAGGGTAATCTTTTCCTTGGGAAAGTGGTAGGTCAGTCGAGATGTAGGGGTGGGTCAGATAAGAATCTCAAGATCGATAGGGCTGATCACTCATTGAAAGAAAATGAGGAAACTGACAAAGTGCCTCTTCTCAAGTTCAAGGATTCCACGAGAAGACAAACCATCCTGAATTTCATCTTTCCTTTTTTCTTTTTTTTTTGTCTTTTAAATGGAAGAAGTTCCCACGAATATTGAACAAGACGATCTGCTTGGGACCCACTTCTCCATTTTCAAACGAAATCGAAGACCAGAGAGCTCAAGCAGGCATTAATTGACATCTCAAAAGGATTTTTTCTCAAAACTCCACGCGAATTAAACCACTTGAACAGAAGAAGTGTTGGGAGGGAGTTTGAAAGATGAATGGCAGCGATTCGATTTGGAAGAAGCAGAAAAAGACGAATGCTGACATGTCACATGAGAATTGAATTATTTGTTTGTCCTAAAAGACACGCCAGAATCCATATTACTAATAGACCTTTTTTCTCCAATGATATGAGACTAGGCACTAGGCAGCCAAGTAGATGGTGTTAGGCGGTGACCTGGAGTGGAGTCATCTTGACAAGGATGCTGCCATGGAAATTCCCTATTGCATCGTATATTCTGAAATGACATCTATTCTAGTATATGTTGTGTCTCTAATATATCAAGTCTTGCAACAAACACTTCACTAAAGGCACTATTGGGACTTTAGACGTCGAATCCTCAAAGATCAAGTCATGTGAGCCAAGTTGTCGTGAGATTCCCCGAAAGCATCGTAGCGCGAACGCGAACCCCGATGACTGATCCCTATGATCGTTGGCACGATATAAACTTGCAAAATAAAGGACTACATGCGACTGGCTAATTATCCAATGTGACAAAGTTTCAAGAAATGCTGGAGAGGAGGAAGGGATCAGCGTTAGCTCGACCGCTTTACTTTTCACCATGGGAGTCCTCCCGACGAGCAGAGAATCTGCTTCACTTAATCCTCCTCCTTCTGGAAGAATCCTCTCTTATAAATAAAATCTCTCATTCCTTATCAAAGACCATTTCTTCCTTTATCGCTGCTAACCTTCCGAGGTCGAGATTTCCAAACTAGGAAATTCGCGGTCAATACCGCGCATTTCCACTTTTATCCGTCGTTTATAAAGAAACTTGTTGCCATAACTAATAGGGGATGGCCTACCAAGTGATTCCTGAGTCCCAGACATCGCCTGCCAACTCGAAGAGTTTGACCTTGCTTCCTGTGCGCTAGGACTCTTCCGTCCGGGAGGTGCTCGCTTGGCCTGGGCCAGCAAGCGGAATCAGCCTCACGACACAAAGCCACACCGCCCCAAGCCCACAGCCCTCGAGCCCATCGGTGCAGCGATCTTAAAGATCACGGTACCCAATAATGTTCTTATCTCTCCGACCTGGAGTTTTTATGCTATTTCACTGGGGGAAAAATATTACTGCTTCCAAATGTCGATGCTTTAGAGCTGAAAGGTTTTAGGGGCGAATGATTAGCGCTTTGTCGCGCTCGAAAGGCGATGCTCACGCAGGCGCTTAAAGCGCACGGGCACGCACGCCTCCTAATATGCATCATGAGAGTCTCGCTTTGACGGCGCATTTAATGCGCCTAATGGCACCCTTCCCCTATAAGTATGGGTAGTGGTTTCAAGAGTGGTTTCTTTTACGTCTTCTCAAGAATCTTTGACTCCTGCATTTTACCTTCCCCTGCGATTCTACAAACTTCCCTTTCTAAGGAGCCATTGAAGACTCTTAACGCTTTGCCGACTTTTGATTTTCCTGTGAGTGTTTGCAACTTAAACCTTTTTCGTCACCGGCTCGCTGAAAGGCCTTATCGTCAGTTCTACTAGTTTCAGACAAGCTGATACATATTTTTTGGTTTACGCTCTTAGGTTTCATTCCTCAATGGGTTATAAAACCTGTGGAGGTGGGGGGTGGTGGGGAATTTCCTTCATCTTTCGAGGGTCTCTTTTCCTCTCAAGTCACTCTCTCTTCCCGTTTTTACAGCTTAATGGCAAAGAGGTTACGAAGAGGTTTCCACTGGGCCAAAGCCGGGCGCCGGAGGTGACTCCCTCGAAACGCCATCAGTAGCGCCTAGCTTCGCCGCCATGTCTCAGAGAACCGAGGTTATATAGCCAAGATCATGCCGAAATCAGTTTGGAGACGTTAGACGGTGCGGCTGTATCAACTATAGGGGAGGCAGATAATGCTGTCTACTTTACACAAGAGTAATTTGATGCTAGGCTTCGCCTCCCCATTCCATCATCGATGAAGCATTTCCTTCATTTCACCTGGGCACCTCCTGCACTCGTACACCCGAATGTTTTTCGGATTTTGATGGGTCAGGTGTGGCCGAACTCTCTATAACAAATTTTAGATATCTTGCCATAGAGACCGCTTTATTTACGCTTAAAGCTTCTGGATTAAGGGTCGCTTGTCTATGTAGTCTACTGGGGCCCCCGATCAGAATTTGTAAATCCGCCCCCGACTCTCCCAAGACCGAGGCTTAAAAGGGTCGCCCCGGTCAAGGGTCTGCAGATGAGACGCCTAGCTCTTCTGGCCTTCCTTTGATGTGGAACTACCTTTCATTCCCAAGTGTGTCTCGCCATGCCCTTCATTTTCCTCGATGTTTCGATATTGACATACCTCTGTTTCCTTAATGATTTGTAGGTAAGCATAGGCAAGGTCGACTAGTCAATTGAGTTGAGAAGGCAAGGCTGGGACCGTGATCTACCGACGCTTAGATCACAGAGAGGAGCGCCTATCACGAGCTCCTTCGTCTCCTCAGGAAGAACCTGTAGGAGTCAGTCTCTAATTTTTTCCCCTTACATAGTGTCTGTTCTTCCCTATCCTCTACCCAACGAGGAAACGCTACGAGGCGGCACTGCTCTGCGCACTTTCAGGAAACCCCGTAAAAATCCAATTTTCTCAAAACGTAAAATCAGAATTTCCTGGTGAAAACATTAAAATTTTTCTAGATCCTCGATGACAAAACCCGACTTCACCGCTGAATTGTCTCGCCGAAATCTAGCTACCACTGCCAATTGGCCGACCCGAGACAATGGACTCAGACGCCGGTGAACGAGCATCACGTATGACACATGACAGATTTCAGTGGCACACAAGGTGCCACGTGTCAAGATGTGTCTACCAACTCGGTACTCGCGCCCACGTCGACACGACATGACGCCATCGGCGAAAAAGTCAAAGCTTCGCACTGATGATAAAGAATCCTCTCAACCAATCATAAGAGTGACACGCATAAAGAGGGACCAAACGAAACTTCTTCTCCACTTTTGGAGCTGAAACAGGTAGTAGAGGGAGGAGGAGCTTAGAATTCAAAACGGAGTTTATTTAGAGAGAAAGGTGCAACTTCTCTCTGCGATTCGGAGTTCCTGACCGTCGGACGTCTCGGCCGCAGTTGTCATCCCCATGGCAAAGTGGACTACACGTGGGCATTCATTTTTCGTAGAGCTGACAAACTCCAATGGCGAGTGTTTTATCCTACTTGTTTTACCCTCATAATGGTTAAGGACGCTGAATGATTGGAAGCATGAGGGTCCGCTTTTGACTCTGGCCCTAAAACTTAAGACCTAATTGTCGAAAATTTTGAAGTTTGCTTGACAAATCTCGCGGATACCACGATCGTTCGGGGTCGTTATGTTTGAAATTATGCATTAAATTGTGTTTCGTGAGTAGGAGGCCGGGGGGTATGAATCTCTGCCCACCAAGAGGAACCGAGTAGATGAGGGCCACTACCGACAACCCACTTGCTCGTTTTGGACTATAAAAACAAATTCCTGCTCATAGGAATGGACCAAAATGTCCACAAGCTGTGGAGGTATGAATGCTGAAATGAATGGCTTGAGTCGAAAGTGGAAATAGATATATTTAATGTGTATGCTTGAGGTGTTTTAATATGATGTCACGATTATATGGAATATAATCACGGTGTGTGCAGCTTATCGAGATTAGATTGTGATTTGCCTGCCGAGCTTACTCCGGGGTGATGTTGATATCATTAATTACATGCTACAAGGATTAAATCGGTATTATATGCATATCGGGATATATTGGATAAAAATTATGGAAATGGCATAATTCATTTCATATGCACCAGGGTAACCTAGAAATTAGGTGTGAGTGCATGATATGAATTTTCTGAAAAACGAACATGGTTGCGAAAGGAATTTCACAGGATGACTTTCCGGAGAATGAGGTTGGGAGACAGTCCAACAGATCATGTCGAATGAGGACCATGACTGTTACGGGAAGTTCTCCAACACATTCGCCTCAGAGGGTAGTCCCATATTTTTACTGACATTTTGGTAGAGTGTATTTTCAAGAATAAATGCTTCTTGCTTTTTGAAATGGTATTTTTCTCATACATGGCTTAAAGCGTGAGGGAGCTCTGAGTGACTCGAGACACGAGGGACGACATGCATTCAAGTGTAATCGTATTTACTTGAGTGTGTGTTTACTTTGATCATCGTGATATGCACTTAGGGTGGTAACCTATTTAGTAATTCCACTACTCGGGCGATAAATTTCTCACCCGTCGAGTGAATATTTTTTCGTGCACAGTGCTGCTCGGTAAGACAAATTTCATCTTGTAGACCGATTTTTGAAGAAAGCCGTATTTGCGGGTTTTGATGTTTTTAAATAATATGTATTAGAATCAGAGATTTTAATATGTATTCGTATTAAGAGTAATGAACAACTCGGACTATCGGAATATAGTCAGTATATGTTCGATGAGTATTTATACGTCTGCGGCCATTTTTACTTTAGATGTGTCTTGTAATAGATATAGATTTTCTCCGCAGGCCGACGGTAGAATAATCTGACACTGGATTTGGGGGCGCCACACTTCTAAAGTTGTCGCCGAGGCTCTTATCGCGAAGGCCGCCCTCCGGGTTGGTCCAAATTACATCATCTACCTCTAAACTGCACAGACTTCAAGCTTCGTCCCAGCGACAAAGAAAAAAGAAGACCGAAGTCAAGACCGTCGCTAGGATCGGGAGGGGTCAGACTGGACTAATCCCGCATTAGCGAAGCCGAGAGGAGGACACCGAGATGTCTATCCTCGCTTCGGCTCACTGCGCTGATGAGCAAACGAAAGGGCTAACCCACCGTGAGGGAAACTACCCTTAATCCTCGAAATACCAGCTGACACCAAAGCCATTCACTCGATGAAGAGGCTTATAAGAGTCTGGCGGTAATAATCGTGGACTCCCTAGGTCGAGTCCTTAATGCCCATCGCTGGGAGTGACGTCCCAAGATGCCTCCAAAGAAGCCTTATCTACCACTCGGGCCACGGATCCTAGCCTGGGATCTCCCTGCTAAATGAGTCAGAGGGAGGCCCGATAGAGGTTACTCGCACTCACATTCTCAACCAGCCAAGGCCGGCCCTCGAGGCTGGGCTGATGCCCGACCGGCTGGTTAATGTAGAAAGCACATACTTTCCCCTACAAGAGTGGATCCATCCTTTCCATGATACAGCTGCCTCCGCCAAAAGGGCGCCAGAAATCATCGACCGTTGGAGCCCTTTCAACAAAATGGAGTCTTCTAAGGCGCACACGCCACACTCTCTGGCCCCCACTCTTCTTCTGCCCACTAAGACTGCGGTCGAAAAAGATTCCATCTCGCTCCCGGCCTACTGATAGGAGATCTTCCAAATAAGATGGCCAAGACGGATGCTAATCCATAATCGCGCACCTTTCTACCAATTAACCCGGAAATGGGTAAGTTTTGATTTGGCACTGATTGTTACCTCGTTTTACTTCTTCTAACACCTTCTCTTTCCGTGTCAGGACGAATTCATTCATAGCATGGTTTGTTTAACATAGAGAATTCCAATCCTGGCTGGACGACGCTAAGAAGTCGCGCTTTACGCCCAGTTTGTCAGTTCAAGCACCAAGCTTTAAACACTCGGCCAAGGCGGTTCAAGCCAAAGCATCAGAGCCTGGAGGCTAAGCGCCTGGGGAGAGGACTGAGGTTGAGAAGGAAAGGGACGGCTAATCAGAGGCCGCGCACCTACCAGAAGCAAATGCACCGGGCGACGCCGCAGGCGGGCGAGGAGGATCCGTTGTGGTCCAAGAAGGTCACGGCGACCGGCGAGAAGCATGCACAAGGCGGAGGAGGACTCGGCTAGTGGTCCACAAATCCCTAGCTACAAGGAAAAGGGTAGGCATGCGCGAGGCCGTGATCGGCCCGCTTTTAGAGGTCGAGCTGACATCTCTCCCCGTTGTGAGCTCTGGCGACTAAAGACAAGGTGTCCTCCCTCCGTTCTCAGGCGGGCAGAGACAAGGAGGCTATGGAGGAAAAGTACCAGAAGGCTTTGGAAGTGATCTTTGCCTATGGGTACGAAAGTGTTCCCAGCGGTTCAAACACAACATCCGCGAGACCATCCGTTCTGTGACCCAGATGCTCGACTACACGGGCCGCGCCCACTGAGTTCTTGCGAACCCCGGTGCCCCGTCTGCGACTCACCGAGGCTACAACGACCAAAGCACCTTCGAGTGAAACGACTAAGGAATCCCCGAAGGGTACTTCCGTCGAGGACCAAAGCAAACTCTAGTCTCCCAATTTTCTTTCTCATTGTGTTTTTCAGAAAGTGGGCCTTGTTCAAATTCGCTATCACTCAGGTACTCTCTCCGGGATGCCGCGCCTTTAATGAAATACACTTTTTTGTCTGCTTCTACTATTGCTTATTTTTACTTACGACACCATTGGTTCTTTTATATTTTCTAGCTTCATATAAGCTATCAATTCATTTCATCAGGCGAATCCCTTCCTTAATTTGGGGATGGTCAGCTAGGATTACCAACACCTGCTAGAGCCGCGTGGTTCGCCAGGCTGCCAGGCAAGGCACTCACTTTAGCCTGGCTGCACGCAGCTCGAGGCCTGTCTCAGTTTTTTTTTTTTTTTTTTTGTAAAGCGCGCGAAGCTACAGAGCCATAATGTGTCTCTTCAGGAAGTTCTAGTAGGCTTGCAGCCGCCCCCAGCCAGGATGGTAATGAGGCTTCGGACCGCTTCACATCGCGGGTTAGGCGGGCCCTTAGCCAAACGGGGGGGCTTTTGGAGTAGTGGGTTTAAAAGCCACGGTACTCACAATGATACTGTCTTCTACACTTCGAGCATGGAAAGCTGGACAGGCTGGAAAATTAATGCACACATAAAGTGTTCCTAAAGGTGAAGGGTGATAGTCACGGTCGCATGGTAGCGCTGCCCCAAACGTATCTGCGGTGCGTGATTTTTTTTGAAAGGCATTTAATGCATTCAAGCTGACGCCGCCTGGCATAGGGTCTATCTTCGAATGCTCTCTATCCACAAAGTTTTTCACCTGCTGCAATTTCTTTCCTCTCGTTTCGTGAACCCGGAATGATAAGGGAGCCATGGAGGAAGACCATCGTGAGGGCTCTGTACCGCCTTCACCTATGGTCATGATGCCGTGGTGTTCAAATTGGGTTATCCGTGGAGTACCATCCAGATAATTTGACGGTGGCGCTCGACTGCTTAACCCCCTCTTCTGTAGTTCTTTCGCAAGCCCTAGGTCTCCCTTTGTCCCGCATCCTCCTCGGTCGCACGTGCCTCATAGAGAGGCGGCGGAGGAGCCCGTGAGAAGTGCCCCCACTGGGGATTTAAATGGAACAACTTTAGTTCCTCTTTTCTTCAACTTTCTCCTATTTTTACTTCTTTTTTTTTTTTGGTACTGACCCCAATATGGCCGCTTGGACATATATCATCATGTAACTAATGACACTATTGGCGTATTTATGAGATATAACTTTTTGTAATGTGCCTAATATGGTCTCTTGGATATATGTCATAATGCAATTAATGACGTCATTGACGTATTTATGAGATATAACTTTTGGTATTCTTGGTATAAACGACCCCTTTTTTTTCTTTGCAAAAATATATCCTAGGCTGCCCGGCTAGGATCGTTGCTTTAGAGATATCGAGGTTAGGTTAAGTTATATCCGTCTAGGTACCCTTCTTGGGCTTCGGCCTTAGTAGGCAAACTAAGAGTCGTGATTGTGCTTAGGCATGTACCGACGAGCTAAGGACCATGCCCGTATCGCAAAGTGTCGCCTGAACCTAAAATACATTCCAGCTTTGTAAGTGCCACAGACTTAGAGTCACAAGCCCGTCTCAAGCGCACAGCGCTTAGAGCCATAGTTTGGTCTTTTCATGCCGTGAAGCCAGTCACAAAGCCTGTCTTGCGCCAAAGATGCTTGTGTGTGGGTGGGTGGGTGGGTGGGTGGGTGTGGGTGTGTGTACTCCATATTCTATTTTGAAGTGCCGCAGCTTGGGGACACAAAGCCTGTCTATGCTAGCAGGCTAGAGCCAGCCTGGTCTTTAGAAAAGGCAAGTCAAAATTTCAAAATATTTTAAAGATGATCTTATCGATGCTAATACTTTCAAAGGAAAATTTACTCGGTAATAATTTCTGTGATGCATGGCATTCCACATTCTAGACATCGAGTTCCATTCCAAATTCTTATTCAACATTCGATTCTACGCCCCTACTCTGACTACCATGTAAGGCCCTTCCTGGGCTTTGTTGAACTTCGCCTCATTGGTCAGGGCCGTGTTTTCAAAGACTCTTCTCAAGACCAAGTCCCCGTCTTGGAATGTATGTGGTTTTACTCACCTGTTGTACATGTTTGTCAATCTTTGTTTGTAACACCCCGAAATATACCCTAGCAGTTTTCGGACTTGTTTAGGGTATATTAAAAGCTAAATGGAAATTTTCTAAATAAAATTACACTTAATTAATTCGAGAGTTGGCTGTAAAGTGGTAATTTACCACTTGAGGACTTAAGTGTTATAAGATGAAGAGATGGGATTAAAAGGCAACAGAGAGAAGATGAAATAGAAATACAAAGAATCATGGCTTAAATGCAAACGAGAAAGTTAAAAGTCAAAAATGAGTTTTTGTCTCGCCAAACATGGCCTTAACAAACACGGATTTAAGACCCAATTTGGTCTCATTCGAGACCAAAACCGTGAGAGAGAGAAGAGCAAAAGAAAAAGAGTGAAGAAGAGGAAGAAGAGAAGAGGGAAGAAGGAGGAACCACATCAAAGGTATAACTCGAATTTTCAAGTATGGAACTACTACGGGCTTTTAAAGCTTGGAATTGTTTTCCATACAATTGCATGGTTATTAGTCATTCCCAAAAACCTAGGGTTTTGTTAGGATTTCTTCCTAACCCTAGAATTCTTAAGTAAGTTTGCAAACTCGAATAAGATTAAGAAGCAATATGAAGCTTCTCGAGGGTGGATTCATGGTTAATGACAAGCAATCGAGTTGTGGCTTAGAATAAAACCCTAACAAACTGGTTTAGCTTATGTATGGGCAACTGAAGGCTAGAATGGTTTTTGAAGAAAATTCATGATAGGTCTTTAAATAAGAGAAGGATTAATGATAAATTGAGTAGAAAAGAGATCATAAGATGAATTTGGAAGTGGTTCTCAAGTATTTAGTGAGGTATGAGTTGATTGCTGAAACATATGGAAAAAATGGGATAAAAATACATTTTGACATATTTCGTGGACATGTACCGGTACAACTTGAACATGTACCGGTACATCTTGTGTTCGGGTCATTTTTGCTTAACATGTACCTACATGTTAGATATGTAATGGCAGACAAACTGCCTTCCGCTTTCCTCAGCTTTTGGACTGGGGCTTTTGTATTTCGCCATAACTTTCGCTCATATTTCTTATCTTATTTGAGGATTCAAGTGGCCAATTAAAATAGACTTCAAGGAAAACCATCCATATAGAAATAGACATCGTCAATTATGGACCTGAGTGGTCAAAATCCACTAAGTGGGACCATGTGCAAACCAATTTCTGGTTTCAAAGGTTGAACATAGAGAACCGGTTGTTTCGACGTAACTTGAGTTCCGGTTCGAATTGGGTGATTCCATTGAATAGAACCCTTAGCACCTTATCTTTAAATGAGTATAAGGACATAGTATCAAAATAATATGAAGTTAAGACCCCGGAAAATGAGTAATACAAACTATCACTAGAAAAATTCCAGAATGACTAGTTGGCATAAAAAATGCCATAACTTTAGTTTGGATGATCCGATTGGATTGATTCCAATTCCTAAGCAAATAGATTCATAGAGGAATAAGAATATATGAATGAGGTGTGATCTCATAGACATCATACTATAAGTATATGAAGTGCTATATGTATAGCCATGAAACAAGAAAAATATAAAATGCAATATTATGATATGTTCATAAAATACTTAATACGACAGTATAGTCAAATGATATGAATACGAGCATGAATATGATATGTCATAAGATATGATAGTCTAAAGTACACAAAATGATAGGAATACGTGAAATGATAAGTGAATATAGGATTATATGATATGACTATATGATGTATATACCGGGAAGGAATAAGATGAAACATGCTTAGAACACATGATAGAAATGTATAAATGATAAGAACGAGCATAGATAAAGAAAGATGACAAAGCATAATAAGACATGACAGAGTAAAGGGTCATGGAAAAGCACATGAAATACAATATAAAGGCATCCGATAAGAGGGGGAAGCATGTATAGGAAAGTATATGAATATGTTGTGATACGATATGGAATATATGAATAATAAAAGTATACATGATAGGAATATTAAAGTACAAGCATAGCTAAATCATGATAGAAACGTATAAAGGATATGATAGAAATGCATAATAGATATAAAGTGGATGGTGGATAGAAAGATATATATAACAGGTAAGAGTGCATAAATGCATTCATGATATATGATAGAATTACATATATGATACGAAGACAAAACTAAATGATAGCAAAGATGAATATATGTATTGATATATGAGAACCGTAATATGAAACTACAGATATGAGAACGAATACAGAGTAAAGTGATGATAGTATATATGATGCAATTATGATAACAATAGCTATTCATGCTTATGTGAGATATGTGCCAAAAAACGTAATAAAGTCATCACTGCCCGTTAGAACTGGTAGAGGGATGACAGCATGCCTATGTGGGAAGATACAAATATTTGAAGATATTCATGTATTTATATTGAGGCCCGCCAATGATGATATAGATCCCGGTTGATCGTGGCCCCGCAAGGGTCACTATTAATAGATGCAGATCATCGTCTCGTATAAAGGATAGTAATTTTCACCATATAGGGTATGTGTCACCGTTCGCATGTTGATCACACCTTCTGTATTATCAGACAAGAGATCATCATTGATGAAGATAGTAATTCTTCACACATACTCGTATCCGCTTCTAAGATATTTATATAATGAAAGCAAAAGGAAATGATATGATATGAAGCGATAAGACTGCGCGATGAAAGTATAGACGCTACAAGAACAAGAGGTAATGTACAAGATGACAGACATGAAAAGTATATGAAATGAAGATGTGATAAGAAAGAGAAAAGTATATGACAAGTATAGCTGGCACAAGAAATAAAGTAATGACACAAATAAATATGACGTATAAAGTATATGAAAAGTACAAGATATGAAAAACAAAGAGTATATGAATATCATATGAAAGCATATATATGTAAATAAGATAAGATGAAAACATTAAAGATATGACTATTATATGAAAAGTATAATAGGAAAACAATATAGGAAATGCACAGTACATGAATATAGGTATATGAAAACAATACATGAATATAGTATATAGAAAGTACAAACTATAGTACACAAAAAGGATAGAAAGTAGATAAAAGAGAAAGGTATATGAAAAGTATAGTATATAACATAGGAAAATATATAGTACATGAAAAGTATCATATGAAGCATACCAGCACTGAACGTGAAAAGCATAAGAATGTAGATAAAAGTACAGACAATATAAGATAAAGTTATATGAAAGTATATGAGATATGAATGTATATGATACACACAAGATACTAACATGAAAGGAAATGAACACATAAGTATAGAGAAAGAAGAAGAAACAAGAATACGCAAATTATAGATAAAAGGTATGCCAAAGACATAGAATATGTACCGAAAGAGATCGACATGCAATAGGAAAAGTATATAAGGAGAAATTAAAGTTATAAATCAGATGTATAAATGATATGCATATGTATAAGTCAGGATACGCCATGTGGTCGCCCATGCTTATGTTCCCACTAAGCGCAGCCAAGACGTGTTCAACTGTGGTGGTGCACAGGAGCGTAATGATGGGCAGACAGGAGGACAAGACATTCACATCAAGAAAGAGGCGATCAGAGACGGCGCCACTGCGCATCGCCCGCAATCTCGAAGTTTTGTAATAGTAAATTAAATAGTACAAGTAGTGACTCTTTGTGATAGTGGTATGGGATAGACGGACACTACCCGGTGGTAGTTCTTTGTATATGTAAATGATTTTTTTATTACAAATTGTCAGAGGGCCCACAGTACAGTGGTGCTCTCTCGTGAAAGAACAGTCAATGAGAGTCCCAGTACAATAGAGTATAATATATAGTGGTGATAAGACGCGCCCTTGACCCGCCGACGTCAACCTGCCTGACCTGATCCCAAGGTGACATTGTCGTATGACCATACGCACAAAGAGCCTCTCGGAGTCAGATGTCATATCTAGGTCTCAGCAACTGGCCGCTCTTCAAGACTTCGCCAAGTGTGGAATCCCACTCGATGGGATTACTGCCTCCATCCCAGAAGTATGGCTAACAATGACATCCCAATCGGGCTCGACCTGTCGTTTCAGCCCATGTAACCCGCAGTTCATCTACCCATTTTCCTGCCAATGCAAGAGCCTTTCAAAGCTATTAGGAGAGTCTTGGCTGATGATACCGCCTCGGTCGTTGCTTTCAGGGCACCGCGGTCACATGTTCTCGACTCACCAAGGTAAAATCCCATACCCCGCTATCAAACTCAAGGTCTATCATTACCACTACTCAGATCGTGGTCAGACACCCCGAATTATACCCTAGTAGTTTTAGTATATGTTTAGGGTATAATATAGGTAACAATTAGCATTTTCGGAAATTAAGAGTAAAGTTGGAAAAATGTTAAATGATAAAAACCAGAATTAATACAATAGTCAATGCTAAAATGGTAATTTGTAAAATGAGGACCCAAAGGTTATAACACAAGAAGATGATATGCTATTAAGAATTTAGATAAGTTGATGTGTAAATGGAATAAAATTGAGGACTAAATGCAAAGGAAAATTCTTTAAACCAAAGAGGATGAGGCCAAACAGGTTCGCCTATGATAAGACCAAAATATCTCATTTCGCTTCGCTGTGGCACTAAGCTGGCAGTTTCATTCTCGCTGCTTTTCTCCATTTGTCTCAAGGTTTTATTTGGGTCATGAAGGAAGTGGAAATACAGGAAAAAGAAGCATGGAATAAGAGAAGTTCAAGAAATCCAGTTTGGAACACTTGTCTATGCTCAAGAGAAACTTCCAAACCTCCTTGTTCGTTATATGGTGTCAGAAAACCTTTAACTTATACATGTGTTTTCGTGTGGTTTAGTTCCAATAGAGTTTGGTCCCATCGGCTGGCCTTGGCTGAAAGAGTTCCAATGAAAAATGGCCAAACTGGCCATTTTCAAGCTTTCTTCGACACCCTACGCCTGTAGCGAACTGAGGCCGAGTTTTCGAATTTTGTTCCACCTGTGTGAGAACCCACGCCTTAGCACTCCTCTCTACGCCAGTAACACCGCTACACCTAGGCCAAGCTAAGGCCTGGGCTATGTTCTCCCTTTGATTAATTCTAGAATCTGTTACTCTTTTATTTGAACTTTCAATGAAAGATAATTAGGCATAAAATTGGATTAATTGAGGATCTTAACAAGTGAATGAAATTCGTCAGACAAAGCATAAAAGCTTATACGAAAAGCATGCACTTACGATCCCGCCGCTGGCAAACATCGCTTTCGCCTCTAACGTGTTATAATGTCTAAGAACAATATAACAAGCTAAAGAATATATATAATTGTATGCATGTTTCTAAGATTGATAGTATTATGCTCAATGCGACGACAAGCCCGCATCAGGCTACAACACCTCTTGCTACGTAGTAGGCATGTCTCTTTGTTCAAGATCGCATCGCACCTTCAATCTATCGTGTCGTGTCCCTATCATTCATTATTCTTGGCCTATAATATGCAAACCCTTTATCCGATAAGAATATGAATAATGAACAATAAGAAAGTATAAAGAATTAGTTATGTTCCCCTGTGAATGTACCTACGTACCTTCGTACAAGACTGTGAGTCCCGGTCAAAAGCTTCTACAATACCAACCCGTGACACACCACTATTACCATCTAACTCAGGACACCCCCCAACACCCGGCACATGCTTTCGACAATACTGAAATCGTAGCCCCTCATGTCAGGTGCTATGATACCACTAAACTCGTGGATACACCCTATTACCATCTAACTTGTGACGCCCCCAACACGGGGTGTACTGATACCATTTAACTTGTAGCTATCATTTACTTTTTACTATACCATTAACCTTGTCAGTCCATGTAATCGATAAACATTTAACTCAAATATATTCTATAGCAAATAATTACAAAATATATTCAAAACTCCATATATGAGAGTGTTCAATACATACAATTTTTACATTGCTTAAAAAGCAAAACATATACAAAAAATGACCTAAAGGTCTTCAAGGCACCCAGAAAGTGGTTTCTGTCATTGGCGCGGAATGTCCAGACTTTGCTCCTCGCTCCGTACCTACACGGATGAAACACCCTTGCAAGGTTATAGCTTGAGCTGAAATAATATGGGGACGAATTCTCTAATAAGGGTCATCACACTTTACAAAACTGCATATCACTTGAACATTTATATACTTACACACATGGTTGTTCATGTTTTAAACATATCATTTACATATATCATACTTATTCGTCTTATCATGTTTCATTTCATATCATCTTTCATTTACACTTTCTTCTGTACTTTATCAGATATTATCATCACATAGTAATGTTATGCTTCATATCATGTCATATAAATGTCATTTATCATATTGGAAATCATTTGTATATACTTGTCATTCGCTTATGTTTTTGATGCCTACACATAATCTTAGAAGTGGATACGAGAAAGAACGCATGTAATTGAAGGTACTATCACCCATCGAGACAAGGACTCTATCCAGATGGACCAACCACGCTATAATGACACACACAAACGGATTTATGTCATCGACCAAAATGGGGTCTCGATATCTATAAACTATATGTTGCAAAATTAACCGAGATCCCCATATGCAGATGCCTACCTATCCAACTACCGTGTTCTAAGCAAAACAATCCGTTTTATTTCCATTTACAATATATATCCCATATCCCCTTAATAATCATTGTTATCCTAAGAATCATATTTATATTTTTTATCATTTCCATATTTATCTTTATTCTTGTTTAGAAATTTATACGTTTTTTTTTTCTATATGCCTCATTAACACAATTTTCTTATAAATAGTCACTATATTTCTCACACATAAACAAATGAAGGCAAGAACTAATAAGGTCTAATCTACCTGGGATTGGTGCTTAATATGTAACATTTTCCATATAAATTCTATACTTGTACGAACCCTTTCATTCACTTATTAGGATCCTCATTAATCCAATGGACAATTGTTAGACTTAATGGAAAAGAGGAACCAAAAACAGAACTAGTAGGTATGCTCTGTGCGTAGCCATACACCTAAGTGAGAAGTTCTAGGCGTGAGCATTGCTACACTCAGCTTTAATTAAAATACCAAAACCTCAGCCTGGTCCGCCTGAAAGAAGGGAGCTCCACCTTGGCGGAGCTCTATGCCTAGGCGTGGACTCCTACGCCTAGGCATAGGGGTACCAAACATAACAAAAATGGATAGTTTTGAGCCATTTTCACCGGAATTTCCTTTAACCAAATCAAAACCAACTTAACCGAAACTCAAAAACACATTTATAAACCATAAAACTCATTTATACCAACTAACAACACTTCTAAACATCAATTCTATACATGATTTCCATACTTATCTATCAAATAGTTTCCATACGTCCAAACAAGAATTCCATACCTTTGCTTTTCTTACACTTCTCTTCTTCTTTTCTTCCTTCTTCTTCTTCTCTTTCTCTTCTCTTCTCTTCCCTTCTCAAACGGTTTCCCCTAACATGTAAGACCAAAATGAGATATTTTTCCTTTCATTAATAAGGTTATGTTTGGCCTTATACAATTTTGTATTACTTTTTGGGTTTTTGCTATTGGGTCCTTCAACTTCCTTTTAATTGCAATCCTAACTTATCTTATTTCTATGTTAGCCTATAATCTTCTTATCATATGACCTTTGGGTCCGAAGTTGGTAGATTACTAATTTACCCTTGACCCTTGTATTAATTCTAGATTTTTCTTATTTTATTTTTAGCATTATTTTATTCCGAAAAAAAAAATATACATTTACTTTTTATTATACCCCAAATATGTTACAAAACTGTCAGGGTATAATTTGAGATGATCTGAATCAGCATTGCAGACTCCCTACGGGATGAAGTGCAATTATGAGAATTATGCTATATGAAAACTGCATTATGGGAATTATGTTATACGTAAACTCTGACATATGCATTATGTTATATGTATCCTGTAATTGTGGACTAATTCAAGTGGTCATATTTGTTATCTGTTTCTCACTAAGTTGTAAGCTTAACACATGTGTTTCATCTTTGTAGGTATTGAAGAAGACATCCGTGGCATTCCGCACTCGCCAGGGCCAACACAGTAATAGGAGTCCACCTTATGTAGGTTTCTGATTTTGTTTTATAATGTAAATGTAATATTTTGGAGATAGTACATATTTTTGTAATAGTGGAATTTGTATAAGTAAATAAGGCTCAGGAATTTATGTACATGACATTTTAAATACCACTAATGTTACAAGTTATATTATGATATGGTTTTGTCGAAATGGGCCTTGTGTCGAAATCGGTTAAAAGTCACCGGTCTAGGTAATCGCTCTTCCACCCATACGGGTTAGGGCGTGGCAGTGGTGTCTGACGACGGATGATTTCTTCCATACAAACTAGACGACTTCTTTGTCTTTGATGGAGGCGAAGGCCTCTACTTCTACCTATTTGCTAAAATAGTCTGTTGCTACCAATAACAGCTTCTTCTATGCTGGGCGGTAGGTAGTGGTCTAAATATATCAATTCCCCTTTGGGGGAAGGGCCAGGGGCTCGTTATGGTCATCAGATTCTGAGCTAACGCCCTTAAGATGGGGGATTGCTGTTGGTAGCGGTCACACTTCTTGACATAGACAGTTCAGTCTGCCCTCATGGTTGGCTAGTAGTATCCCTAGGTATGCACCCTGTGCGCCAAAGTTCTACCGCCTGGATGGTTTTCGCATATTCCCTTATAGAGTTCCGCTAATGCATACTGCCCCTGTTGGGTGGTGAGGCATTTAAGATACAGTACATCTAAAGACCGTTTATCTGACTACATTCATGAGAAGTCGTAGCTTGAACCTAAATCTTGTAGACCGACCTACTTATTTGAGAAGTTCTCAGAGGCCAAATAACGGACTATTGGAGTCAGCTTGAGAGAGATATGCTTCTTATCTAAACACCCCGGTTGGTAGTGACCGATTCAAGCGCACAATAGACGGAGGAGCACTATTTCTTTCTGGTTGGTAGGGATCATGACTCTACGCTTCTAAGGCATTTGCCTTCTCATTTGAACCCCCAAAGTATGTTGAGCTTCAAGCGATGAAGGCTCCCGATCGGTCTTTACGAGGCTTATACTTGGTCATCGTTGGTCAGGTGTTTAGTATTCCTCGTTTACGTCTACCTGGCGGGAATCACTTTGTATGATGATATTTCCGTGTTTCGTATTCCTCGTTTACCTGTCCTGTCTATACAGGCTAGGATTGCTTTATATTCTACCTCATTATTGGACGCGGGGAAGTCTAACCATATAGCTTACTCTATTTTCTCCTCGAGTGGGGCTTTAATTTACAAGCTAACACCAGCTCCTGTTTGTCGAGAAGTGTCATCCACATTAAGGACCCACCAGTCGGCGTTACCTGGGTTCGCATCCTATTGGGGGATTTTTGCTAAAAAGTCTGCCAATATCTGTCCCTTTATTGCCAAGCGGGCTTTATACTGGATACCAAACTCACTTAGCTCAATAGCCCAACAAGCCATCCTTCTTGACAAGTTGGGTTTATGTATGGTGCTTCATAAGGGAAGATTGGTCAACACGATCATAGGGTGTGCTTAGAAGTAAGGGCGGAGATTTTTAGCTGCCATAAGGAGAGCCAGTGCCGCTTACTCGAGATGGGTGTACCGAGTTTCTGCTTCAGATAAGGATTTGCTTACGAAGAATACTGGTCTTTGTTTCCGGTTTTCATTTTCTTTGAAGAAAGCTGCATTTATTGAGACATCAGAAACTACTAGGTAAAGATAGAGCGTATCACTTGCTTTGGGGCTAGCTATAACTGGTGGTTTGGTGAGATATCGCTTAATTACTATGAAAGCCTGGTCGCATTCCTTATTCCAGCCAGTCAGATTGGCTCCCTTTAGAGTGGTAGAAAATGGCTTTAAACGAGATATGAGGCAGCATTGAGGCGCCCGGTAGGCGCGGTCGGTTGCTACACTCATTTTAAGGTAGTAGTATGAGATTCTATAATGACTCTAAGGTTTGAATAGGATTGGCATCTATCCTCTACGCCACCCATAAAACCAACTTGGCGGCCGACTCAGAACACGATTTTGGGGATTGAGTTTCATGTCATGCATCTTGTGATAGCCAGGTTTTCCTTGCGGTGCTTTCACGTGTGGTCGAGGTGTTCTTTGGATTTGACGAGGATATGCGTCGTGTAGACTTCCATGGTCGCCTCATCGAGTGGCGAAATATCTTGGTCATGACCTCACGATAGGTTGCCCCGACATTCTTCAAGCCAAAAGGCATTACATTGTAGCAATAGAGCCCGTGTGGTGTAATGAAGACCGTTTTCTCTACGTCAGGTGGGTGCATGGGAATATGGTGGTGTCACACCCTAACCCCAGCCTAGGCGGAAGAGGGGGACGCGACACGAGACTAGAACTCTTTAACTTGTTTTTCTAACATTGGTGAGCCCATAACATGTAATTAATTCATAATCACAAATACATATAAAACAACCAACACAGTGGTGTTCATAATGTTCTATACAAATATCTGAGTCCCATTGACTTATACGGATACAAAAAAAAAGCAGCACATATTCAAATCGGTAGCAACCTATAGATATTGACTCCTATTCTTTGTGTAGGCTCATATGTGCCAAGCAGGCTGGGATGTCTCTTGATACTACCACGGATGGAAACACGTGCTAATCTTATATTAAGCAATGAGAAACATAAAACATATAACATATATGACCACCCATAGTGGTCCTCAAAAAGATAATCTCTGATTTGAAATTATACATTTGCATAATATCTATTCATATATCATTATACTTGTACATTATACCATTTGGTAGAGTTCTCACTCTCAATCGTCATAATACATAATTACTTTTCATATCATTATGGCTATCATTCTTTTTCATTTTGAATCATTGTTTCCTGTTACATGCTTCTTATAACCGTTTCCATGTTCGTACTTATAACCATTTCAATCCCATTTTTTGTTTTATCATCTTATATCTTATATCTTGCTGCATATTCCAAAAGTGGATAATGAGTATAGCGTACGTATGTGCAGAAAGGTACTATCATTGTATAAGACAATGGTCTCTATCTGTATGACCCAAACGGGGTCGCTATAATGATCCAAACGGGATCTATGTTATCGACCAAAACGGGGCCTCGATATCTATAAAAGCGTATCTTTAAACAAGCGTATCCTTGTTGGCATGCCACATACATCTCTACACCTAGTAGCGGTCTGACAATCGAAGCTTATTACATTTTCATTGATGTTCAAGCTATGCACTTCTCATATACATGGATATTATCGATCACATGTATCCGTGAGATACTTTAGACCGATTATTCCTTTATACATATACTATAAGCGTTGCACATCATAACATGTATGATCATGTTCACAGTATTATTAAACATTTACAGTTCGTAATCATATTTCATATAACAATCACTTTTATAATTCTTTTACAATTTCATTTATTCACTTGAATCTCGTTATATCGAAATATTTTCTACAAACAGAGCTCCCTTTAGATGAATTTCTGGGTACAATAGAGTCTAAATTTGAATACACTTATTTCAAATATATTTGTTCTTCTAGAAGTCTAGTTTACCCAAAAATTTGAATCACTCAATTTGGATGAGTGATGGCCAAGTTATGGTCTAAACACTAAAGTTGTACCAACACAGACCAGAAACTGCCCGAAAACAAAGCTTCACTTTGGCGAATTTTTAGGTCCAATGGGGTCCAAATTTGAATACATTTATTTCAAGGAGATTTATTATCCTAGAAGTATAATTTACTCAAAAATTTTAATCACTCAATTTGGATGAGTGGTGGCCAAGTTATGGCTTAAACATATACCAAAACATACCAGAAACTACTCGAAAAGCTTCACTTTGACGAATTTTCTAGGTCGATAGGTCTAAATTTGAATACTGAGCTTATTTGAGGAGATTTGTTCTCTAGAAGTATAGTTCTCCCCAGAAATTCATCGCTCAATTTGGATGAGTGGTGGCCAAGACAAAGATGTGTGTTTTGGAAATTTTTTGATAGCATCTCCCTTAAAACCCCAACATTTTCTTTATACAAACATTCCTTAATTGAAGACCACAACCAACTCAAACAACCATATAACCGAGCTAAGACCAACACCATCATTATTGTACAAAGTTAGGGTTTTTCCCAAACCCAACCATCATCAAAAAGGGTTTTAGGTTTAGTTTCATACCTTAAATCTCTTGCAATCTCTTCTTTCTTCCTTCTTCTTCTTGATCACATAAACCCTTAATTATATGGAGTAATTCAAACCAAAGTTGCCTTCCTCTCTCGCTCCGTATGCCTAGCTCTCAAAAACGAAGGAGAAATGTCTCTTTTTCTTAGACCGATGTTGGTCTTATCCTGAATCCTTCACGAGGCGAGTTTGTGAAACCCGTTTTTGCATTTAAAGCCCTTCACTATCTTTCATTTTACATGACTTATCAATATTTATATATTGGCATATAAACTTATTATCATATGACCTTTAGGTCTTGGATTGGTAAATTACTAATTTACCCTTGACTCTTAGATCAATCTCGGGTTTTTATCATTTTTCACCTTTAGCTATATTAATTTCCGACAAATTCAAAATTAACTTATATTATACCCTAAACATGTTATAAAACTATCAGGGTATAATTTGAGGTGTTACAGGTGGTATCCAGAGAAAGCATCTAGAAATGACAACATCTCATGCGTGGTTGAGGCATCGACGATCTGATCTATACTCGACAGGGGGAAGCTATCTTTCAGGCATGCTTCGTTGAGATCCGTGTAGTCTACACATACTCTCCACTTGCTGCCCTTCTTCGGAACCACCACCACATTGGTAAGCCATTCGGGGTACTTCACCTCCCTGATGAATCCTGCTCTCAAAAGATTGTCTACTTCAATTTGAATGATCTGATGGCAATTCGGGTGGAAACGCCTCACTTTCTGTCTTACTGGTCTAGCCGCGGGAGCAATATTCAATTTGTGAGAGGCTAACATTAGGTCGATTTCGATCATGTCTGAGTGACTCCAGGCGAACACATCTATGTGTCTTAATAACCCGCGTTGCAACTGCTTTTTTTCTTCACTAGATAGAAGAGAACTGAAGTATGTGAACTTCTTCGATCCGTCCAGTGCTACTGTTTCTAAGGGATCCACGGCTAATGGGTCCTTCTCTTTCGCTACTAACCAGGCAGCTAATCGTCTTTCTGGGGGGCATCTTTGTGTTTCCATCCACCTTACTACAATTTGCCTCGCGGAGGGGCCATTTGAACAATAAATTGCCTCTAAAATTTCTAGATAGCGGAGAGGGAATTGGTGGTGGTATTGAGCTTTACTTTCAACTTTTTTTTTGGAAAATTAGTATTAAAATCTTGAGCTTTACGTGAAGGCTTTTGTATTTAAATCTTGAACAAAATATTTCTTAAATATAACAACTTTCATGAATTTGTTTTATATCCCCACTTTCATTTTAATTGTAGTTCTAGCATCAAAACGACGTTGTTTCGGCGTGACACGTTGGACAGGGTAGAGGTTCGGAGTTTTGTTGGGGATATAAAAACAAAATTCATAAAAGTTGCTATATTTAAAAAGCAAACTTTTTGTTCAGAATTTAAATACAAAAGTCATGAAAGCTCACGATTTTAATACTAATTTTCCCTTCTTTGTTTTTTGAAACTAGGGGTAAAATTGTGTGGTTACTTTGTTGGTTACCACTCATTCAATTAAGTATGCAGTTAGTACATGGCATGAGCTCTGGAAAGATTTCAAGACCGCTACTATCTACTTACTAGTTATTGTTTCGTGATATCTTTATTTTTGACAGCTTAAACATTTTAGTTACGATGCAAGAAACCCGTCTCACCTCCCGGGGACTTCGAACCTGCGACCCTCCCCAATGCCCCGGTGATTTTTGAAACGTTGAGTGCTCTATCACACGAGATGGACATAATGGGCTGCTTCATAATACCCCATTTGGAAACCTCGTCTTTGTTGTCAATAGATGCCACCCACTTGTATTGAGGCAGAAATTATATTTTCATCAGATTTACTATGGTAAAATTTGGAAAGATTATCATGGGCTCCTGAAGCTGCTGCTGTCTTATTGTGATAATTTGCTAGAGAATCTGGTCTAAAACTGGAACTTTCGGATACTCCCGTTCAAAGTCATGTGCCAGAACCATTAAGAGTAAGAACTAGGTTAATGTCATTCATGTACAGAACTGCAGTAAACACACATCCATATTCAGTGTGACGGTTATGGTGATTTGCTGCAGGCTGCTGCATCAGCTGAAGAATTCATGCAACAATTGCCACAATACGACAAAGACATGGCTAAGCAACTACAAGATGCTGAGGATGCAGGGGAAGTAAGTATCTCTAATGCGCTACAGTTAATTTGTTGGTCGTTTAACATGGTATTCGAGCTTGGTCTGGCAAAGGAGGTCGTTGGTTCGAGACCTCTCTCTACAATTTATTTCCTATTTGTTGGTTTTAAAGTCCATGGAGGACTCTATTCCCTAAGCAACCCAACTTTCATTTTAATTGTACTTCTAGCATCAAAATGGAGTTGTTTCGCACGCCACATCGACAAGATGTGGCGCTCAAGCTCATTGTATATAAAAATAAAATTCTACAAATTTCGCTTATATTTAAAAAGAACTTTGCTCGTAATTTAAATACAAAAGTCACGAAAGTTCACGATTTTAATACTAATACAAAAAATCTACAATTCTATGAACAACCTGGTTTTAATTTTTAATTTTGATTATGATTATTATTTTTAATTTTAGATCATTGTGCCATTGGCTGCCATTTTTTCTATAATGATGCACCATATCTTGGGTCAATGTGTTAAAGTGTCATATAATATGGAGTATTTCGAGTATCTTATGTCTTATTTGATGCTATTTTTGAAAGCAATTATCAAAATCAGTATTTAAGAAAAGTTCTTAAATAATTTTCAATTTGTCCTCAGATCTGAATTTTGTTTGAGAATATAAATATGGAAAAAAGGTTGTCTGTGCATTTATATACAATACAAAAACTTCCTGGTCTACTTCCATATTTCCAATTATTTTTTGAGAATGCTTGATGAAAAACAGTAAAAACATCCCAAATATGTTTAAAGAAAGAGCATGTCGAAACAATTTCGCAAACAACCTTTTTCAGTCCAAAGTTTGTCAAATGCCATTTTTAAGTTAGGAACAAGAAACAATTTTGAAACCAGTTTTCAGAGTGGCCTTACCAGAAAATTCTATTGAAGGTTATTAAACTTATTATTATTGCAAATATTAAAAACAAACACTGATCTCAAGGTGAGAAAAAAGTAATGTTAGTTTTTTAACGGAGTGTATACTCTCAAGAACTTGGTTGCAAGGCACATTAGCCATTCCTTTTCTTAATAAGTCAGTTCAGCAATACAATGAGATGTTGTCACTTCATATGATGTGTTAAAGGCATGATATTCATATTAAACCCGAATTCTACAAGCTTTAGCTTGGTGAGCAAATTGCTTGCTAACATAAGACGTGAGCTTGGTCTGGGCAAGAGGTCCCAGGTTCGAGACCCCACTCATGCAATTTATTCCCCATTTGTCGGTCACGGCCGAGTCCGCCGGGAGGACTCCTTTGGTTTATTCGACTCCTCTCACGCAGAGTGACGGGCCACGTAGTTTGGTGAAATTGGCGAAGATACGATATTCACATTAAACCAAAATCCCATGCCTCAGCTTGTGGAGAGCCTCTAGCCGCTTAATACGATAGACAGAAATTGTCTCAAGAAGAGGTCCTTTATTCGAGACCCCTCTTTGCAATTTATTCTACATTTGTTGGTTTGAAAGTCCATGAAGGACTATCTTTGATTTGTTTAACTCTCCATGTGCGAGTATGGGACCTTCCTTCTTCTTTTTCTTCTTCTCAAAATTTGCATTTCCACTCATAGTTTTAAAAGACGCGCCTTAAACTCGCTGCAAGACAACTACACTCCCTAGCTTATAAGGTCTCACCTTCCAAGACACGCCACTCGAACAGAGCGCTTTATGTACTATACCTCTTTAAAACACTTCTTTACTTTTGAAATTTATAATCACATATTGAAATTTGTATAATTTCACTACTTTTTTCATTGAATTTTTCTTTAAATATTAGGAATTTTAATTATACCAATTCAATTTTGACACCTACTACAGATCAGATGAAACAGAGATGGATTGCCAGTGTCTATTGAATGGAGATACAGCATCTATCCTCTGAGATTTCTGGATCTATGGACACATCGCATCGCAGGTGAAGAACCAAATTTTATCGTTCAGACTGAGTCGGCGCCAGCAACCGCGGTATATTCAAGGACGTTGCGCCGCCTCCTACTTCGCGCCCGTCAGACTTTATCAGCCCGCCATGAACTAGATTGCAAAGAGATTCGATTTTGATCTCCGTGTTCTATCCTCTGGGTTTTTGTTACCGCATTTAAGGTGTATTTGAGTTTTTTTTTTTATTTTTGTTTTTTGGTTTTATTTCTCGTAGTATTGTTAGTTGTGTTTAGTCGAGGTCAGGTTGCATGTATTTTAGCCGTCATTCAGAGCTTTTGTAGGAATAATCAATCTAAGCAAGAATCATCATGTGATTTAGAATATTCAATTTAATTAAACTAATATAACTAGTTAGACTTAATTCCTGTGAATTCCTTGCTATAAGCATGCACACAAGAACCGTAGATCTTCCAAACTATCCTCGAGGTGATAGAGCAGCTGTGGGCGCTTGAATCACTAAGAAATGATTGCTTTTTCTCTAGCTATTCTCCTCTTGATTCAGATTCAGATCTAGATCTAGATCTAGGGTTGTATTATCTTACTCTATTTATAGAGTACAAACCCTGTATCACTTATCAGCCATTCGCCTCCACAATCTTAGGTCTAAGTCTACGTGTGTAACTCCATTTTTGTTTTAAACAACTCGACTGCCAGAGGCAAAAATCCAACAATCTCTCCCACTTCTATAAAAACAACTTCGGTCTCCTTTCTTGTAAACTATGATATCATGCTGCTCCACCATTTATCCCGAGCTAAATAGGGGGATCATACTAAGCATCATTAATCAAGGCTTCTCATAATTGCTAAGAATTATCTAATCCTGCTTTTCCACTAAAAGCCCAATTGGATCCCGAGATTACTAATATTAAATATTAATATTATTTTCCTCAGAAAAATATCAATAATTAATTGATAAGATTTTCTATCAATCAATCAATTATTTATTCTCTAATTTACTGGGCTCTAATGGATAAAATGCAATCGCTGACTTGCTAACATCCAAGTATCGAAACATATTAAGAGGATATTTCATACAAATTCCATATTGTTTATTTCCATAAAGGTCAAGTACAAATAATCTTGCTCCCAAATCATCAAGATATTGGTCGTTTAAATAAACCTCACTTATTGACAACTCAAAGAACAATAATCATTTAAATACCTATCTATAATAAACTCGTGGATTGAGAGAAGAATAATAACGAAATATTGCTTGAGATTTATTTCCTTTTACAGAAATTTAACTTTAAATAAATCTCACTTTGATCCTATCAATGCAAGCATAATTTGCACCAATATTTTATAATAACCAAGACAACTTATTTCATAAAATACTGCAGTGTATATAAAGCGCCCAACTTTGTTTAATGACTGTGATCTTATTCATTAATTACGGTAACCCATGATCACGCCTTCTATGAACGATTCATATGATCATATACTCTACAATTAATCCACCTTTATACGCAAATATCGCAGTATAATAACATGAAGAATACCTCATATTGTATTAAAATTAAACTCATAAAATATAATGACACATTTGTCTTATCAAAAAAAAAACACAAATAAACTCCCACTTGCCTTAAAACAAGTCTGGTAGACTCTTAACACCCATATAATCTACATGTTTCTCGAAAACTCGAACAGGTAGTGTCTTTGTAAATGGATATGTTAAATTTTCCTCTGATGTGGATTTTCTTAAATCAATAGCCCCTTGGAAATCTGAGTCTGTATAACCAATAGTTTCCAAACTCCCACTAGAATATACTAGCATATAATCTCTTGTTCTCCTTAGATATTTGAGAATATGCTTCACCGCAATCCAATGTTCTTCCTGGATCAAAATGATATCGACTAACTATTCCCACTGCAAGAGCGTATATCCGGCCCGTACATAACATGGCATACATGAGACTACCCATCGCCGGAAGCAAAGGTATCCTACTCCATAATGCTCTTTCTCGCCTCAAGATTTTTCGTAATCGCTTCCTTAGAAAGATGAACTCCATGCCCGGCGGTAAAAGCCTCTTCGAATTTTCCATGCCGAACCTAGCTAGAATTTTTTTCTATATATAAAGCTTGAGATAATGCCAACACCTTATTCTTCCTGGCCCTTGTGAAGCTTGATTCCAAGAATATAGTCAAGCCCCAAATCTTTCATATCAAAATCGTTATGTTCATCCTTTTACACTCCTTGATAACACCTCTATGTCAAGCCTTCCGATTAGTAAAATGTCATCTTCAGAAAGGATCAGAAAACTACTTTTGTACTCTTTGATCCTTTTGTAAATGATAGTTCATTAGGTTTTTTCTCAAACCATATAAAGTTATGGCTTCATCAAACCTAATGTTCCATGTTCTAGTTGTCGCTTTTAGTCCATAAATGGACCTTGCAACTTACATGCTATGTGTTCTCGCTCTCTCTAGCTATGAACTCCTTCTACTTGCCGCATCTAGATGTCCTCTTATAAACTCGCCATTTAAAAATGTTGTTTTGACATCCATATCTCGCCAAATCTCGTAATCTAGACTCGCAGCCTGGCAACTAAAAGAATCCGGATGGATTTAAGCATGGCCACCGGCTAAAAGGTTTCTTCTTGCAATCTATCCCCTATTTTCGTATAACCTTGCCACCAATCTAGCTTTCAAGGTTTCTACTCTTCCCATCTGTCGCTCTTTTTTCATCCACTACACCCTATGTTTTACCCCTTGGTGCCTCTACAAGAGACCAGATCGAGTTAGAATACATAGATTCCCCTCTTACTGGCCCATGGCTTTGAGCCACTCCTGTGCATCAACATCCTCCAATGCTTCTTTGTAATTTACGGGATCTCTTCGCTATCAATGGTTATAAATGGGTACGATCTGCTAACAATAAGAGATATCTCGATGGCTCATGTGTCATTCTCTCCCACTATGCCGAAGCCCCAATGGTTGGGTTGCGGGTTCTGGCTGTGAAGATCCTCTCGATCATTTCGAATTTGATTTTCTGGTTGTTCCCGTTCCACTTGTATATCTACTCGTTGCTCTACTATCGTTCCACTTCAGGCTGCTCACCTTCGAGTATAATTTCAAATTCCTCTATCGAACACGCACCGAAATAATGGAACAATAGGTCCAAATTGTAGGAAGTTTAGCGATTCTGAGCCGAAATAAGCTCCTCAAGAATTGCCTACTCTCAGCTTTAAAATTTTTTTGTAATAGTTTCTTCAAGAATTTTGCATTACTGGGCCACTATAACTTTCTTCTCCGAGAACTATAAAAGTCCACCTCGCTCCTTTGTGTGGTATCCAATAAACAAACATACTTCAGTACGATTCCAACTTATGTGGTTCCTTTCTCAAGACATGTGCCGGAGCACCCCAGATACGAATATGGTTTAAACTAGGCTTTCTCCTGTTCCATAATTCAGTGGGTGTCTTAGAAACCGACTTAGAAGGAATCAAGTTCAATAAGTATGTAGCAGTCTCTAAGGCATATCCCCAAAACGATATAGGTAGAGATGAATAACTAAGCATCGATCTCACCATGTCTAGGAGAGTTCTATTTCTCCTTCAGAATCTTACCTTGCTAAGGTGTTCTAGTGGGCCTATTCAGCCAGAAACTATCCCTTCTTGATTTTAAGTAAAACTTCTAAACTCCAGATAGTATTCACCGCCTGGCCGTGATCGAAGCCGCTTGATATGGACACTTAATCGTCACTTCACCCTTATATTCGAAATGTATCAAAAGTTTCCGCACTTTCGCGACAAGTAAACAAAACCATATTCAGTAGTCATTTTTAAAGTGACAAAATACTCATACCCACTCTACTTTGAACACGCATCGACAAAGATACATCGTAAGATGCACCAATTCTACGGTTGTCATAGCTGATATCTCGCCTAGAAGGGCCTCTTGGTCATTTTACCTTCCAAACAGGATTCACATATTGGTATGGGTTCAAATGCTAGGGAATTTAAAATCCCACTTTTCACCAAACCATGTATCCTATTAGGATCAATATGACCTAATCGCAAATGCCAAAGGTAAGTTTCATTTGATACTTTCCTTTTCTTGGCAAGGTGATTATGTTCATTTTCAACAATTTCCAATGGCATTTATATCATAGACAAGGGACTTAAAATAAAGATTATTCATAAGATCATCGGAACAAATAAAAGAAGATTTACTTCTTATTGAAACTGAGGAATTAAACTATACTGTCAAACCGTGTTCAACTAAACAACTGACAGAGACCAAATTCCTCTTGAAATCCGGAGCAAATAAGCAATCTTCTAAACATAAAGTCCTATTATTCTCAAAAATAAAACAACTGGTCCTATGGCCTTTGGCTGCAGATTAGCCCCGCTCCCAAGTTTCCAAGTATCTTTGTCCTCTTCAATGTGACATATGCTCAACCATCGCTTTTTCGTGGCCTTGGGCAATTATGTTTCCTGTCCTTCGGTCCGCACTAAGCACTCGCTTCTTCAGCCTTCTTCATTACATCCGATGGTAACTCGTATCACCGCTTTCTTTTTCGTTTGTTTCACCCTTAGGTTTCCTTTAGGTTTACGTAACCTCTCGTAAAATTGATACCGCCTCGTTTCGGTGAGACTGCTCAGCATTCTCTAAAGCCTGGCGCATCAATCGAATCCAGAGTCGTGATCCATCCATGCATATCAGGAATTGACTTTTAACTCGATTGAAATGTTTAGGCGGGAAGTGGATCGCAAGATGATCTATCTTCATCTCCTCAAGTTTTCGTTTCCATCATCCCCTCGATGATCTCGACCCTGATACCCTCCCGTGCCTCCTGTGGTCCCGCTTAGTGAAGTCCCACTGCATAATCCCTAGTGGAATACAACGAACCCCACCTAAGAAAAAGTAAACACACGCAGCACTCACAATACCTCAATTATATGTAAAATCCACGACAAAGCCTAAATCCACGACCGACCTATCTTAATGTAGGTCATAACCACAAACATACATAATAAGGACTCATATGAGTTCAATACTAATATCAGAGCATTCTAAGAGTATTTTCGAATTTAGGGGGTACAAATAAAGATAAATAAGTCCAATAAACCATACAGGTAGATGAGATAAAGTATCAGCAAATTAGTAGAAAGAGCTGTGTCGACCAAGCGTGAGGTAGGCCTTACGAACCCGCCTCGACTCTGGGGTGAAATGTATTTAAAAACAATAAACGTGAGATAATAAATTCCTGTAGCTGAATATGATAATTTATATGAAAAATACTGTGTTTTTACTTTCGAACATTTCTTCTCTTAAGACCTCACGTCCACTCTTTTGTAAGGTTCCCCGTTTAGAAACATTTCACAAAACCCAACTTTACCCAAGTCCAACAATATGAAATTCATGCTCAAAAATTTAACCGACATGATTTTTAAGAAAATTATAGCCTGAATTGTTCACAACCTAAAAATTGAGCATAAAGTATGTATAGTCATCATGTCGTAAAAATAATCATGAAAGTACCATAACCATAAATATTGAAATGGTTATACCTTAATCAGAAACCAACAATGTACCGTACCATATACCCATCATAAACCGTCAGGTAAACCCGACCTCACGACACCATGGCAACCAATAAACCTTCGTTAAACCCGACCATCACGCGGGCAACTAATAAACCTTCGTAAACTCACCTCACGTGGTAACCAATAAACCTTCTGCAAAACCGACCATCACGTGGCAACTAATAACCTTCGAGCAACCCCCACCATCACGTGAAACTAATAAACCTTCTGCATCCCGACATCACTACGTGGAAATAATATATAATCGCTTTCCTTACTCACATGTACCTTTCCAACTGATATCAGATATAATCATTTCACAAAATCTCAAAATCTCTTCAAACAATAAGTTTTCAAAGTGGTTTAAAACCTCATCCACGTGACTCCAACATATTTAAATACCATAGACTCATCCATGAACTCCAAGAAATCTCCCAACATTTAAAATGTTGACAAAATTCACATGAAATGATAACTTGTTTATATGAAAATTGCATCATTCTATTTATGATAACCAACCATTCGATCAAATGATATATTTATTAAATAATTAACCATAATTATATACCAATATAATACTCCTGTAAACATTTAAAACATAAACCACCACAAACTACTGCACGCCGCCCCGTCCCTACAGATCACCTCCCGCCGACGTGAGTGCCTGTAATATAACAAACATCACTTAGGCTCCAATAACCAACTAACAACATGGGATGCCCAAGGCCTTAGAACAACTTTTAGAACTATGAAAACCATCTAAATCGACTCCGACAGTCCACCACACAAGCAGCTCCTATGCACTTGGTGACTCAAAATTGGGGCTTTTCTTACCCTGAGCTAATTTCGAAATTGAACCATCCACAATTCATAAAAACATCCAATTTCACTAATCCATCTTCAATTTTGCCAAACTTGACCAATTGGTACCAATTTACGCCCAACCTTCTCAGAATTACTCTAAATGACCCAAAATGGAAAACTAAACTAAACGACGCCCAAAATTCACAAACCATATATCAACCCGAAGCCTAAGAGACCAGAACACATCAACAAGATTCTTTACCTTGGTCCAAAGGTTGCTGTGGTGGCTCAAAACTCGATCCAACAACTGGCCAACTTTGCTGGGCTGTGATCTTTCAAACGGTGAGGAATCTGCGAAAAGGGACCACGGAAATGAGTTCAAAGGGTCCAAAAATGATGGGAGGGAGGTATGGGTCGGCTTGTAAAGGCCAAAAAACACAAAAATCCGACGACCTAAAGGTGGCGGTCGCGTCACGCCTGGATTCAAGCGGCACCGGCGGCGGCTGGCTCCGAAATTCTACCGCTGGTGGTCGTCTCGGCTGTGGCACCCGGGCAGCATGCAAGTGGTGGTGGCTGACGCTCCCATGGCCAAAACCCGTCATCTACAAATGGGTCAAAACGACCCAGCCTGTTTAAGGCTCGGGAGTTTTCTCTAGGGCTTTGGAGCCCAAACAGTGTGTTGGGGCTGTGGTTCATTTTGGCAGATGCAAAACTAGGTTTATATAGAGCCTAGGTCGCTTTCAGTAAACATCAAGACAAATTTTTGACATTGCTAAACACTCAACTCCCTGCAGTCATAACTTTCTATCCAGAAGTCGGATTTGACGTCAACCCCGCCTATGAACCTCAGACGACAAGGCCTACGAAATGGTGTCTTAGTCAACCCAAAATTATGCATCCTTGAAAAAAGTCAACTTGGGCCCACATGCTAATTGTTGGTCAAACTTGGTCAAACTTGGTCAAACTTGGTAAAACTTGGTCAAACGTTTTAAAAACTTGTATTATTTGGTACGGAACGTTACACTTCCGCTCGACTGATATGTGAAATCATTTCTAAACAATGATCCTTCACATGCCCACCAGTCATACGTGAGTTAATCAAATCAGTGATAGCAGCTTGTCTCTCAGAAGCAATACTCTTAGCAAACATCCCTTTGAGAGTATGGAGCATTTCTACTCCACTGTTGAGAGGTGTTATTTGCTGCCTCAAATGACCCACAACACTAGCAAGAATATAACACTGAAGTGAAGTGTTTGCATTCTCCCAAGTCGCATGTTTAGTTTTTGTTATATCATTAGCACCAACTTCTGGGATAGCTGACTTAGGGGTATCCAAGACAAACTTGATTTTCTCATAATCCAGAATGATGTATAAGTTCATTTTCCAATCTTCAAAGTTATTTCCATCCAATTGTTTTTGATTCAAAATCATAGCTAGAGGGTTGAAAGATGCCATTTTCTGAAAAAAATTTATACATTGTGCACAATTAATATTAACTCGTATATTATACAATAAACATATATTTAGTAAATCCAAAACAAAAATATATTTGTTGTTTATTAGAACAATAATTTAGTTTCCACAACAAATGCCTACTGCAAGCAAGACATTTATAACAAACTAAAAATCCTGATCATAAAATGAATAGTATCCAACTAAGTCAGGTCCCAAAAAAAAAAAATGGGGGGTCACTTATCGGACTACTTACATCCCAATCTTCTTGTATAACCTTCCTGTATAATACACTTCATTTCAATCATTGTTCATATGGCCCATAATAATATTATTAGAGCCTCGTTGGGAGGTTAATAAAATTATCATGGTTTTTTTAATCCTTGTTTAATTTTTAAATTCTCTTAATCTCTAAGAGGTCACTGTATGGCGACCGTCAATCTAATTAAGATTTTAAATTATTTATATCTAATCCAATAAAACCCGATCATGATTATCCACTGGCTTCACATGACCATTTTATTATTTGACCCACAAAATTAAAGGATTTTATCCTTGTTTAATTTAAAATTCTCTTAATCTCTCTAAGAGTTGCTGTGGTGGACTACCAATCTAATTAAGATTTGTAATTATTTAGGTCCAATCCACAAAACCCGATCATGATTATCCGATGGGGCTTTACATGACCATTTTATTATTTGGACCCACAAAAATTAAAGGATTTGTCATAATTATATTTATCTAGATTTTTTTTAAAAAATCAAAATTTAATTATGCACATGTATAGCATTAATGCAAGATAATATGGTACCACCTAGTCTATATGTCATGTTATCACAACTAAAGCATGTTACCAAATATAATATAATCATCCATGAATAAAAAAAATAATATATGAATAAATATAAAAGCCCCAATCCATGGTTTTCCTAAGAAAGAAAAAAAAATCACAAGCCCAATAACACTTGAGCCCACTGTTATTAATCCCGCCCAAATTTTGGGCCAACCTGGCCCATTCGGGGTTCAATTTACCTGGGCTTGGAGGCCCAAATTGAAGAGATTTGAGTTAAAACCCAAAACTCTAAACACACAACATGAAAACCCTACTAAAGCTCACAAGGGTTTTTCTTCTTCTTCGCTTCTGTTCTTCATTAGTCATCAAAAATTTTCAAAAAATAAACCTATACCCTTATAAAATGGTGTACAAGAAATCTAGATGATTGCGAAAATAAATCAAGAAAGAAACCTAATCTTATGATTAGCCCCTTGTTACAAAACCCATGAAATAGTTACTTAAAACCTACCATGGATCAGAGGGCAAACCACAATTATTCCAAGAACTATCCATAAACAAAAAATCATATTAAATGTGCAAACATGCGGAATCAACAAATATAGAAAACCTAAAGCATATTGCTAATCAAACACCAAAATACATGAAACGTTTTTAGGATCAAATTGAAAATTTAATCACACGAAGGCTCTGATATCAATTGTAGGAATAATCAGCGGAAGCAAGAATCATCATGTGATTTAGAATATTCAATTTAATTGTTAAACTAACATAACCAGTCAGATCGTACCTTGTGAATTTGCAGAGAAGTATGGACACAAGAAATCACAGACTTCTCAAAAAACTATCCTCAGGTGATGGAGCAAACAGGGGCGCTTTGAATCACCAAGAAAGGATTGCTTTTTTCTCCGGCTATGCTCCTCTCGATCTCGTGATTCGTATCTAGATCTAGATCTAGGGTTGTATTATCTTACACTATTTATAGAGTACAAACCCTAGAATACTTAATAGCCATTTGAGCCTCCACACCTTAGGGCCCAAGCCCATATGTGAACCCATTTTGTGTTTTAAACAACTTGGACTTGCTTGTATATCAAAAATCCAACAGTTTGTGCCTTGAAAACTAAGTAACTAAGCTATGATCCTAGTTTTGTCTCTGAAAGTAATGAAGACACTTATCTTAGGCACTATTTTGTTCATCTTTCTCTTTCCTTTTTTCTTGTTTTGGGAAATTTATTAGCGAGTTTTGGTTAGGGGTGTAATCGAGTTGATACAGGGTCAAGCTCGAGCTCGACTCGATTAAAAAACTCAAAACTTGAACTCGACTCAAACTCGATCAACTTTTTCTTCATATGTTTGAAACTCGACTCGGAAAATAGTCGAGCTACTCAAACTTGACATGACAAAACTTGAATCAATTAAAAATTAATAAATAATTATGCTCAAACTCGACTTGACTCGAATTTGATTTGAGTTCGACTCGAAATCGACTTGATTAAGTTCGTAAGCAACTCGAGTCAAGTATTGTAACACTCGAGCTCGACTCCACAAACTACCCGAGCTCGAGTTCGACTCGATCAACTCTGAGTCAAACTCAAGTATTTTACTAGTCAAGCTCAAATATTTGACTCATTTACACCCCTAAGTTTGGATGAAGCTCTTTTTCTATTGGCTCTTTGAATATAATAGACTGTCATTATTCCATTACTGATGATGAACTAAAAAGCAAGTTTTTTCCCATGGCTGTGTATATCTTGCTCCTATACACATATTTGATGTCAGATTTTCAAATTAGGATCATTTGATTCAATGAAATAGTTCGTGTATTAGAGTTGGTAGTTTTTCTTTTAAAAGCCATTTTTTATGAACTTGTTTTCTTGTTATGTAATATATTTTGAATATGAATAAAAATGTTGTGACCAAAGCATTACTAATGATAACATATCAGGTTGAAAGCGTTTTTGGAAGTATTACTCATAAAACCATTGCAAGTTAAACACATAACAGGAATCATCTCCATGTCTTTAGTAACATTACGGTTGTAACATCTCGAATTAGACTCTAGTAGTTTTATTACATTTTTATAGTATAAGAACAGTAAAAATTGTATTTTCCAGAATTTAAGTGTTAAAAGAGAAAAAGGATAAAGCCGGGATTAATACAAAAGTCAAGGTTAAATTGGTAATTTGTAAAATGAGGACTTAAAGGTCATAAAACAAGAAGAGTATATGTTAAAGTAAGAATTGTGACAAGCTCATTTGCAAATAGGTGAGAGTTGGAGGACTAAATAGCAAAAACCAAAAAGTAAGCCAAAAATTGGGATAAGACAAAACATGGTCTTAGAATTTTTCATTTTTGGCTTTGAAGGCTATGGCTTTCCGGTGGGGAGAAGGAGAAAGAGAGAAGAGAAGAAGAGAAGAAGAAGAAGGAAGAAGAAGAAGGAAGAAGAGAAGAAGAAGAAAATCCAGGTATGAAAACTATATGTTTATGGATTACTAGTATGGAAATCCCTCTTTGTCTAAGTTGTGTAGGAAAAATCCTATTAGAAATGTTGTTGGTTGGTATAAGATGAGTTTTATGGTTTATTTTGAGTTTTGGATGAGTTGGTTTTGGTTTGGAAGGAAATTTCCGATGAAAAGGCCAAACTGCCATTTTTATGCTTCAAGCTGACACCCCTACGCCAGCGTGAGTGCACGCTGGGTGTGGAGCTCCGTTCAGCAGAGGTACTACACTCAAAGAACCCGAGACCAGAGTTTCGTGATCTTTCCTAGCCCCTCCTAGCATAGCAAAGGCTTCGCCTAGGCGAACCTCTCCGCCTAGGCGAACCTCTCCGCCTAGGCGTAACATTGCTTCGCTTAAGTGTACCTACAAGTCCTGTTTTGGTTCCTCTCTTCCATTAATTCTAACAATCATCCATAATGCATTTTTCTTATAGGAAAGGTGCCTCAGTCAAGGAAGGTTCTTTATCTGTGACTTGTTGTGGTTCGGGTGCTGTCAATAACACTGGCAAAGATAAGCTAGTAGGATTTTCTCATTGTCACCTTGCTTATCTCAAATTAGGATCGATAATGCTGACTCTGATGCCCTATAATACTTTTTAAGTTTCTACCATTCTTCTTTCATAGGACTTAGATCCTTGGATCTAAAATTTTGAAGACTGTTCATGATATTCATATTAAACCCTAATCCTATAAGCTTGAGCTTATAGGAGAGTTGGTCATTTAACATGGTATTGTGAGTTTGGTCGAAAGAGGCCCTGTCTGCCACCTCTTTGCAATTTATTCCCCATTTGTTGATTTGAAAGTCCATGGAGAACTCTATTTGTTTATTTGAATCTCCTCTGTTTGTTTATTTGAATCTCCACGTATGGGTATGGGGTTGCACGTGAGGGAGGGTGTTCATGATATTCATATTAAACCTAAATTCTACAAGTTTGAGCTTTTAGGAGAGTTGGCCATTTAACAAAGACCAAGTATGATTTTGTTTTTTCAAGGATTCTACAATTAAGATTCGTGGTTGAAAATTGAAAGTAATGGTAAGGATTTTGTTTGATTGATGACTAATGGTTTTTTCGTGAATTTCTCACATTTGTTTTGATATTTCACTGATTTTGTGGATTTTTGGCAATATTTTGGTGATTTTGTTGTCATTTGTATTGCTAGATCAGCACATTACATCTCAAATTGCTTAAAATTAAAGTGAGGCCGGGTTGGGGGACACGAAAAGTCTAGGCTAATCCCATTGCTCTTATTGTTGATGAACCCAAAACGCTCATCTATGTGGGCAACCTTTCTTCCAACCAAACAAATAAGAATCTAATATATTTCCTTAGTTTTTGTCTTAGCTTTTGCTAAACTACCCCAACAAAATGAGTATCTAATATATTTCCTTTAGTTTTTGTTTCACTTTGGCAAAACTACCCCAAAGCTCGTCCAGAGTGAAGGTTGATTATGCATGGTAAGCATGTAACAAAGTTTAGGAATGGTCTCATCCCCGCTCTTCTATTACTGCTTCTCTATTTTTAATGTCATTATCCATTTGTTTTGTCTAATCGAGTTACACCGACTCATGCTCTTATTTTCTTGCTATGTCTTTCTTTTCAATAATAGACTCCGCATAAGAATTGTGAATGTTTTTTATTTGGTTTTGGAAAATTAGACTTTGCCAACTGAGGCTTTTCATCAATTTGTTTTATCTGCCGCCTCACAGATTAACCTTGCAACTAACTCCGTAGTTAAAGTTATTGAAAGGCCAACCGCTTGCTGGCGTGAACCTAAGCCAGTTTTGACGATCAATTTACAAATTTATGTCTTTCGATTCAAAACCGTAATTCAACTGTTTGCCATCAAAGGAAATTGCATTAAGGTACAATGATTTCTTCACACCCACATAAAGAAAGCAAAGTGAGTCACAATGGATGCTACAATGTACCTTAAGTTCACAAGTTTGTGTAAACTAATTTCGCTTTTGTCTTGTTTGATTCATTATCGTGCATGTATAAGGTTTTGATAAAGTGGTGCATTAAGGCTACGATGATGGTGAATCTAGTTTTGGTAGTATATTGTATCTCAAATGATGGTCAAAGGTCCGTAATTTAGGCCTCTGCCAGTTCGAAGCTCATGGTCCGTTCTGCCGCCTTTGGGTCCGATTGGTGAAGCCTACTCACCCCAAGCTTGATCGGGCCAAGCTTGTTTCTAGAAAGGTCGGGCCGCGGGTTTCATTTTAAGCCCGGTCTACGGTCCCTAAGGCCTGTCATGATAGGCTCATCCCCTATCCTATGTTATTTTTTTTTAAATACATGTGAATCCTCATTTATAATATATATTGTTGGGAGTTTATTATATAAGTTAAATAAATGTATAATCTAGTTGGTGCATTAAATTTTGAGCTAGAGGAAGGAGTTAAAAAAAAAATGGTTTTAATTCTTGGATCCATCAAGCTCGCTTGTTATGGGCTTGTCAAGCCCCTGTCCTAGGCTTGTCTATTAAAAGGTCTGTGGGCCTTAAGAAAATGTAAAGCTTGGCCTGACCCATTGATCGGTTAACGGGCTTATAGGCTTGGTTCAAGTCGGGCCATGGGCTTCATTTCTCAAGGTCGGGCGACCTGGCTCGACTCGATGGAGACCCTAGTTTGTATGTATTGCATCATATTCTTTATTAGTTAAATTTGTGAATGCAATTAAGTACAAAACACTAGGATTGTGATAGGTTTTCAAAAAGTATTAAAAAAAGAAAAAAAAATGCTTGAGAGAAATAATTTTCTTATATTTGATTGTCTAATAAAAAAATTTTAAAAATCAAATATAAATAAAATTACTTAGAAATTAGGTATTTTAGAATTATTTAATCTTTATATTGATGAATGTAAATAAATAAAATTGATTTGAGGTAGTAGATAAACATATTATATAAAATTTAATTTAATTTTTATTTTCCTTTCTTATTTTCTTTCTTAAAGCATTTAATTATGTTTTTTTATGTTTTTCATACAGTTGAGAAGCTCTTTTGAGTTGTAATTTTTACATTTTAATAAATATTTTTATGCAATTTTTTTCCTCAAATTCCAGCCCTTGAGCCTCTTTTTTATTTTTATTTTATCTGATCGTGAATGCATACTCTGAGAAAACGTGTGGGCTCCAAGAGCATTTTTTAATTATTATTTTTTTATGGTCAAGGTCTACTCTGGAAAAAAAAACGTGTGGAATCTATTCTTTCTATATTGGAAAAGCTTCAAGGGATCAATGGCTATTCTTCTCTCTGTTTCAGCTTCACCTCTACCTCACCCAAAAGACTTGAAGCCCTTGTCAATGTCTGGAAGGAAGGATCTTCTCCAAGAGGTGTACTTACTTTTTCATTGATGTACTTAATTTCTCACTCACTCTAATCATATATGGTACCGTAATTATTTTCTTAGGTTAATTCTTATACCTCAATTAATTCTGTTATATATATATATATATATATATATATATATATATATATATATATATATATATACACATGGGAAAAATGTGTAGCTTAGAATTGATATTCTGCATAATTTCGATTGATATTGAATATTATGGCTCTGTTCTTTGTTTTGTTTTCGTTTTTCTGCTGCAGGCTAGAGCCACCTATATCATCATAGTTTGAGGAAGTCTTAGGTTTAGTAATTTGCGGGGTGGGAAAATTAAGAAGAGAGAAAACTGGATATATAAGCATATGGAAATGTGGAATAAGAAGAAGAAGAGAGAGGATGAGAACATGTTGAGGAATGGAGGGCTATACTGAGAATGAATTTCCTATTTTAATGGCAAGTACTCAACCATCCGTACCTCAGCCAAAGAGCTTCAAGAAGCTACTTAAAAATTACAGGCCATGAGAATCGAATTTCTGAAAAGTGGCAATTTGATTGGCACAAAGGTTGTTTGAAGGTAGAGTTGCTTGTTTGAAGAGTGTGTATAATTTAGCATGTATTATGCTGATCCTGAACGACAAGTAATGAACAGCAGCAGCTGTTACAAGTTTGAAATTTTTATAAGAACGCTTGGTGCCTTTGGGATGCTATTAAACACCTCAAAGCCCACTCCAGCTTTTCGAATTTCCAATCACGGAAATCTTTATTACCACCAACATCCAATCCAACTTGTTTACCATGGAGGATTAGACTAAAAATTGCAAATGAGGTTGCTTCGGTAATCACGTATCTTCATACTAAATTTCCTAGACCCATCATTCATAGAGATATAAATCCTGAAAATATCTACTTGGACCGAGACTTTAGTGCTAAGCTCTCTGATTTTATGTTTTGTATGGCACTCCCTGATGGCAAAACACAAGTAGTGGATCACATTATGGGGAGTCGTGGTTATATAGCTAACTAACTACTAATGGAGTAAAATACTTCTCTCTCTCTCTCTCTCTCTCTCTCGCTCCAGAGAAGAGCGATGTTTTGGCTTCGCTCTTTACAAGATCTTCTAACGCGAATGAGTTATGTATTCAAAATCATACAACGAACGTAGACATTGGACCCTACAATTGGGCCGAGGTCAGGCAGAGAGAATAAGAGTCCACCAACATCACCACCAATTCCAAGCAAAGACGAGCTTATTCGTGTGTCATAGATCGAATGCAAATGAGAGGCCAATTATGTTGGATGTTGCAAAACAACTCAAACGAATTCAAAGGTACTATAGACCTTAATTTCTTCATCACTCCCTACCTTCTTATATTTCAAACACTCTCTCTATATATATATATATATATAGAAAAATAATATATTAGTTTAATGTCTTCCTTTACAATATAATTTTATTAATCTTCCTCTTACTTGTCTTTTTTTTTTCCTTCTAATTTTAATTTGTTTTTCATTTTTTTTCTAACATGCAGAGGAGATTTCATTTCTACTGAAGCAAATCACAATGATGCATCTTCATCATGAAATTTTGGATGTCCTAATGATAAAAGCTCTAGACTTATATGACATTAATTTTAAATCGTCGTATTGCACATTCTATTTCAACTTTTTTTTTTTTTAATTTTAAGTGAGACTTTTACATTTATTTATTTGTACGTGTATACTATGCTTAATTTATTGATTAAACTTTTTAATTTATTTAATGGGCTAGTGTTGGATAAGCTTAACTAGACTTTACATGGCGCAACCACTTACCACCTAATACAAGATGAAATTTGTTTAAAAATAGTATATATATATATGATGAAAAATCACTTACATCTAATGCCCAATTGGACTCTACTTGAATTATGCAGCTTCTCATAAGTGATGGCAAGAAGAAAGAGAGCAGCTTGAAATTCAAGAGAATTTAATATTGATGAGTCTGTAAAGAGCATGAAATTTCCTAACAAAATTGAAGTTGTTTACCATTTTTGCGCCCGCCATTAAGTTAAAGTCTTCACCATTTAGTTAGGTGGTCCTCCTCACTATATACTCCTTTATCTACTCTTTGAATTATAAAAAATTAAAAAGGATCATTATCGCAATGTGGATGTTGATTTGTGATCGAATTTAGTTTTGAGTTTATGTCTAATCTAAAGGTTAGTGGTAACTTTAAAAAAATAAAAATAGCATCTGTTATGATAAAGAAAGCGGTTCCGCAACTAATCCTTTCTACTGTAATTGCCATATCAACATATTAAAGTTCATTCTCCATTCCACTGTATTTTGTAATTATTCTTATAGTCATATTGAAGTTTTTTCCTTTACTCGTTTTTTCCCACAAGGGTTTCCACATATATAAGAATCATAGTGTTTTTCTTTATTTTCGTATTTTACTATTGTGTAGTTGATTTCAACAAACTAATGATAGTTTGTAGTCATCACTATAGGCTCTTGGTGATTTCTTAAATTATGGCAAACTATATATTAGATTTGGATTATTTACTTATTAGTTTTGGGTTTATTCATTTCCATTTACCATTCATAATATAATTCTAATTTGCTAAAACTATAATCCATCGTCAGTATCATTCTTTTGTCATTAATGACATTTCTTTCCTCAAAATGTTTGTGGTGACAAGAAGATTTATTATGCGACAATAAAAGAAGTGTTTATAAAATATGATCATTTAATGGCTTTATTGCTTTTCATGTAACAATTAGTTAATGTCTATGGTCATATTGCTGATGAATAAAAAACAATCATTTAACCAGGAGACCTTCTTCCAACCCAACAAATCAGGATCTTACTATATATTTTCTCTAGTTTTTGTGATGGTTTTTGCAAAACTACCAGAATTCTCATTCGAAGTGAAGGTTGATTATGCAGAGGTAGGGGTGTAACGAGATGCTTACTCCAGCTCGACTGTGAAAATATCAACTGGATGAAGTTCGATCGCTTGAGTTCAGTAATGTTAAGTCGAGTTCAAGTATCGTAATATCTAACTTGAGCTACTCGCGAGCTTAATCGAGCTTTACTATTTTATTAATAAAGTTGAATATAATTATTTATTAATTTTTAATTGATTCAAGCTTTGAAGAGTCGAGTTCGAGTAGTTCAACTATATTTCGAGTTGAGATTCGAACATATGAAAAAAAGCTTGATCAAGTTCGAGATTCGAATTTTTAACTGAGCCAGCTTCGAGTTGAGCTCGAGTTTCTGGGCTCTCGTTTGTATCGACTCCTACCACTCAATTACACCCCTATGCAGAGGTAAGCATGTAACAGGCAGGTTTAGGAATGGTCTGTATGCCTGCTTTTATGTAGCAAGTTTATTAAAAGAGTGTTGTGAATCGTGTAAGAATGGTGATAAGAATCAGAGAAGAAAAACAAGAAGAATATACACAGATTTTATGTGGTTCGACATTGTGCCTACATCCACGAGAACGATTTAATTGTAATCACCCTCATTATCACCAAATAAGGCGCTATATAGGAGGATTATCAGCAACCTTAGTATGACCAAATTATAAAAATACCTTATACACTAAAGATATCGTGACTCCACTTCCCCCATCAAAGTGAGAGGATATGCCCAAGGGTAGTGTCATCGCTCTACTCCAAGACTTCGTCTTTTATTTCCTCAATATGTGACAGATTCCACCCGACACCCTCCCAGGATTTCCTGTGAAATCCCGGGCCAGTGAAGTCCCACCGGTGACAATCCCTAAGGAAGATACTGTGGAACTTCACTCTATGAGGGAAGTAAACACATGCATTAATTTAATATCCCAATTATATATAAAAAAAACCCACTACATATATAGATAAGAACCCATAAAAGTTCAATATGAATATTAGAGCATTCTAAGAGTATTTGCGAATTTAGGGTTACAAAATGAAATTATATAGGTCCAACAAAAACAAAGATGTATAGATGGGGGCAGAGACAAAGAATTGCCGCAGAAAAGTGCTAAGTGTTGAATCGGGCGCAGCAGAGCCCTACGAACTCCGCCCGTGACCTAGGAACGTAATTAAAACAATAACCGCAGAAATAAATCTCGAGTGACATAATTTATATGGAAAACAATGTTCTTATATTTCGAAAATTTCTTCTCTCAAGACCTCACGTCCACTCCTTTGTAACGTTCCCCGTTTAGCAAACATTTCACAAAACCCAACTTTACCAAAACCTAACAATATGAGGTCATGCTCAAAAATTTAACCGACATCATTTTCAAGAACCTTAAAACCTGAATCTGTTTCACAACATACACCGAGCATAACATATGTAACCATCATGTCGTGAAAAATAACCATGAAAATACCATAACCATAAATATTGAAATGCTTATACTTTAATCAGAGACCAACAATGTACCGTACCATATACCCATCATAATCCGTAGGACACCCCACCTCACGACATCGTGGCAAACCACCCGTCGGTAAACCCGACCTCACGACCGTGGAAATAATATATAACCAGACTCACGACATCGTAAGATACCACCCGCTTCGCAGAACTGAACATCACGCACTGCGGGAAATAATATATAACCAAACTCACAACTTCGTGGCATACCACCCGTCGGTAACCCGACCTCACGACCGTGGAAATAATATATAACCGTATTTTTAATTGGCAAGTACTTTCTTTCCAAACGATAACAGATCATAATCATTTCACAAGATCTCAAAATCTCTTTCTAAGAAACATCAATAAGCTTTCAAAACTAGCTTTAAAACCTCAACCACGCACTCCAAAATATTCGAATAATTACGCATCATCCAGAACTCAAGAAACTTCCAAACATTTAAAATGTTGACAAAACTCACATGAAATGATAACTTGTTTTATATGAGACCGATAATCACATTTGTATGCAACCACCCATTTGATTAAAACAGTATATATGTAAAATATTTAATCGCAATAGATATATCGACATAATACCCCAAATCATTTAAAAACATATAAACCACTCACAGACTATAGACGCTTAGTCCTGTTCCCCTGTAGGATCGTCCCCCGGCCCGGCGTGAGTGCCTGTAATATAAATAAAAGACCATTTAGACTCCAATAATTGAACCAACATCGATACCCGGCTGCCTTAGAATAATTTTTAACTATGAAACCATCCCAATTTGACTCCGACAGGTCCAATTACACAGTGTGCCCTATAGGCCCGATACCCAAAATTGGGGCTTTTCACCCGGGAGCTAATTTCTCGAAATTGAACCGTCCAATAATTCCTAAAAACATCAAATTTCACTAATCCAACTTCAATTTTGTCCAATTTGGACTAATCAAAATTCTATTTCAAATTCCAACTTCGTAATTACCCGAAACAACCAAAATAAAACTAACCAACGACGTCCAAAATTTACAAACCACATTATCAATGGAAATCCCAAGAGACCAGAACCCTATTAGTACCATTACCTTGGTCCAACAATTGTCAGGTTTAAAATCGATCCAACCGTCTGCCAACTTTGTTTTCGCCAGAATCCTTAAACTGGAGGACCGCAAAAAGGATCACGGAAATGAGTTCAAGTGGTCCAAAATGGTGGAAAGGAGCTACTGGGTGGCCGGAAATGGCCTGGAATGGTCGAAAAATCAAGAAATTACGGAGCGACCACGACGCCGTCGCGGCCCTCGATCCCGGCGCGCCGGCCGGCGGCCCACGTGGAAATTTCCACCGCATGATCGTCCCGATGTCCTCCTCCCACCTGTCCAGCCACAAAGGATAGTGGCCGGTGGTGCCTCGTTTGGTCCACCTTCCATGGCTCAAGTAAATTATCAAAATGACTCCAACCTCAGTCCACAAGTTTTGGAGAATTTCTATGGTTTTGGAGTTCAAGATGGTGTTTTTTGGGGCTAGGTTTCATTTGGCATCCCAAGTTATGTTTATATAGCCTAGGGTCGCCGTAAAATTTGAAGACGCTTTGACATTGTTAAAAACACAACCGTTTGAAATTACTGCATATAACTTTTATCCGTAAGTCGATTGGACGCTCTACGCCCATGAACTCGACGACGAGGCCCACAAAATGGTGCCTCGTAAACCCAAAATTGAGTCCATCCTCAAAAGTCAACTTCAACAACCCTACTAAGCGCTGGTCAAACCTAGTCAAATTCGTCAAACTTACCAAACTGGGTCAAACGTATCGCAAACTTGAGATTATTTTATGACGGTCATTACAATATGAGCCACATGTCATAACAATCTCCACCTTGGCGAAATATCCACATCTTTGAAGAAAACCAACCTTGGCTTGAAGACTCCACTAGGGGCAACAGGTCGGGGCATCTCTCATCTAACATCTAGAGATGTTAATCAAGTCCAAGCAATGCTTGAACTTTTTTATGGTAACAGGATTTGTCAACATGTCTACTATATTCTCAGAAGTATGAATTTTCTCAAACAATAACTCACTAGAAGAGACCAACTCCTTGATATTGTGAAATCTCACATCTATGTGTTTGGTCCTTGCATGATACACCTAGTTCTTTACCAAAAAGATGGCACTCTAATTGTCACAATACAACTTGTGACACCCCAACTTAGCACCTCTGTGTTAGGAAAGGGTGTCACGAAACTGTAGACTTTAAACCTGATTAATTGAGCAATTCTAAAACATTCCTTAAATATAATCATATAATTTAACATATATTACAGAACCACCACACTATCATACCCCACTATTTGAAGCGTTCAAAGCATCACTTACATATTATTTACAAATCATTTGCATTGTACCCAAAAGTTTATATACATTATCTAGTTCAGAATAAAACATTAAAAAGAAACACTGCAGGTGAACACTTATCACTTAGATTTAATCTTCGATATCGACGTGGAATGTCCCGCTCTCTACGCTCCTGGGCATCTACAATTTATTAAACACACGCTACAAGATAAAGCTTAAAGGAGATCCTTACGCATGGATGACCACTAACCATGATCATCACATTCTAATACTCATACAACTTGTTGTGTAACACTCTGAATTATACCATAGCGATTTATTACAGTTTAGGGTATAATAAAAGCAAAATTTATATTTTTTGGAAAATTAAATGCTACAGGTTAGGAAAGGACATAACCGAGATTTTTAAAAAAAGTCTAAAGGGTAAAATTGTAATTTGTCAAATTAAGGATCTAAAGGACATTATGTAGTTAAGATTATACAAGTATTTAAATATTAATGTTGATTTGTAAATGACATAAAAGTGAAGGACTAATTAGCAAAAAGGCAAAAATTTGAGCCAATTTGCCTTAAGACCACATCTTGTCTTAGAATTTGGGCATTTCACATTTTAGATTTGGAGAGAAAGCTAGGGCACGTTTTGGAGGAGAAGAACCAAAAATTTGGTTTGCTTTCACTCCTTTTGTGTGAGATTTTTCTTGATACAAGTAAAGTGAAGAAGAAAGGAAGAAGAAGCGAAGAAAAATCAAGGTTCGGAAAACCCTAACTTCCTCCATCTATGGGTATATTTTGATTTAGGGTTTGAAGTTGGGTTAAGGTTTGAGATTTTATTCTTCTATTTTGTATTTGTTGGTGTTATGATTTTGTTTTGGATCCTCAATGGAGGAGTTTGGTGTGAAAAATGAGTTAAGGTTTGTATGGTTGGGAGGTGCTGTCCATTTTTTTTTCTTCCCTACCCTTGTTCTTTGTTTGGCCATAACTTAGCCAATATTAGACCTCCAAATTGAGTGATTCTAGTTTGGGATGCACTTTCCCACTTGGGTTTTCAACAAAACTCATTATGACTACAAACTCAGAAGAACCCCCAAAAGAAAACCAAAAAGAAAAGGAGAGAAACTGAAGGAAAATCAACAGAACCCACTTGTACCACAATGCCACAAGGATGGAAAATCAGAGAGCATGAATTAACACCACCACCACCACTTTCAACAAACAACCAAAAGTACTAAACTGGGTTTTTTCCTTAGATTACCAGAAAACAACCCATCAACAAAAGAAGATGATGAAACCCCATTTTCCCCCCCAACTTCACACACTGCCTGTTTGGCAGACAAGAAATGGAGAGGCAAAAGAAAAACAACTCCTGAAAGGAAACAAGGGAAGAGAAAAGAGAATGGGAGATGGTTGGGTTTTGCAGTGGTTCTGAAGTTAGAAATTCCCTAGTGACTCTAGATGTTTACAGTGTTCCCGACCAGGAGTGTGAATCTCAAATACTTGAGGATGAGATTGATAAGGTTGTACATGCACTGAGAAAATAAGAGGCATCTGAATACAAGATTGCGGAGGAAAGGCTTTATGCTCAAAAGAGTCGTCTTTTAAATTTGTACGAACAGCTTGTGGAGAGCAGGTCCCAACTCTCAAGAGGCATATCATCAGCGAGTTCAAATGCCTTACTCGATGTTAATATCATTAACACATCTGGTCCAATTAGACATGAGGTGAATAAACTAAAAGATATGGAAAAAGTGGCCAAAGGTTTTGGAAGAACTCCTAAAGGAATGTTATGAATGCAGTTGAGAGAAAGAAAGATTACCGAATTTGCATCATGGTTATCAATTCCAGGTATGGAAGTGATTACTCTAAGGAACACGTCCATTCCTTGCACTGATCTTTTCCTCTTTGAAAAACAAAAAGGGTATATTGAAGTAAGAATAAAGAATGACAAATGACAACAACAGAGACACAAATTTAAACCAGAGAATAACTTCAACCAACTGACTCAGCCCCTCAATTTTGATGCTATATCCGCTTCATACTGCAATATATGGCTTTCAATTTAATAACTGGGTTGAAATGATAAAGAGATGTGGGATTTAGAGAATAGTTTAATACCCCACTGGCATGGTTTACTTCACAATCTTCTCGAATCCCATCTCCAAGTCTTGAACAAGTACAAATGTGGCCTTCCAAGCTTCATTCCGGGGCCTTCGCCTTAATCAACAACAACCAAGCAGTTATCGGAAACTGGCGAAAATGCATATTCTAGTTTTGGATGACTCGCTTGAAGTAAGAGCAGACAAAAGAATCATTTTGCTCCCTGGTTGGAAGCGTGACAACAATGTAGAGATTTGCAAATTGCTCCTTTAGTTTCTGTACCCTGTATAAATGCTGTTCATAGTTATATGAAATATAGAAAAAAAATGGGTAAACAAAAAGTTGAAAATGAGGTTATGTTTTGGTTTCTTTCCCTTAAACTTTCAAAGAATCAGAGATAACCTCAGAGTTTATCATTATCTTTAGTGTGATGTTATCGCTATAACCCGCTTATCAAGCAAACAACCAACTCCTCAAAGCCTCGAGCCAGGACGGGGTTTTAATATGAATATCATGCTTATTAACACCCTCCCTCATATGCATGCAGCCCCATACCCGTATACGTGGAGAGTCAAATAAACGACAAAGTCCATTATGGACATTTAGATACACAAATGGGGATCAAATATTCAAATTGCCGAGATTTACTCAACTTCCAAGATTTCTCATTGCACCAAACTCGACATCATATTAAACAACCAACTCTCCTAAAAGCTCGAGCCTGTAAGATTTAGGTAATATGAATATCATGCTTCTTAACGCTTGTTACTTCAAAAACGGAAAATAAGACACCCAAATAACGAGGAAATCTTCGCCAACTGCTATAGGTAGGCAAGTAGTTGTTACAGTCCCAGTTTGTCACAAAAACAAAGGCCACTGATAAACCACCACAGTTGAAAATGAAATCCTACAAATAAAAATCCCCAAGAAACAGCGAGGAACCACAAAATACACAGAAACAAGAGCGATGAGATCATGCGCAATTGGGACGGTTAAGACGGAAGGAATTTGCATTGAGGAAGGAGGAGATGAAGTTGATGAATGATGGGTTCTGTTCATCTCTCCACGTGTTCCTCATCATACAAACCCCACCATTTCCTGTATTACAGAAAACAACATAACCCATTCAACCAATATAACAAAGCATACAGTCTCCCAAAAGAGGCTTTATCAATTGCAAGTTAAGAGTGCTCAACTTTCAATATGACATAAGACTAACTGGAATCCCTCAATCCTTGTATTACTGAAACAATCCTTGATTTTTGTAGCTAATGAAAAGTAAAAAAAGTCATCTAAAAGCAAGCAGGTCCTAAAGAATAGCTTCCTAAAGAATACATTTCATGCACCTAACATTTCGATGTATACCAATATACCATTGACGCCCTCATTTGTTTTTATAGAAATCAATAAAGTTAGCCAAACATGTGTGGAAGCAACGTTTTCTCGGCTTAGATTCTTTAAGTCACAGGCTAGATATAGAAGCTCTTATTGAGCTTAAAGTAAAATTTTTGGTTTCTCAATGTCGATGCAAAACAGGGCCTATATCAAAATTGGTGCTAAAATCAGTGAAATAAGCTAAAATACACTCAGACTCTCAGACTTATGTAAATTCAACCTTGTTACAATATCATTTAATTCTCATAGAAAAAACTTTTTCTAAAATAATGTTTACGGAATCTTTCGTTTGGATGCCGAGAAAATAAACTTCATCAATTCCATTCCGTTTCTAAGAGGATATATGTTTTATCCATGTATGAAATCAGGATTTCCTTTTTCATCTTTCAATTTCCTTCACTTCCTAGGCAACCAAAGGAGAAATAGAAAATAAAAATTCAATAGCTTTAAATTTTCATATGAAACAAACAAGGTTTTCCTTCCAAAGAATGTCTCCGGAACTTTGGTTTGGTTTCTGAAAAATGAACTTCATTTCATCGCTCAATTTCCTTCCGCTTCTCGGCAACCAAACAGAAAAGATAATATCGGAAGATACCTGAGCTCGAGACATTTGGAAGATTCTGAGCCGTTGAATCTCTGCAACTTGCTCTGAAATTCGCCATTTTTGTCGAGAGAAAAGAAATGGGAATGAAGTGGAATCCAAAACTTCGAGTCATCGTAATATATATATAGGGAGCTGAAGTTCTGCTTATTTCCAAAATGACCCACTTGTTCTGTTTGTATTTTCATCCTTGCCCTTATTGCCATGTTGGACAACTATTTTGCCACGTGGAAAAATAAGGGTCTCTTTGATTACAGTTCTAAAAATCACGGAGAATATAAAAAAAAAATACTAAATTAAAAATAAGAATACTTGCAGAATACTAAAATAAAGTGATTATTCATATTTAAAATCGTTTTACTTTTAAAAACAATAAAAAACAAGGAAAATTTAGTTCTTTTTTTTTTAAAACACAAAAAACATAGAGAATACTAAATTCAAAGAATAATAACAGTTTTCTAAGAATATTAAAATAGCGTTTTTCGTATTTTCAAAAACTATTTTCAAGAGCCGATATATCTTGGCCTGTTTGGTTCTTATTTTTGAAAATGATTTTCCATTCTAAAAATAAAGTGAATAAGAAAAACACATTTCATTAATAATTTTTTGTTATGAAAAATATAAAGAACACATAAAACATTAAATTAAGAGAATAAAAATAATTTTTAAATAATACAATTTTAGTGTTCTTTGTATTTACAGAAATTATTCTCAAGAACGGTTTTAAAAAAGGGGAATCAAATAAGCCTTTAAAAAATAGGAACAAAAAACAAACCCTATAGACTTCCACACATTGAAAAAGATTTTGCGGCTCTCTTCAGATTATACATAATCAATTATACAAATAAATAGATATAAATTCATAAATTTTATATTTATTTTTAAGAGGGAAAAAGAAAAAGAAAAAAACCCCTCTCTTCTCCTTCGAAGTGGTACTAGCAAAGGGATAACAATGGAGCCCGAAGTCTCACTTAACTCTCCACTTAAGCTTCTCTTCCAAACGTCTCTTCTTCTGATCGCCGTTACGGTTGGGTTTAATGCTCTTATTTCTTTCAAAAATGATTTCACCGTCTAAAGCTTTCGATTTTCATTTCGTTTTCTCTTCATTTTGATTTCATTTTCTTTCTCAGATTCGACGAATGGAAAGATTCTTTCCAAGAAGCACTTTCTACAGGCCGAGGAATGTGAGTTTCCCCCCATTTTCTGACCTACCAAACATTAGTTACTCCCTCAATTTGTTTATTTTTTTTGGCGCATTTTCTCGAACAGTTTTTATGCTCTTTTATTTTAATTTGTTTTATTTTTCTCATGCATTTTAATGGAAACCAGACGGAGTTATTTCATGAAGGAATGAGTTTATTTATTACCATATTATTTTTCCTGATATACTAATTTTTGTTTCTTGGCAATGTTAGGTTCTGGGTATATTGCCTTTGGCCATAGCTTTACTGGAAGAAAGCTCAGAATCTATGGTGATGATTTGCATTTTTTAGTTTCTAGCTCTTTCATTTTTTAGTTGTTTTAGTTGGATGCTTGGTTGCTGAGAAAATTGTGGATTGAAAATCTGTGGCCTTACAAATTTTTCCCTCCCTCTGTTTGCCTTGAAGAAATCTATAGAAGTTGATTTCACTCATATTTTGTTGAATGGCCTTTGATTTTTCGTCTTCGGTGAGCCAGCAATCCATGAAATTATGAGGATTTAACCGTCCTTTAATTTCTCAACAACTAAAAACAGAGAGAATATCATGGCAAGTAGAAGTTATCTCTTGTTTGCTTGATTTACTAGCAATTGAGGACGGCATTTCCATAGTCCTCTTGAATAACCTGCATTCACGTATGGGTTAAGTTTCCTTCAAGTATTCTACTTTGGTGGAAAGTTTATTGTTGAGAACAAAAAGGAAGTACACAAGAGAAGGAGATGTTCTGGAAATGAATAATTAGGGAAAGATAAAGAACTAGTGAGTGTTGTCAGATGGGGGGAAAATATATTGTTACTGTGAAAATAAGACCTATTTAGTATTTTAAGAACAAGATCCCCTTCTTTTTTGAAGAGATAAATTGAGTGATTTAAATTAAGGATTCAAAAGGCAACAGTGTGGTAGGATTATTAGTTCATTCTCGATGGATGTCCTCGGCTTCCATTGGTTCACTGAACAAAAAGGACATGTTAGTAGATGGTCTTCTTATAAGGATTCAATGCCTAGTTAATTTGAATTTGTGAGATTGGACTGGTTAACATTTTTGGATTCCTTATCTCATGATTTTTCTTAGTCTATTAACAAAAGAAGTATTCATTCTTTGAGTCCCCTAAAAATAAAGTAATCCATAATGCATTTTGCTTCTAGGAAAGGTGCCTCAGTTAAGGAAGGTTCTTTATCTGTGCCTTGCTATGGTTCAGGTACTGTCAATAACACTGGCAAACATGAGCTAGTAGGATTTTGTCATTGGCACCTTGCTTATCTCAAATTAGGATCAGTAACGCTAACTCTGATGCCCTATAATACTTTACAATTTTCTACCATTTTTTCTTTCATAAGGCTTAGATCCTTGGATCTAAAATTTTGAAGACTTTTCATGATATTCATATTAAACCCTAATCCTATAAGCTTGAGCTTATAGGAGAGTTGGTCATTTAACATGGTATTAGAGCTTGGCTTGGCAAGAGGTCTTGGGTTCGAGCCACCTCTTTGCAATTTATTCTCCATTTGTTGATTTGAAAGTCCAGGGAGGACTCTATTTGTTTATTTGACTCTCAACGTGCGGGTATGGGGCTACACGTGAGGGAGGGTGTTCATGTTATTCATGTTAAACCTAAATCCTACAAACTTAAGCTTTAAGAGAGTTGGTCATTTAACAAAGACCAAGTATGGTTTTGTTTTTTGATAGATTCTACAATTAAGATTCGTGGCTGAAAATTGAAAGTAATGGAATTTTCGTTGGTTGTGAAAGAGAAGTAATGGAAAGGATTTTTTTTTATTGATGACCAATGGTTTTTTCGTGAATTTCTCACAATTGTTTTGATATTTCACTGATTTTGTGGATTTTTAGCAATATTTTGGTGATTTTGTTGTCATTTGTATTGCCAGATCAGCACATTACATCTCAAATTGCTTAAAATTTAAGTGAGGCCGGGTTGGGGGACACGAAAAGTCTGAGCTAATCCCATGGCTCTTATTGTTGATAAACCCAAAACACTCATCTATGTGGGCAACCTTTCTTCCAACCAAACAAATAAGAATCTAATATATTTCCTTGGTTTTTGTCTTAGCTTTTGCAAAACTACCCCAACAAAATGAGCATCTAATATATTTCCTTAGTTTTTGTTTTCGCTTTGGCAAAACTACCCCAAAGCTCGTCCAGAGTGAAGGTTGATTATGCATGGTAAGCATGTAACAGGTTTAGGAATGGTCTGTATGCCTGCTCTTCTATTACTGTTATGTTTTTTAATGTTGTCATTCATTTGTTTTGTCTAATCGAGTTATACCGACCATGCTCTTATTTTCTTGCTATGTCTTTCTTTTGTCAGAATAGACTGCATAAGAATTGTGAATGTTTTTCTTTTTGGTTTAGAAAATTAGACCTTGCCAACTAGAGCTTTTCACTAATGTGTTTTTTAGGTGCTGTCTCACAGCCTTGCAGCTAACTCCGCAGTTAAAGTTATTGAAAGGCCATACCTGCCTTTGCCACTGGAACTGACGATAAATTTCACGAATTTATGTCTTCAATTCAAAAACCAGAATTCAACTTTTTATCCATCAAAGGAAATTCGGTATTGTGTGCTACTTATTCCTCTTCACCTCTTCACATCCACATAAAGAAAGCAGTGAGTCACAAATGGATACTACAACAGCTTAAGTTCACAAATTTGTGTAAACTAATATCAATTTTGTCTTGTTTTGGATTCATATCAGGCATGTATAAGGTTTTGATAAAGTGGCATTGGTTATTATGATGATGGTGAATCTAGTTTTGGTTGTTTATTGTATCTCAAATGATGGTTGAAAGGTCTGTAATTTAGGGGTCTCCAAGAAGCCCAAAGCCCGTGGGCCCGTTCAAGCCCGCCCTACCTGACGGGGGGCCAAGCCTCGTTTCTAAAAAGGTCTGCCACGTGTTTCATTTTCAGCTTGCCTGCGGGCTCCTTAGGCCCGCCTATGACAGCCCATCCCCGTCTCTATGTTTTTTTTTTTAACGCAATGCACTTATTTATAATATATATTGTTGTTTTTATTATATAAAGCTTCAATAGCTGTGATAATTTTGAGCTAGAGGGAGGAGTTAAAGTAAAAAAATGGTTTGAATTCATGAGCCCCATCGTTCTCGTCTATTCCCAGCATCGTGCTTCCCATCCTGCACTGCCTACAAAAAGGCCTGTGGGCCGCCCCAGTTTTAAGAATGGGGAAGTTTCCCAAATCCCACTGATTCAATGGGCTTTGTGCCTACTTCGAGTTAGTCAGGCCTCATTTCTCAAAAAGTATTCAGGCACTTGGCCTGATTCGATGGAGACCCTAGTTTGTATGTATTGCATCGGATTCTTTATTAGTTAAATTTGTGCATGCAATTGGCATAAATTTTTATGGGTGTAATTTTTTTCCCCCCTCAGAAATTCCAGCCCTTGAGCTCCTTTTTATTTTTCATTTTATCTGATCGTCAAGGTCTACTCTGACAAAAACGTGTGGAATCTATTCTTTCTATCTCTTCCAGCTTCACCTCTATCTCACCCAAAAGACTTGAAGCTCTTGCCAAGGTCTGGAAGGAAGGATCTTCTCCAAGAGAGGTATACTTACTTTTTCATTGATGTACTTCATTTCTCACTCACTCTAATAATATATGGTACCTGTGATTATTTTCTTAAGTTAATTTATATATTTTCAATTAATTCTGTTATATATATATATATATATATATATATATATATATATATACTACTACATTTGGAAAATTGTGGAAGCAGGATTGATATTCTTCTATTAATTGTTGGATTGATATTGAATATTATGGGTCTGTTGTTTTGTATTCGTTTTTTTGCTGCAGGCTAGGAGCTACCAATATCATCATAGTTTGAGGAAGTCTTAGGGGTTTAGTTTGGCAGGTGGAGAAAGAAGGAAAAAACGATAAGTATTGAAATGTGGAATAAGAAGAAGAAGAAGAAGAAGAAGAGAAGAGAGGATGAGAACATGTTGAGGAATGGAGGGTTGTTATTGGAGAAGCGAATTTCCTATTTTAATGGCAAGTACTCCAATCCCATCCGCACCTTTTCAGCCAAAGATCTTCAAAAAGCTACTGATAATTATAATGAAAGTCTAAAAACTGGTTTGGAAGGTAGAGTGATTTTTGTGAAGAAGTACTATGTTGATTATGACTCCAGTTATTTTCTTTCTCCTGAAAGTGCTAGTAATGAAATAGCAGTAGCAGCACAAGTGAGCGGGCATAAGAATGCTTTGAAGCTTTTAGGATGCTGCTTAGAAACAGAAATCCCCACTCCAGTTTTCGAATTTCCAATGAATGGAAATCTTTATTATCAATTAACATCCAATCCAACTTGTTTACCATGGAGGATTAGACTAAAAATTGCAAATGAGATTGCTTCAGTAATTACGTATCTTCATACTAAATTTCCCAGGCCCATCATTCATAGAGATTTACGCCCTGAACATTTCTACTTGGACCAAGACTTTAGTGCTAAGCTCTCTAATTTTATGCTTTGTATGGCACTCCCTGAGGGAGTAACACAAGTACAGAGTGACCACATTATGGGGACATATGTTTATGTGGCACCTGAACTACTGAAGTATAGAGTGTATTCAGAGAAGAGTGATGTTTTTGGCTTTGGCTTGCTTTTACTCGATCTTCTAATGGGAGGGAGATATGGAGGCGTAAGATTCTTTGAACAATATAGAAGATACTATTTCGGAAATCATACAATAAATGAGATTGTTGATCCTACAATTCTGGCTGAGGCAGAGGCAGCAGGAGGAGGAGGAGTCCACCACCACCGCCACCCCAAGGCCTTAGAGCTGGCTCTGTGGCCCAGTGATAATGCAGGAGAGGCCAATTATGTTGGATGTTGCAAACAACTCAAACGTAATTCAAAGGTACTATAGACCTTAATTTCTTCATCACTCTTACCTTCTTCTATTATTTAATACATGTTTATATATGTAGATAGAGCAAGACATATGTGACGCCCATTTCCTGGGTCCGTTGACAACTCGCGGAATATTCGGGATGTCAACCCGACACCACCATGAAAATCGCAGAAGCCCTTTGTACGTGGGAGCTCACCCAAGGTACAACACGTCCCAATCATACGACAACCTATCCTAATATTTACAAAGACCACACCTGCCATATACAATTGTAATGACTAAAATAGCCACGGCCCATACATCACTACTAAAAATATCCAACCAACTATATTACATGGTTCAAGAGTTAATGAATCACTTCTAATTCAAACATATATTAAGATTTACAATTTTAATATATGTTATACTAAAGGAAATGCCGCAAAGCCATTAATCCGCTTCTTTTCTAAAATGCGGTCTCTAGTGAGCGCCCGTCTCCCATACTCCGTAGCTCAAATAGTGATCACCGGTCAGGAGCAATGCCCCAAAGAATGATAATTTCATACGCTACTCCCCACCTAAGTGCACATGTCACAAGAAACAAACACACTCGAAAGAACACACGACCTTACTAACGTCACGCCCAATCTCACGCTCCAAAGCCCTCATCGAAATTTTCACCGACTCCCCCACATGCCTGCTCAAATGCGAAGAAAATATCCAGCTTTCAAAACAAAAGTTTTTTGTTCTCTAAAACTTACTACCGAGTTTCTAAGAAAATTTACTGACAACCCTCCGAGGCTAACTGGATAACCAAACAATCACGCTTCGATTTAATTATCTGACAATCTTCCATTGGCCTCTCGAAAATCTTCCGCTACTAAAAATCTTTCGCAAATATTTTTCCTTTTATTTTCTTTTCATATCATGTATCACTCCTAATATTCTAGTGGTGCCCCAACGATACGGAATGCATTATGCCAATCCCACAACTCATGCTAATATATAAAATATGTATATACTAACATAATTAATTCACAAATCAATGTTATTCAAATTCACAAACAATAACACCAAAAATTAGCTCACATAGCTAATTAACAAACACAAGCACCATTTTGAATCACCAACATCATAAAATTCACACCAAAATCAACAGTGGAACCCCGAGTTGGCACTGCTCACTCGCCACAAGTAGGGAATTTTCAACCCTGCTCAAATGTTTTGCATCAAATTATGGCTAAATCAAGCCTCGTAATATTCCCAACCATTTACTACTATTTCCAAATTTCCAAAGAATAACACAAAGTAGAAGATCCTCACCTCTTGGGAGCTGTCTAACTCCACCAAACTCGGTGTCCACGCGCAGCCCTCGTCACAGAGAACAACTTCTTACTTGGTCTGTCGAACCGACATCCGAACGACGGGAAATCAGAGAGAAGGAGCCTCTCTCTCTAAAAACTCAAAAACCCAACCCCACGCCACCGCCAATTTTGTTATATTAAATTAATATTTTCATAAAAATAAAAATATTGGGTGAATTTTATAAATTATTTATTAAAAACATTATAATAATAATTATTATTTATATTAAAGTATAAAAATAAACAATGCACTATTTCTAAAATATAATCAAGTGTACTTTTATTATTATTATTTTAGATACACGGCCTATTGCTTCATTCTGGCCCCTTTTCTACCCCGAACAATTTATTTTTCGCCCACTTATTTTAATGAACTTAAATTTAAAACTATTTCACTTTCGAGATTTTCAAAGAAAAATCTCGTTCTCATTGAAATACCCAAGAACTTATCAATTTTAAAATCCAAAATTTCCATTGTCTCGTAATTGATGAAACTTTTCTAGGTCACTAGATTTCTCATGAGATCGAATTTAACTCGCATAGCCTGCTTTCACATTCCGAGATCTAGAGAATTTCCTAAATTTCCATGAACTCTACGATACTTATTATTTTTATTAACATTTTACCATTTTTGAAAATTTCTAATTTTCTTGGGTTTTATAGAGAGTAACAATACCTGAACCCATTTCGGATTTGAGAAAATAAACCTAAACCCGTTAAACCCGATTAAATTAAATTAAATATAAAGCCACAGAGCGAGGCGGATCTAGAATCCAAAATAACTGCCTCTACCATCCATACTCACTACCTAATGTTAAGAAAAACAAACAACTTTAATACTTAATACTATTACACTATCTCAAGATTAAGCTCAAAAAAAAAAGAGTATTCAAAGATTAAGTAAAAACAAACACCACCTAAATTTTTGTCTTATTCAATTAACATTTCCATTAATTCTCATTTTGTCCCTCTTAAGTGACTTTTGACACATTGTTCAATCTAAGCCATTCATTTCCATCATCTCACTAATCATAACATGCGTCACATGAGTAGATGTAGTAGGCGACTTTTGTCACATCACATGTCTCTCACAACCTCGTTTACCAAGACTCGACACTTTGTAGCTCGAAAACGCGAATTCCTACCGCCTTTAATTCAACAAAATTCGACGCAGTAGTTTCGATTTTGGCAACGATTCCAATTTATGAAGTCCGTTCGGCCATCCAAGATCTAGAAAATTTCGATTTTACCAAAATTATCATTTTACCATTTTTCTTAAAATTTGAATTCTTTCTCGCTTTTTTACAATATATTACTTAATGTCATTCCTCTTACAATATAATTTTATTAATCTTCCTCTTGTCTTTTTTTTTTCCCTTCTAATTTTAGTTTTTTTAAAATTTTTTTTTCCTAACATGCAGAGGAGATTTCATTTTTAATGAAGCAAATCACAATATTCATCATGCAATCTTGGATGTCCTAATGATAAAAGCCCTAGAGTGATATGAAATTAATTTTAAATCATTGTATTGCATAAGAGTTTCAACTTTTTTTTTTAATTTGAAGCAGACTTCTATATTTATTTATTTGTACGTGCATACTATGCTTAATTTATTGATCAAACTTTTAATTTATTTAATGGGCTAGTGTTGATAAGCCTAACTAGATTCTTACATGGCTAACCACTTTACCACTAAATGGTAAGTGATGAAATTTGTCGAAATCTCATTATAATATTATTAGATATATAGAATATATATATATATATATATATATATATATATATATAGATGAAAATCACTTACGTCTAATGCCCAATTGGACTTTACTTGAATTATGTAGTTTAGCTTCTCATAAGTGATGGCAATAAGAAAGAGAGTAGTTTGAAATTCAAGGGAATTTAATATTGATGAGTCTGTAAAGAGCATGAAATTTCTCAACAAAACTGATGTTGTCTGCCATTTTTGTGCCCACCATTAAGTTAAAGTCTTCATTATTCAGTTAGGTGGTCCTCCTCACTATATACTCCTCCTACTCTTTGAATTATAAAAAAAAGGATAATTATTGTAATGCGGATGTTGATTTGTGACATGAACTTAGTTTTGGGTTTATGTCTGATTCGAAGGTTAGTGAGGTAACTTTGTGAAAAAAATTTAAAAAATAGTGATGACAAGTGCAGAAGAGAGGGGTCTGTGATATGAACATTTCTACTTGGGTACTTTTGTCATATCAACATATTAAAATTTATTTTCTATTCCATTGTACTTTGTAATTATTCTTATATTCATAGTAAAGCTTTTTCATCTACTCATTTTTCCTCATAAGGGTTTCCATGTATAAAAGAATCTTTGTGTTTTTCTTTATTTTCGTATTTTACTATTATGTAATTGATTTCAACAACGCACGATAGCTTTTTTAGTCATCACTGTAGGGCTTTGAGATTTAAATTAAAGCAACTAAATATTAGATTTGATTATTTACTTTATTAGTTTTTGGTTTATTCATTACCATTTACTAATCATAATATAATTTGGACTTGCTAAAAACCATAATTCATCATTCATATTTAGTCCTTTTGTCTATTAATTGACACCTTTCCTTTCCTCGTAAAATGTTTTGTGGTGACTAAGAATATTTATTATGCGATAATAAAAGAAGGGTGTCTTGCTAAACATGATCATTTCATCACTTTTATTGCTTTTCATGTAACAATTAATTAATGTCTATGCTCATTTTGCTGATGAATCCAAAACAATCATCTAGCTGGGTGATCTTTTTCCAACCCAACAAATCAGGATCTTCTTTTATATTTCCTCTAGTTTTTGTGTTGGTTTTTGCAAAACTACCCCAACCGTCATCCGAAATAAAGGTTGATTATGCAGAGGTAAGTGTGTAAATGAGTCAAGCTACTCAAGTTTGACTTGTAAAATACTCAAATTCGACTCGGAGTTCATCAAGTAGGGTTTGAGTAGCTTGTCGAGTCGAGTTCGAGTCAAATCGAGTTCAAATATGATAATTTATTAATTTTTAATTGATTTGAGCTTTGTCGAGTCGAGTTTGAGTAATTCGACTATTTTTTGAGTCGAGTTTCGAATATATGAAAAAAAGATCGATTGATTTCGAGTTGAGTCAAGTCGAGCTCAAGCTTGGCTTTGTATTGATTGGGCTCGACTCGATTACACCCCTATTCAGAGTTAAGCAAAGCTATTCTTGCTCTTAATCACTCAATGTTTCATTTATTTATTTATTTTTGGACATCTATTCACTTTGTATTCGATATTTGTAGTATTTTATTCTCATGAAGACTCAAATATGATACCATCTTATGTCCCGCCCAACCCTTTAAACACCAAAAGCCATTATATGAAAAGAATATCCTTCCCGTGGACAACCCTAAACACCATTATAAATGTATAGCTACTGGTTATCAATTCCTAGCTAGGTTTCTTTAGGCTTATAAATTTTTGAGCATCTCACTTGCACAAAAGGCCCCGCCCAACCCTTTAACCATTGAGACATGTCTCATTGACATCTAGAAATGTTGATTAAATCAAAATTAAGTATATTAATTTTGTATATACCTTCCTTATCAAACTTCAATTTTGTATATTAATGTATCTTATCAAGCTTAAATTTTTTATTTTTTTTGAATAAAAAATAGCTTTCATAAAGAAATATCATTCGAGAGCACTCCCTCAATACAATCAGGAGGAAGTACATAATAAAAAGGACAAGAAAGAGCATAAGACTCTCTAGCTAGTGCACGAGTAGCCTTATTGGCTTGTCTTCTAACCAAACAGACAGAGAATTGTATTCCAATGTTGGCAAAGAAAACGGCAATCTTGGATAGCTATACCAAACTCCGACTCATCAATCTATGAAGAATGAAAAGCATCAACAATGGTCTTGAGACTCTTGACATCCATTTCAAAAACAACCGAGGAAAACCCCATATTAAGTACCCAATTTATTACTTCCCGAAGCCCATAAACTTCTGCTTCTTTGTTGCAAGGCAACTTAGGAACCCATTGCGACTGTCACGCAGCATACATAAATCTTATGTAGTGTTTTAAAATCAAACTAGTCTAAAGCCCACCTTGATTCATTTGCAATAGTCAAGCCCAAAATTAACCATCAGGCTCTCTAGCAGGCCGGCCCAACATCACAGTCCAAAACTCCAAGTTTGATCGAACCATTCTTAATTATGTTTCCTATTGATAAAACTTTGAATTTTTATTTTATAAATTAAATATAATTTCTATAGTGTTATTTTATATTATATACAAATATAGTATGCTGCTATTTTTAATATCTTTATATATTTAAATATTATTCATAGTTATTCAATATAAATTTAAAGTATTAATATATTTATAGAAATGATGAAATAAAGATATTGAATTTTTTTATAAGTACATAATTTTGTCCCTACAAATTCGAACCAAGTCCCCTCCCCTCCTTTCTTGCTTATAACGATATAATAAACTTCATCAAAGTTAAAATTAATTAATTAATTTTTTTGTCCATATGACTAGCTCAATTGATAAAGCGTTCAAAATTTAAAAAGACGGGATATAAAGAGAGGGGAGGGGTTTCAGGTTTGAGTTTCAGTGGGAATAGTTTACTAAATTGTAACAAAATACTTAGTTGTCATAAAAAAAATTAATTTTTTTTAAATAGGCAATTTTCATTATTGACTTAAAGGTTTTCTTTTTTCTTTTTTTCTTTTGGTGTCTGAGCACTAGCATCTTGAGGGGATCCGAATTGATGATCATTATGAAGCAAAGCCAAGATCGGACCGACTTAGCTACTTGTCAGGGTTTTAAATCAAGAATGCCATTTTCATGATGAAGACGATGAGATTGGATCCATGGCTTTAAATCGTAGTTTTATGAGACGAAGATGATGGGATTTGACCTTTCCTTTTACCGTATTTCACTAAAGAGTCTTAAAAATATATTGCATCAAGCTGTTTTAGGCCAACTCATCCTCTTTTCCAATACAAATTATGTTTATACAAAGTTAACCCAAACTCAAATATATTAAAAATAATATCAATGAAATTACAAAAGGTAACATCCATCTTAATCTTCCCTCTTTGACTATTTTAACCAGTCATTCCCTCTTTCAATATACTTTTCTTAATCTTCCTCTAATCTATCTTTTTTTATTTTTCTAATTTTTGTTTTTCATTTTTTTCTAACATGCAGTGGAGATTTCATTTATAATGAAGCAAATCACAATGATGCATCTTCTTTGAGCAATATAGGATGTCCCAACAAACCATAAACTCTAGAGTAATATGACATTAATTTCAAATCATTGTATCAAAGATTGCATATTTTATTTATACTTTTTATAATTTTAGGTGAGACTTTTATATCTATTTGTATGCATGTATATTTGTTCACAAAATAATGGTTTTTATTTCTATATTTGCCTGTGTTTCTTTTCACTAGCTATTTGAATGATATTTTGTTCATGTTGCATGGATACAATTAGTTGGTAAGTTATATAAACTATAAAGTCTTCACCAAACAGTCAGGTAGTCCTCACCAAATACGTACTCCTCTTAGAATCATCAAAAAAGTTAAGGATAACTAGTCTGTAGCATTCGATTTTGATCCCCAGGTTCCATCCCTCTGGTATTTGTTATTAGTTGTGGCATTTTTATATTTATTTTTTGATTTTATTTCTCATAGTATTATTAGTTGTGTTTTAGGTTGAGCCTGTGGTGGTACTTGTATTTGAGCTGTCATTTATTGCAGTTTGTGCCTTGAAAACTAAGTAATAAGCTATGATCCTGGTTTTGTTTCTGAAAGTAATGAAGAGACTGTTATATTTTTGACAAATAAGCAAATCCCACGTCGGTTGTGGAGTGGGTTTTCTTGTAACTCAAAGCCTATAAAAGGGGCTTCTCCTTATGTAATATTTGCACCTCTTTCCATCCACTTAAAGGGTATTTGTAGTATTGTCTAATTGCTTGACTATTTATTTTTTGACTCAATTTCTTAGGAAATTGATTTCCATGTAATTCTAAATTTGTAATTCTTTCGATTACTCTGCTTCGTCACGGCACTGAGGACGTAGCCATCATTAATTCTCGGCTTCTGTTTCTTAAACGACATCTATTATAGTATGTACTTCCTTATTTTTATCCTCTCTTATGACTGATTATGTCAAACTTTTAAAATGTGGAAATTTTTTTTACTGAAATAAGATATATTCGAAACTATTTCATGCTTATGACACTTGTATAAACTTCATCTGAAAATTGTTAAATTTAAATTTTTTAAATAGATAATTTTCATAATTGAATTGAAGGTTTTTTCTTTGTCCGCACATGGAACAAGCTTCCTTTTTAAATGTATAGTATTGATTCCTCCTCACATCCACTGTTCCACATAACGGAAGCAATGAGTCACAAATGAATAGTGCAACTTAGGTTTATAAATGCGTAAACATAATGTCACCTTTTTTTTGTCTTGTTTTGAATTGATATTATGCATGTGTAAGGTTTTGATAATGTGGATTGACATTGGACATATATGTAAACAAGTAGTAGCAAAATGTGAAATCTCCTATGGAATACGTATGTTTTATGTATTTATTTATCTTTTTATGCTATCTTACGAGTTGTTGTTGGGCCTCTAATGTTTCATGCCTTGCAACAAAAACCTTATGAAAGGCATCAAAAGATATATTGAAAAATAATTATGAAAGTAGATACTTGAGACTATTTCAAGCTCATGGCACTTGGGAAAATATACACTAATGGTCCTAACGTTTGATCATTTGTCCAATCTAGTTTTTAAGATTTTTTTGATCCAACCATGGCCCTAATGTTTGATTGTTTGTCCAATCTATCCCTTAACATTTTTTCGATCCAACCATAACCTTAACGTTTCTGTCGTAACATACTCAAGCCCCTCCGAAAACGCCAGATGGATAAACATGGCGTTAATTTTACTTATGTGGCACCTTGGCATGTGTTTTTTTTTAGCCTAAACATTCTTTTGATAAAAATGCCCTTGAATCCAGCCCGATTCCCTCCGATACCCACTATTCCCTCTTTATCTCTCACCCTTCAATTTCAAGCAGATGGTTTGAGGTTGGGATTTTTTGTGTTTCAGGATTCCCAACTCTTTTTTAGGCAATTTCTCAAGCCATGGCCATAACGAATTGCGGAGAAACTGATTTAGAGACCTACCAACAAATTCTCAAATTCGTCGCAATCCTAGTCGCCGACGTGTCCGGCGTCGCCACTCCCCTCGTGGGAAAGAAGTGCCTGTTCCTCCGCATTGATGACAACCTCTTTTTCGCCACAACTAAAATTGAAGGGTGAGTGACTGAGAGGGAATCATGGGTATTAGAGGGAATTGGGGTGGATTCAATGACATTTTTGTCAAAAGAATGTTTGAGATTAAAAAATCACGTGCAAAGGTCTATTTTTGAAAAATGTCTTCTATTCTAAAAAATAAAAATAATAAGAAAAACAGTAAAAACCTGTTTCATACCTCAATTTTTTGTTATAAAAAACATATAAAACATTAAATTAAGAGAATAAAAATAATTTTAGCATTCTTTATATTTACAAAAAATATTATCAAGAACAAAATTTGAAAATAGTAACCAAACAAACACTAAACTTTTGCATTGAAAAGATTTTGCGGCTCTCTTTAGATTATATATAATTAATTATACAAATAAATAGATATAAATTAATAAATTTTATTTTTATTTTTACCGGGAAAAAGAAAATGGGAAAAAAAAACCTCTCTTCTCCTTCGAAGTGGTACTAGCGAAGGCATAACAACGGAGCCCGAAGTCTCAATTTCAACCTCCAATTTCAAGCCTTCTTCCAAACGTCTCTTCTTCGATCGCCGTTACGGTTGGGTGTAATGCTCTTATTTCTATTTCTCAAAATGATTTCACTGCCCAAAGCTTGATTTTCATTTTATTTTCTTCATTTTGGATTTCATTTTCTTTCTCAGATTCGACGAATGGAAAGATCCTTCCTAAGAAGTACACTTTCCGGCGGCCGAGGAATGAGTTTCATTTTCTGACCTAACAAACATTAAATTACTCACTTAATTTTTTTTTCCTTTTTGGCGCATTTTCGAACGGTGCTTTTGAGATTAACTCATACTCTTTTTTTATTTATTTCATGCATTTTAATGGAAACGTTTCCCTGTGACTGAGACATTCTATGAAGGAATGAGTTTATTTAATTTACTTTTATATTTTCGTGGTACATTAATTTTTGTTTCCTTGGCAATGTTAGGTTTTGCATATTGCCTTTGGCGACAGCTTTATTGAAGAAGGCTTCGGAATCGGTAGGGTCATGATTTGGGCTGTTTTCAGTTTCTAGTTCTTTCCTTTTTAGTTGTTTTAGTTGGATGCTTGGTTGCTGGGAAAATAGTGGAAAGAAAATCTGTGGCCTTACAAAATTTTCCCTCCCTGTGTTTGGCTTGAAAAAGGCTATATAAGTCGATTTCACTCATATATTTTGTTGAATCGAACATTGATTTTTCGTCTTGGGTGAACCGGCAGTCCATGAAATTATGAGGATTTAATCGTCCTCTAATTTCTCAACAACTAAAAACAGAGAATATGATGGCTAGTAGAAGTTATCTCTTGTTTACTTTATTTACTAGCAATTAAGGATTGCATTTCCATAGTCCTCTTGAATAACCTGCATTCATGTATTCTACTTTGGTGGAAAGTTCACTGTTGAGAAGAAAAGGAAGTACATGAGAGAAGAAGATCTTCTGTAAAGAAGAATTAGGTAAAGAACTAATGTGTTCTGTCAGATGGGGGAAAACATGTTACTGTGGAAGAGATTTAATTGCGGATTTAAATTAAGGTTTCAAGAAAAGGGCTAGCAGTGTAGGCTTATTAGTTCTTTCTTGTTGATGTCCTCAGCTTCTAATGGCTCACAGAACAAAAAGGACATGTTAGTAGATGGTCTTCTTATAAGGATTCTATGCCTAATTAATCTGTATTTGTGAGATTGGACTGGTTAACATATTTGGATTCATTATCTCCTGGTTTTTCTTAGTATCTTAAGCAAAGAAGTATTCATTTGAGTCCCCCAAGAATCAAGGAGAAAATAATGTATTTTGCTTCTAGGAAAGGTGCCTCAGTTGGGGAAGGTGCTTTATCCGTGCCTTGTTGTTGCTTGGATGACGCTTTCAATAACATTGGCCAACATGAGCTAGCAAGATTTTGTCATTGGCACCTTGCTTTTCTCAAATTAGGACCACTAATGCTGACTCTGATACCCTGTAACACTTTTTTTTTATAGTTTTCTAATGTTTCTTCTTTTCTGTAAGACCTAGTTTGTTGGATCTAAAATTTTGAAGACTAGTAAGATTTTTGTCTTTGAAGGCATCAAGATGGTGGCATGAAAGTTTCATGAATATTGCAAAATATCATTGTATTGTGACTTGATTGTTGCAAAAACGAAGTATTGGAAATTTTGGTGGTTGTGAAAAGTGAAGTAATGGAAAGAACATTGTTTGGCCGAACAATCGATGGTTTTTCCATGAATTTCTCACAATTGTTTTGATATTTTCCTGATTTTTACTGGTTTTTGTAATATATTGGTGATTTTGTTGCCATTTTTTGTATTGCTGGATCAGCACATTGCATCTCAAAATTGTTCAAAATTAAGGTGAAGGTTGGGAACAAGGAAAGGTTGATCATATATATGTCTTGTTTTTCGATGAATTTCTCACAATTGTTTTGATATTTATCCTGATTTTACTGGGCTTTTTTTTGCAATATTTTGGTCATTCTGTTGCCCTTTGTATTGCCGCATTAGCACATTGCATTTCACATTGCTCAAAATTAAAGTGGGTTGGGAACAAGGAAAGTGTTGACTATATATATATATATATATATATATATATATATATATATATATATATATATATATGGTCTTGTTATTCAAAATTTTATTCTTGGTTAATTTGGGTTTTTTTCTAGTTAATTCTAACACTCAGACTATGCCCATATTGTGGATGAACCCAAATTAACCATCTAACTGGGCAACCTTCTTCCAACCAAACAAATAAGTAACTTAATATATTTCCTTTCATTTTTGTTTTGGCTTTAAAACTACCCCAACCCTCATCTGAAGAAAAGGTTGATTATGAGGTGAGCATGTAACAGGTTTTAAGAATGGTTCATGCTTGCTTTTCCATAACTGTTGTTTTTTAATGTTGTCGCTTCATTTGTTTTGTCTAATCGAGTTTTACCTTCCATGCTCTTATTTTCTTGCTATGTCTAATTTTCTTCAGTTGTAAGCGTTTTCCTATTTTGAACATTGGTTTTCATATTAAATATTTTTTGACCTCGCCAATAAGGGCTTTTTCACTAATTTTGTTTTGTCATTGTCGTGTCACAGATTAACATTGCAGCAAACTCTGCAGTTAAAGTTATTGAAAGGCCAAACCTGCTATCTCCATGAGAACTACAAGCTAGTTTTGATGATCAATATCACAAACTTATGTCTTTGATGAAGAAACCAGAGTTGAAGTTGTTTGCCATCAAAGGAAATTCGATATTGCATGGTACTGATTCCTCCTCACATCCACATGCAGGAAGCATGTCACCTTTTTTTTTGTCTTGTTTTGGATTGATATTAGGCATGTGTAAGGTTTTGATAATGTGGATTGATATTAGGCATATATGTAAAATAGTTGTAGCAAAATGTGAAATTTCCTATGGTATCGCATGTTTTGCGATGACATTTATTCTTGTTTGTACTTATTTCTTTTTATGCTCTCTTACAAGGGGCTTTTCTTTAATTCTAGTTGGATTAATGAAGGGCATTTTTAGTTTTTACTTTTGCTTGTGTACTTTCTGTAGAACCACAATTATTTTTTATGGGGTAGGTTGAACCATGAAAATCCAATTATCAAAGTATTAATGATAAATTATTTCAAATCGATAAATTGATATATAATTTCCTTTTGAATTTAGACTTTAGACACACTTTTATAATTTTGAAATTCATTAATTTGTGTTAAAAGTTTCTTTTGAAAAGACATTTTTACTTTTTTTTAATATTCATTTTACGGGTAAAGCTTATGTGGAAAAAACCTATACTAAAATTGAGATTATTTTTCAAACCATGTTTTTCTTAGATTTATTTTAGATTTTTGTATTATTTTTCTAAAACTCTCAAACTCTTACAAGTTGTTGTTGTGTCTTTAATGTCTCAAGTCTTGCAACAAACACCTTCCCAAAGGCACCAAAACCGTGTATTGAAAAATATTTATTGAAGTAGATATTTTTTATACTCTTTCCTTATGACACTTTTATAAAATTCAATTGAAAAATGTTGAAATTAATTTTTTTTTAAATAGATAATTTTCATAACTGAATTGTAGTTTGTTTTCTTTTAAGTAATAACTTCGTAATGAGGTTATATAAACCATTGATTATTAGACTTTTTATTAAAGTGAAAATGTAAAGGAAAAAGGAAACTTAGAGTATGGGTTGTTGGAGAACCCTAGCATATTTTCCTTTTATCTGGGAATCCTAGTTTCTTCTATTTTTTCTTTTCCTCTCTGTTAGAAAGGAGGGGTGGTTTTTCGGCTTTCCATGGCTTGAAATCACCCCTCATATCATTCGTCCACTCATATTTGAGATCCTTTTTTCTTAATAAAGTGGTTTTTTCTGCTCGATCTAACAATAAGGTGGTTTCTTCTACTCGATCTAAGTTTTCATTCGATTTTTTCTTGCTTCCTTATATGTTTCATTATCAATTATCATGACGCAAGGCTTATACATGAAGACTGCCTAATAAGACAGAGAAGTCTTATCTACCTTGTTCGTTTCTTCAACATGTTTAATTCGAACTCGAATTTTAAGATTCTATGATCTTGTGATTACCAATCGCAGAGGCTGAGTCGCTTTCTTCTTACTATTAACTCGAATGACGCTGTTTCGATTTAAATGTATTGTCGCTTTAAATAAATGAAGTTTCTCTTTTCTTAGTCAAAATAAACCATTGTAGATTTAGAAATAATTTGGAAAGCCAAGTATATGTATGTTATTTCAAAAAATACAGCAACAACAGCCATTCAAGCTTTTTTTTTAGGGTCAAGGTCTACCTCTTTATGGTCAACGTGTGGGCTCTGAGAGAAACGTGTGGACCCCAGCGGCTTTGAATTCTCCTTTAAGGAATCAATGGCTATTCTTCTTGTAGCTTCTGTTTCTTAACTCTGCCTCACCAGAAGACTTGAAGCCCTTCTCTAAGGTCTGGGAGGAGGACCTTTCTGGGAGAGGTATGTATACCTTACTTTTCCATTTATGAGATTAATTACGGACTCTCATAATGATAGATGATGGTATTGTAATTCTTTTCTTAGATTAATTCCTATATATATATATATGCCTCAATTGATTCTGTTTTATACCATATATCACAGTTTGAGGAAGGAGCTAGACCCTTAAATTGAAGGGATGAGTCTCGGGGGTTTAGTTTTATGGGTGAAAAAGAAGAGAGAAAACCGATATATGCATATTGAAATAGGGAAGAAGGAGAAAATGGACAGAGAGGAGAGAGAAGAGTGGATGTTGAAGAATGGAGGGTTGTTATTGGAGACACGAATTTCCTATTTTAATGGCAAGTACTCTAATCCCATCCGTACCTTTTCAGCTGAAGAGCTTCAAAAAGCTACTGACAATTATAATCCGAATCTAATTTCTAGTTTTGTTGGGTTCTACTATAGATGTTATAAAGGTTGTTTGGAAGGTCGAGGATGGTAGAAGAAGTATGAACGTAATTCCTCATTAAATTTAAATGGCAAGAATGAAATACAGGTTGAAGATGCTGAGCGGGCATAAGCACGTTTCTGCTTTTAGACGCTGTAAACACAACTCCCACTCAGCTTTCGACCCCTAAGAATGGAAATCTTGATGATCAATTAAGATCATCCAATCCAACTTGTTTACCATGGAGGATTAGATTAAAAATTGCAAATGAGATTGCTTCAGTAATTACGTATCTTCATACAAAATTTCCTAGGCCAATCATTCATAGAGATATACATACTCAAAATATCAACTTGGACCAAGACTTTGTGCGCTAAGCCTTCGATTTTTTATGCTTAGATTGTACCTGAGATAAACACAAGTAGAGATGTATTGGTTATTATGGTTATATTGCACTAACTATTTAAGATTGACAGATTCAAGAGCGACAAGCGGCCGGGCCACTTTACTTTTCTTTCTAATGGGAAATGAGACCAAAGCAGTTAATGATAAAATACAATGAATATTACTTTCAATTCACAAGGAATGAAACAGAGACAAAGGCAATAGGAGGAGGAGAAGGAGTCCACCACCACCCATTCCAAGGTGTATCGTATTTATTCTCAGTCATACAATGAATGAGATTGTTGACTTACAATTCGGGCAGAGGCAGAAAGTAATAGGAGGGGAGGAGAAGGAGTCCACCAACACCACTACCACCAATTCCAAGCAAAGATCGTAGATTATTCTCAGCTGTCATGTGACATGGAGGAGAGGCCATTTATGTTGGATGTTGCAAAACAACTCAAACAAATTCAAAGGTACTATACACCTTAATTTCTTCATCACTCCCGACCTTCTTATATTTAATACATGTTTATATATGTATAGAAAAATAATATATTAGTTTAACAAGCCCTTCCTCTAACAATACGGTAATTTTATTAACCTTCCTCTTACTCCTCGTCTTTTCTTTTCCTTCTAATTTTAATTTGTTTTTCTTAACATGCAAGAGATTTCATTTCTAATGAAGCAAATCACAATGATGCATCTTCATCACGCACCTCGATGTCCACACGATAAAAGCTCTAGACTGATATGTCATTAATTTTAAATCATTGTATTGCACATGCTATTTCAACTTCTTCTTTTTTTAATTTGAAGTGAGACTTTTATATTTATTTATTTGTACATGTATACTATGCTTAATTTATTGATCAAACTTTTTAATTTATTTAGTGGGCTAGTGTTGGATAAGCCTAACTAGACTTTACATGGTGCAACCACTTACCACTAAATGGTAAGTGATGAAATTTTGTCGAAATCTCGTTATAATATTATTAGATATATCAAATTTATATATATATTGATGAAAAATCACTTACGTTTGATGCCCAATTGGATTCTACTTGAATTATGCAGCTTAGCTTCTCATAAGTGATGGCAAGAAGAAAGAGAGTAACTTCAAATTCAGGGAATTTAATATTGATGAGTATGTAAAGAGCATGAAATTTCCCAACAAAACTGATGTTGTCTGCCATTTTTGTGCCTTCCATTAAGTTAAAGTCTTCACCATTTAGTTAGGTGGTCCTCCTCACTATATACTCCTTATCTATTCTTTGAATTATAAAAATAAAAATAAAAAAGGATAATTATTGCAATGATGTTGGATTTGTGACCAACTTAGTTTTATTATGTCTCGATCCAAGATCGCATGAATCCTTGTCAAAAAATTATAAAAAATAGGATTTTCATGCGTGAGCTTAAGGGTCCGTGATACGAACATTGTGACTGTCACGCAGCATACAGCCCAAACCAGTATATCCTTCCCTCTCAAAAATAGTTGCATCACAGTTCATTTTAAAAAACCAGCATTTGCCCTGCCACCAACCCCATCAAACATAAATCTTATCGTGTTTTAAAAATCAAACTGGTTCAAAGCCCACCCACCTTATTCATTTGCAATAGTCAAGCCCAGAATTAACCATCAGGTTCTCTAGCAGGCCGGCCCAACATCACAGTCCAAAACTCAAGTTTAAGATATATGGACCGAACCATTCCAATTATGTTTCCTATTGATAAAACTTTTGAATTTTATTTATAAATTAAATATAATTTCTATATGTTATTTTATATTTTATACAAATATAGTAATGATTTTCTGCTATTTTTAATATCTTTTATATATTTAAATATTATTCATATTTATTCAATATAAATTCAAAATATTAATATATTTGTAGAAATGATGAAATAAATATTATTGAATTCTTAATTAGTGTATTTTAAATTTTTAATAAAATATAAATTACATTTATGATGTCAAAAGTTAGTTCAATTGAACTTATGAATTGCAATTTTTTTACAAAAAGTTGTAATAGTCATTTTATTGTCGTAACATACTATTTATGTAAAAAAAAATTGTAGCAAAAATGTGAAATTCCCTACGACATCGTATATTCTGAAATGACATATATTCTAGTATATGTTGTCTCTAATATATCAAGTCTTGCAACAAAAACTTTACTAAAGGCATCAAGTAGGGACTTTCTTAAATCGAATCCTGAGCAAATAAGTTATGTGGGCTTTGATTGTCGATTTCATGAGCATCAAGAGGCGTAATGTGAACCTCGACATTTGACTTCCCATTAGCGGCACGATGTAAACCCGCAGTCAGATGGTTCGGCTGACGCGTGTAGGCCAAAATGCACCTCCGATGATTAAGTCAAGAAAATGTGAGAGAGGGAGAAGGAATAAGTGTGCTTAAATAGCTTACTTTTCACCATAGAGTCTCTGATTTATATAACGTTCATTTAATCCTTCTCCTTATTCGGAAAGAATCTCCTTTCCTTTAGGAATAAAATTTCTCATTCCTTATCAAAGACTATTTCTTCCTTATCAAGGGTTAACCTTCCAAGAAGTTAGAGATTTGGAAACTAGGAAATTCGTGGGTTAACACCTTTTGCGTATTTCCCACTTTTATCCGTTCGTTTATAACAAACTAGTCATAATCAAGAGGATGATGGTCAAGTGGATTCGTAGTCCTGCATGCAGCCGCCCCAGCAACTCTTGGAAAGAGCTCTCACCTTGCTTTCCTGTGCGCTAGGACTCTTCCGTCTAAGAGGTGTCCGCCTGGCTCTGGTCAGGCAAGTGGAATTGGGCCGCATGGGACATAGGCCACACTGGCCCCAGGCCCATAGGCCCCGAGCCCATTGAGTAACGGATCTTAAAGATCATGGTACTCACAATGCCCCCCTTTTCCTCTGGCTGGATTTCCTTCATCTTTTGAGGGTTTTGTTTCCCTCTTCTCAAGCTGACCCCTTCTTCTATCTCTTTTTTGTTTGCTTGTAGAATGGAAAGAGATTGGCGAAGAGGTTTCATTAGTCAGCCAAGGCCGGAGGGTGACTTCTCAGAAACGCTTACCGCAAGCGTTTAGCCGTCGCATGAATCAGAAGAAATTGAGGTTGGCATGTACCCAAGTTCATGTCGAAATCAGCCTCAAGACGTGATGGTGCGGTCAGACAACTATGTGAGTGTAGGATAATGCCAGTTTTACTTTACACAAGAGCACTTGCTACCAGCTTCGCCTCCTGTTCCATCATTGACGGCAGCCTTCCATTTCACCCGGGCACCTTCTACACTCAGACATCCGAATGTTTTTCTCGGATTTTTGATGGGATGCAGCAGTCAGAACTCTCATACTAGCCGATATCTCACGCAAGGGAGATTTGTTTTATTTACACTTTGAAGCTTGGGATTAAGGGCCGCTTGTCCATGTAGGCCTACAGTCCCCGGCTGCAATTTGTAACCGGGTTCCTGACTCTCCCAAGACGAAGGCGAAAGGGGTCATCCTGGTCAAGGGCCCGTGGTATAGACGCGAGCCAGTTGGGCCTTCCTTTCATGTGAATCACCCCATTCCCAAGTGTGTCTCAGTTTTGATGTATTTCGTATTTTCCTTGATGTTTTGGGTATTAACATGCCTCTGTTTCCTTAATGATTTGTAGGTAAGCATAGGCAAGGTCGACTAGTCAATTGGGTGGAGAAGGCAAGGCTGGACCGCATCTATCGGCTGTTTTAGATCATAGAGAGGGAGCGCTATCACGAGCTCCTTCTGTCTATGAAGAATCTGCATGAGTTGGGCCCTAGTTTTTTCCTTTACATAGTGTATGTTCTTCCTTGTCCTCTACCTAATGAGGTCGCTGAGGGCAAGCACTCCGTTCTTGCGGACCTTCTAAAGTTGTTGCCTGGAGGCTCTTATCAGGCAGAGGCCACTTCGAAACCTTTTATCCACCAACCAGATCATCTACCTCTGGCCGTACAGCATCTCTAAGCCTCGTTTCCTGCAGGTAAAGAAAAAGAAGACCAAGCTAAGACTGCAGGCCGATTGGGAGGGTTCAGATCGACAAATCCCAGAGTTAGCGAGTCAGCTAAGGAGGAGGAGGTTGAGATGTTTATCCTTGTTTATGGTTTTGCTGTGCGGATGCTAAACGAGCAAAATTAGAGACCGTAGGAAACTACCCGCTCAAATACTGTAACTTAAAGCACCAAATGCTTCAAATTTCTGATGAAGAGGCTCATAAGAGTCTGGCGATAATAACCGTGGACTCCTCGGATCGAGCCGTTGATGCCCAACCGACTTTGGAGGATGTCTCGTGATGCCCCAAAGAGGCTTATTTACCGACCGGGCGATGGGATCCCAAACTAAGGGATCTCCTGCCAAGGAGCGGTGTTGAGGCCCGATAAAGGTCGTCACGCTCGCCGTTTCTCAACTAGGCTTATGAAGCCGACCTCGTAGGCCATGATGCCTGACCGATTGCTACCGAAAGCACGACGCTCCCGCAAGAGCGGATCCATCCTTCGGGCGGATACGCTGGCTCCCGCCAAAGTGGCTTCCGAAATCATCGACTGCTGAAGCCCCTTCAACAAGAGGAGTCTTTCTATTATGCACACGCACCCACCCTACTCTTCTTCAAAAGGCCATGCTCGTGTTGAGTAGTATTCCATCTTATTCCCCAGCTACCTGGATAGGGAGACCTTCTAGAGCGCGGCCGAAGACGGGATGCTCATCCGTAATCACAACTTTCACCAGTTGGCTGAGCTGGTAAGTTTTGATTTTTAGTACCTGATTGTTTATGTATTAGCTTTCTTCTGACACCTTCTCTTTTCCAGGTTGTGACGACCATTCGTAGCACAGTCACAACACAGGGAATCTAACTCACTGGATCACGCTACACAGTCGCGCTTTATACCCAATGATCGGTCTCTAAGCACCAGCCTCAAACACCCCGGCCAAGGCAAAGTTCAAGCTCAGCACAGGAGTGGAGGCTAAGGCCGGGCAGGGAGAGGACCGCTGGGGGATGGAGAAGGGTGCTGGACAAAGCCAAATAGGAGGCCATGGTCCCTGGGGGGCTAGGTGCAATCCGGGCGACGCCAAGGCAAGGGCGAGAGGATCTAGCTAGTGGCATAAGAAGGTCCGCGGCCGCAGACGGGGCACAAGAAGGTGGAGGAGGACTCGGCTAGTGGTCCACAGTCCCAGCGGCCGCGGAAGAGGGCGCTGTATGCGGTGGTCGATTGCCCTAGAGGTTGAGCGACATCTCTCCCGTGAGCTGGGCGCACCTTCAAAGATGAGGTGTGTCCTCCTCCATCTCTCGCTGGGCAGAGACAAGGAGGCCATGGAGGAAAAGTACCGGCTGGGCTTTCGAGGTGATCTGGCTTATGGTACGTGTGTCAGGTGTTCAAACACAACATCCGTGGAGACCATCCCGTGTCTCTGTGACCAGAGGCCCGACTGGTACCGCCGCCTACTTTGTTCTTTGTGAACCTTGCACTCCCGGGCCCAAGCGGCTACTCAGGCCATGGCACCATCAAGCACCCCGGAAATAAACGGCTAAGGAAGCCCCGAAGGTTGTTGCTGTCGAGGACCAGAGCAAACTCTAGTCTCCCACTTCCGCTCTCATTGTAATGTTTCTTTGTAAAGGGGCCTTTGTTCTTCGCCATCACTCAGGTACTCTCCTCGGAGCGCCGCGATGCCTTAATGAAATACACTTTTTTGTCTGCTTTTACTATTCCTTATTTTTACTTATTAGCTCGACACCATTAGTGCTTTTATATTTTCTAGTTTACGTAAGCTATTGACTCCTTTCATTGTGCGACCCCTTTCCTTAATTCTTGGTTACTTTTTTTTTTTTCTATGTCGCTGAGCTAGAGCCATAGTCCGTCTTTTGAAGTGCCAATGTGTTTAGAGTCAGTGTTTACCACTACTCCCTCCCTGGCTTTAGGATGGTAGGTAGGCTTGAACTGCTTCACATCGCGGGTTATGCGGGCCCTTGGCAAAACAAGGGGGCTTTTGGAGTAGTGGGTTTAAAATCCACGGTACTCACCATGATATTGTCTTCTAAACTTCGAGTATGAAAAGCTGGAAAGACTGGAAAATTAATGTACACATAAAGTGTTCCTGAAGGTGAAGGGTGATTAGTCAATGGCGGCATGTGGTAGCTTCGTGTCCCAACGCATTTGTAGCGTGATTTTGAGGGCATTTTAATGCATTTTGTCGACGCCGCTCCTATATATGTGTCTCTGTCTTCAAATGCTCTCTATCCACAAAGTTTTTCACTTGCTGCAATTTCTTTTCCTCTTTGTTCTTGTGAACTGGAAAGGATAAGAAAGCCATGGAGGAAGACTATTAGAGGGCTCTGCAGCTGTCTTTCACCTATGGCTATGGATGCTGTGTGTTCAAACACGTCATCTATGGAGACCATCCAAAGGGTTCTTAGATCGTATGCCCGACTCGCTTAACCCTTCTTCTAGGACCGCGGATCAAAACGAAGCCAGCCGGGCCAGCTCCACATTTATTCGAGCGCCTTGACCAACCTGCACTGTACCCCGACATGGCGCGGCCAAACAGCTAAAATTAAAAGAACGCTAAACTCAGAATTTATCTAATTTCATATTCTTCAAATAAAAAACACACAAGTGTTTAATAATAGTTAATGCATGAATGATGGAGCCTAGACAATATAATAATATTTAAAGTCTTAAATAAATGTAAATAATGCTAAACATTATTATAAATATATAACCAAATCCAACTAGTAGCTATTAAGCAAACTAACTACAATCACATAATACCAGGAATTAATGAAGTACCAACCACAATCAAGTTCAAAGTGTCATGATAAAAAATGAAACATCCAATGATAAACATGTCAAAGTTTAATAAACAAGACTAATAAACATGTTCATATTCAAAGTACTAAAAAAAAAAAAAGTGACAAATAAATGATATCTTAAAAACTACAAATTCAAAGTTTCAAATGAAATACACTGTAACACCCCAAAATATACCCTAACAATTTTATAACATGTTTAGGGTATTAAATAAGTTAAAATTGTATTCGCATTTAAAAAATGACATTTTTATAAAAAAAAGGGCAAAATGGTAATTTTGCCATTTTGGAAAAGCCTAGAAAATTCCCTAGATCTCGGATTTACTAAACCGACCACGCCGTTAACCTGTCTCATGAATCTAACTACCTGGCCGACTTCGTTAAATTCCGAGACAATGAAATATTTTATGAATTTAGCGATGCGTAAAGTGAAACTCCGAAACTGGATTTGAGAAAATCTCTAAAAATAGTAAATATGTAAAGAATATTCAATTAGGATAAACGAAATTGAAACCGGGACGAAATAATTTGTTTTGGAGTTAAAACGGACCAATAAGTGAAATAAAAGTGGATACGTGGGTCCCATTTTAAATAAAATAAATAAATAAATAAAATAAATAAAGGATAAAATGAAAAAGAATTTGTCTCATACAAGACGTGAGAGAGTGAGAGAGAGCAGGGCCGAGTGTTTTTTTTTTATTTTTATTTTCTAACTTCTCTTCAATATACTAAATCGGACCGTCTGATTGGTTTATGAAAAAGAAAGCAAAGCGTCTACTCGACGAGGCACATCGCGGGAAGCATTCTCAAAAACAAGTGGATTTGCCGAGATTTTAATTAAATATTTGAAAATCCTAATTTTTTTGTGTTTTCTCAGATTCTACGCTTCTCGACTACGACCAGATCTGCGAGCAAGAGGGCAAATTGATCCACGTATCACGAGCTACGCTGCGGGTACCAAAATCTTGAGTTTAGTCAAACTTCACTAGGTATAATCTCCCTACTAGAATAAAAGCTATATAATGACATAGTTGCTTCAGTATTTAAATATTGTAGGGATTTAGTCCCAAAATTTTGGGACTGAATATTGGAATTTTTGGGACTGTATTCCGGGCAATCCCGAACTATATTAAAGGATATAAATTAGATAAAGAATAAGAATATATATGAATATATGATATGATATGAATAGATGAAATATGAATAGATGGAATATGAATAGCTAAAATATGAACGAAATATGATATAGAATAGACATATATGAAATGATATACATGTATTGTAAAGAAAGAAATATGAGAATAGTGATATGAAGCTACAAATATGAGAACGAATTCAGATTAAAGTATTCATAGTAATATCGCATATGATTACCGGATAAAAATACTTATTCGGGAATATGAGATATGTACTGAACATAAAATACATATGGATTGTCTGCTTAGAACCTGGTAGAAGGATAGATAGGCATGCCTATAGGGACAATAGCTTGTCGCAAAGATATAGTTTACGATATCGAGGCCCCGTTGTCGATGACATGTGATCCCGCTGATCATTATACGCCCCGCTGGGTCATATAGTACATGCGGCATAGTCACCGCCTCGCATAAAGGGATGATACCTTCGGTATATACAGATAGAGATCAATTGCCTGCATGCTGATAGTACCTTCGGGTACATACAGTTATTTCCCGTATCCGCTTCTAAGGTATTTGCAGACATGAAACCTAAAAGAAAATGAAAAGTATATGCAAATGAAATGTATAGAATATATGACATGATATGAGAAGCATAAAGACTGCTTATGCGAGATGATAGTATACAACATAAGAACAAGAAGTAAAGCACAAGATGAGAATATATGAAATATGACAAGATAAGATGAAAAGTACAAGATATGACTATCATATGAAAAGTATAACAGAAAACAATATATGAAATGAATAAAGACATGAATATAGGTATATGAAAATAGTACATGAACAGTACATGAATACAGTATATAGAAAGTACAAAGTATAGGACATGAAAAGGATATGAACAAGTAAAGTACAGAAAGTAGAGAAAAGAGAAAGGTATACAGTAAAAGTATAGATAAAAGATATGCCAAAGACATAGAACATGTAACGGAAAGGATTGACATGCAATAGGAATGTAAAGATGAAAAATACTAGAAACAGGTGAAAGACATATGAAAGCATACAACAGTACCGTATATGAAAATTATAAGAAAGTAGATAAAAGTACATGATAGTATAAGATAGGTTATATGAAAGTATTTGAGATATGAAAGTATATGATACATGCACAGTATACGAACATGAAAGGAAATGAACATGAAAGTATAGGAAACACTACGAAAGGAATATGATATAAGAAATAATATATGAAATAGATCAAGTATGCGATTAAACTGACGATCAATGTTAGTGGTTGTCATTGTATATGTTTCGGCGTAAAAGCAGCACGGGTTTTAATCAGGTGTAGGTACGACGGAAGACAAGGATAGGACAAGACATCCCACATCGTGTGAGAGGCCATCTCGGAGATAGGTGCTCCATAACTATTAGTAATATCCTGATTTTATATGTATAGTTTGTAATAGTACAAGTAAAGGGACTCTAGTATATGTGTATAGAATATGATGAATACCCTTTACGATGTATTTTATTAGCATATCTTATATGATATTTTTTAATTATAAAAAATTATTATGTCGAGTGGGCCCATAACCCACAGGTATAGGTTTCAGCTTTGAGAAGATCAGTATAAAGTCCCGATCACAGAAAGTGACACCTAGAAGCTGACACCCATGTCGGGTCAACAGGGTTGGGCGTCACAATTTAGTGGTATCAGAGCAAAGGTTTAGGCGTTTCTGGAATGACCTAAACATAGATAAAGTATAAGATGCGATTCTAGATAGAGTATAAGATGCGAGGCTAGATAGAATATATGATAGAAAATATAGAAATGCGTACGTATAGAAAAGTTTTGGCCTCTGATGTGGATGTCCTTGTGTGTTATATAGATGGATCGTCCTCCGAATCTAGTTGAGAAGCTGTTGAAAGTGTTCACCCTAAGGAACAAGGGTTATCTGCTTCTGATCCTTAGAAATATGTCAGAAGTGAGAATCACGCTCTAGTTGAGCCAAATGAAAAGAAAATATAAGAAATGTCATGTTAAAAGACGGAAAGAAAGAATTTTGACATAGAACATACACAAATGACGAGTATGAATTTGAGGCGAAATTCTTAAAAGGGAAGTTGTAACACCCAGAAATATGCTAACAATTTATAACATGTTTAGGGTATAAAATAAGTTAAAATTGTATTCGTACGAAAAACAGCGTTTTATGAAAAGAAGGCAAAACGGTAATTTGTCACTTTGGAAAAAGCCTAGAAAATTCTCTATATCTCGGATGACGAAACGGTCTGCGCCGTTAAATTCGTCTCGCGAAATCTAACTTCTACAGCAATTTCCTTAAATTCAGGGAACGGTCGAATATTTTATGAATTACAGGCGACCGGTATAAAGTGAAACTGAAAAGCAGGATTTGAGAAAAATCTCGAAAAATAGTAAATAAAGAATATTCAATTAGGATAACGAAATTGAAACCGGAATGAAATGATTTGTTTGTGGGATTAAAAAACGGATCGAAGTGAAATAAAAAGTGAGATGCAGTGGTCCCATTTTAAATAAAATAAATAAATAAATAAAATAAATAAAGGATAAAATGAAAAAAAAGAATTTGTCTCATACAGAGACGTTAGAGAGTGAGAGAGAGCAGGGCCGAGTGTTTTTTTTAATTTTTATTTTCTCTAATTTCTCTTTTCAATATATGGAAATCGGATAGTCGGTTTAAAATTGGTAAAGAAAGCAAAGTGCTTTACCTTTCGGCGAAATTTCTGCAGCGTGATCTGCAAAACAAGGGATTTTGCTGAGATTTTAATTAAATATTTGGAAAATCCTAATTTTTTGTGTTTTCTCAGATCTACGGCTTTACGACGGTCGAAATTGACTCGGAAGCCGATCGTGAAATTGATCCGCGTCTCATTTCTGGCGTGGGTGCAAAAATCTTAAGGTTTAGTCAAACTTAAGCTAAATTGCCAAATTTCCCTACTAGGAATAAAAGCTATATAATGACATGGGTTTGTTTTTCGGGGCCAAATAGGCGTGTGATTTAGTCCCAAATTTTGGGGGTGAATAAATTTTGGGATGTGTTCAGGCGGGTCGAACTATATTAAAGGATATAAATTAGATAAAGAATAAGAATATATATGAATATATGATATGATATGAATAGATGAAATATGAATAGATGGAATATGAATAGCTAAAACATGAACGAAATGTGATATAGAATAGACATATATGAAATGATATACATGTATTGTAAAGAAAGAAATATGAGAATAGTGATATGAAGCTACAAATGTGAGAGCGAATTCGATTAAAGTATTCATAGTAATATGAGTGCGATTCTTAGGATAAAAATACTTATTAAGGGAATATGAGATATGTCACTTGAACATAAAATCTGGATGGATTGTGCAGAACACGGTAGAAGGATATAGATAGGCATGCTATAGGGACACGATTCTTTGCGACATACGGTTCTGATCTCGAGGGCCAGTTTGGGTCGATGACATAGATCCCGTTTGGATCATTATACGGCCGTTTGGGTCACCAATTACATGGCATGGAGTCAGCGTAAATGCGTGTTACCTTCGGGTATATCTGAGATAGAGATCCTTTGTCTCGATACGAGTGATATGTAACCAGTCACATCTGGTGATTTATTTCCGGTATCGCTTCTAGTGTTTGCAGACATGAAACCTAAAAGAAAATGAAAAGTATGCAAATGAAATGTATAGAATATATGACATGATATGAAGCTATACTTGCTTTGCTATGCGATGATGATATACGATTACAAGAACAAGTAAAGTCTGAGATGACAATATATGAAATATGGCCAAGTATAAAGATGAAAAGCACAGTATATGACTATCATAAGAAAGTATAATAGGAAAGCGATTGTAAGAATGAGCAGGTACATGAATATAGGTATATGAAAATAGTACATGAGCGTTACATGAATCTGATATATAGAAAGTACAAAGTATAGGACACGAAAAGGATATGAACAAGTAAAGAAATCACAGAGAAGTAGAGAAAAGAAGGTATCACGGTAAAAGTATAGATAAAGATATGCAAAGACATAGAACATGCAGGAAAAGTTGACATGCAATAGGAATGTAAAGATGAAAAATACTAGAAAGCAATTGAAAGACATATGAAAAGCATACAAGGTACCGTATATGAAAATTATAAGAATGTAGATAAAAGTACATGATGAGTATAAGATAGGACATATGAAAGTATTTGAGATATGAGAAGTGTATGATACATGCAATTATCGAACATGAAAGGAAATGAACATGAAAGTATAGGAAACTTGCAAAGAATATGATATAAGAAATAATATGAAATAGATCAAGTATGCTATTAAGCTTGCGACGATCAATGTTAGTGGTTGTCCATGTATATGTTTCCCACTAAGCGTAAAGCTTAGCACGGGTTTTTAATCCGTGTAGGTACAGAAGCAGAAGACAAGGATAGAGGACAAGACATCCCACATCGTATGACCGTCTCGAGAGATAGGTGCTCACCTCAACTTTATTAAAGTATCGATTTTATATGTAGTTTTGTAATAGTACAAGTAAAGGACTCTAGTATATGTGTATAGAATATATGATGAATACCCTCACGATGGTATATTATTGGCATATGTATATGATATTTTTAATTATAAAATTGTGTATCGAATTGGGCCTTAACCACGGGTATAGGTTTGACTTTGAAGATCGATTATAAAGAGTCCGATCTGAAAGTGACACCCTCGCTTGACACCCCATCGGGTGCCGGGTTGGGGCGTCACATACACTATACCCTTAATCATCATCTTCATTAGTATGGTCATCATAGGGTTTAGAAAAAAAATCTCAATAAGTTATATATATATATATATATATATATGTCATTTTAAAAAGAATTAATAATAATAATTAAAAAAATCGGAATGTCGAATTTTGGCAGAGCCCTAACCGGATGGGTACAGACGGTGAAGGGTGGGCGATAGGCTGAGATTCTATTAGGGCTGCTAATTTCCACGGCGACCCTCAGTATTAGGCTAGCCCTATCGGGCTCAACCCATATTCCTAACTCTACCTTCTTCTAGAGTTCTTCGCGAGCCCTAGGTGCCCCCTTGTCCCGGCATCCTTTGAAGTTGCAGGTGCCTCATAGAGAGGCGGGAGGAGCCTGAGATAAGTGTCCCCGCTGGGGATTTAAATGGAACAACTTTAATTTCTCTTTTCTTCGACTTTCTCCTGTTTCTACTTTCTTTTTTTTTTCTTTTTTTTTTTTGTACTAGCCCCAATATGGCTGCTTGGACATATATCATCATGTAACTAATGATGTTATTGGCATATTTATGAGATATAACTTTTTGTAATGTGCCTAATATGATCACTTGGATATATTTCATCATGCAATTAATGACATCATTGGCGTATTTATGAGATATAACTTTTGGTATTCTTGGAATAAATGACCCCTTTTTTTTCTTTGCAAAAATATATCATAGGCTGCCCGGCTAGGATCGTTTCTTTAGAGATATCGAGGTTAAGTTATATCCGGCTAGGTACCCTTCTTGGGCTCCGGCCTTAGTAGGCGAACTAAGAGCCATGGCTGTGCTTAGGCGTGTACTAGTGAGCTAAGGACCATGTCTGGTATTGCAAAAGTGTCAGCTAACCTAGGGCCACATCTAGGCTTTGGTAAATGCCAACAGACTTAGAGCCACAGTCTGGTCTTTTGAAGCGCCATTTGCTTAGAGCCATAGTCTGGTCTTTTAAAGTTCCAGCAGGCTTAGAGCCACAGTTTGGTCTTTTGAAGTGCCAACAGGCTTAGAGCCACAGTCTGGTCTTTTGAAGTGCCAGTAGTCTTAGAGTCACAATCTAGTTTTTTGAAGTGCCAACAGGCTAAGAGCCACAGTCTGGTCTTTTGAAGTGACAACAGGCCTAGAGCCACAGTCTGGTCTTTTGAGAAAAGGCAGTTTCAAAATTTCAAAATATTTTAAAGACGATCTTTATTGATGCTAATACTTTCAAAGGAAAATTTATTGGTAATACCTCTTCAGATGCATGGCATTTCACATTTTGGACACTAGGTTCGTCCGACATTGACACCTTATGGTCAGTTTGCTACTCGGGGCCCACCATGCTTAAAGGCCCTTCCCAATTTGGTTGGAACTTCCCATGTGCTAGGTTGGCTATGTTTTCAAAGACTCTTCTCAAGACCAAGTCCCCGTCTTGGAATGTATGTGGTTTTACTCGCCTGTTGTACATGTTTGTCAATCTTTGTTGGTATGACACTATACGTACTACAGTAGCCTCTCGGAACTCGTCTGTCATATCTAGGTCTTTAGTAACGGCTTCAGCGTTAGCCTCTTCAGGAATTTCAGTTTGAAGTGTGGGAATCCCAATTTCGACGGGGATTATGGCTTCCATCCCATAAGTAAGGGCGAATAGCAACATCCCAGTTAGCTTCCGGCTAGTCGTTCTGTAGGCCCATAGAATTCTTGGTAGTTCATCTACCCATTTTCCTTTGGCTGAATGCAAGAGCTTTTTCAAAGCTATTAGGAGAGTCTTGTTAGATGATTCCGCCTGGTCTTTGCTTTGTGGGTACTGCGGGATTGAATACAAGTTCTTGACTTTTAGCTCGTTGCAAAAATTCCTACTATGCCTGTCAGCGTGGCCCACGTTAATAAGTCACTATTGAGCGTAGTTTGTAACACCTCTCGAATTATACCTTAGTAGTTTATTATATGTTTAAGGGTATAATATAAGTAAAAATTAGCATTTTCGAATTAAAGAGTAAAGTGGGAAAAGGTTAAATGATAGAAACCAGAATTAATACAAGAGTCAGGAGTTAAGAGTATAATTTGTAAAATGAGGACCCAAAGGTCACAAGAAGATGATATGCTATTAAGAATTTAGATAAGTTGATGTGTAAATGGAATAAAATTGAGGGACTAAAATGTAAAGGGAAAATTTTAAACCAAAAGAGGATAAGGCTAAACATTGCCTTATGATAAGACCAAAATATCTTATTTTGGCTTTGGCTAGAACCTGCAGTTTTGGGGGAGATAAGCCATTAGTTGCTTTTCTATTTATTCAAGGTTCTGTTGGCTCGAGGAGAAGGAAGGGAAAGAAAGAGGAAAAAGAAGAAGGAAGAAGAGAAGTTCTAGAAATCCAGGTTTGGAAATACTTGTCTATGTTTGGGTTAGGAAATTTTCCAACCTCCTTCTTTGGTTATATGTAGGTTAGGAAAACCTTAACTTATAAATGTGTTTTTGGGTGGTTTAGTTCAGTTTTGTAGTTGGTTCCGAGTTGGTTCGATTTTTGGTTGAAGAGTTCGATGAAAATGGCCGCGCCATTTCTATTCCTTGACACCATGCCTAAATGAACCAGTCGAGTTTCCAAATTTTAAATCCGCTAGCGTAGGAACCCATGCACAGGGGACCTTTACGCTAGGCGTAGCAACCTTTACGCCTAAGTTAGCTCCCGAGTTCAGTTATGTTCTCCTTGGTTGATTACAGAATCCGTTACTCTTTTGTTTGAACTTTCAATGAATGATAATTAAGCATAAAATTGGATTAATTGAGGATCCTAACAAGTGAATGAAAGGGTCCGTACCAGTATGAAAATTAAATGGAAAATGCCCTGTACCTCGGTGATCCAGTCATTAGGCAAACATGTTTCTTGCCCTTATGTGCTAATGTCTTAAGAATAATATAACAAGCTCAGTAATATATATAATTGTATGCTTGTCGGAGATCGAATAGTGAATGAATAGGCACGTCTGTTTAGTGCGACAACACTCCTACATTGTGCTTTCACGGCGCTACGTATGTGGGGCGGTAGCGTCTACGTCGGTCTTGACGGCTTGGCTCCTACATTGTGCTCACGACACCTGCGATTTATGTGGAGTAGGCATGTCTCTACTAAATCTGTGACACTCCGCATTGTGTTCTGACACCTTTATTCTGCGTGGGTGAACCGTCTCGCATTCGATCTTGTCTGCGTACCTTCAGGTACCTATTGTCTTTATTAATACTATCATTTATTATTTCCGATTACATCTGAAAACATATGATAAAATCTTAATAATGAACAATAAGAAAGTATAAAGAATCAGTTATGTTTTGTAATGTACCTACGGGTACCTTCTGTACAAGATCTCTGTTCTGAACTCCTATAAGAAATATGAAATTATGTTATGAGAATTATGCTATATGAAAACTCTGTTATAGAATTATGTTATACGTAAACTCTGACATATGCATTATGTTATATGTATCCTGTAATTGTGGACCACTTCAAGTGGTCATATTTGTTATCTATTTCCCACTAAGCTATAAGCTTAGCACAGGTGTTTCATCACATTAGCCAAGTGTAGGAGACTGTAAAGTGGCATTCGTGCCATGGAGTCAACATAGTAATAGGAGTCCACCTTATGTAGGTTTCTGATTTTCGTTTGTAATGTAAATATAATATTTTGGAGATAGTACGTATTTTTGTAATAGTGGAATTTATATAAGTACAAGTAAATGAGATTCAGGAATTTATGTACAAGACATTTTAAATACCACTACGGTTACAAGTTATATAATAATATATGAATTTGTTTATCGAAATGAACCTACTAATATCAAGAAATCAGTTAAAGGAGTCTCAATCCCATGTCGCGCCCTCTCTCTTCGCCTAGGCGGGGTTAGGGGCATGACAATGGTATTTCGAATCGATAGATGATTTCTTCCATACAAACTAGACGACATCTTTGTCTTTGATGGAGGCGAAGGCCTCCGCTTCTACCCATTTGTTAAAATGATACATTTACTACCAATAACGACTTCTTACGTGCTTCAGCGGTGAGTAGTGGTCAACTATATCAATTCCCCTATAGGCGAGAAGACCGGGGCTCGTGTAGTAGTAAGATTACGTGACATGCTTAAGATGGGGGCTTGCCATTGGCAGTGGTCACACTTCTTGACATAGGAGGTTGTGTTCCCCTCATGGTTAGCCAATATTATCCCTGGGTATGCACCCTGTGCGCCAAAGTTCTACTGCTTGGATGGTTTCCACATATTCTCTCATAGAGTTCTGCCAATGCATACTGCCCCTATTGGGTGGTGAGGCATTTAAGATATGGGCCGTCTAGAGATCGTTTATACAGATGCCCGTTCATGAGGGAAAATCGAGTCGCCTGAACCTAAATCTTGTGGGCTTCGACCCTACTATTTAGGAGTTCTCCCGAGCTCAAATAACGGACTATTGGAGTCAGCCAAGAGGGATATGCTTCTTCTATCTTACTTACCCAGTTGGTAGAAATTGACGATTCCAACTGGTAATAGACAGGGAGGAGCATTGTTTCTTTGGTTGGTAGGGATGCGACTACTGTTGCTAAGGCATCTGCCTTCTCATTTGAACCCCTAGGGATATGTTCAAGCTTCCAAGCGGCGAAGCTCCCCAATTGGTGCTTAACCAGGATTACATACTTTGTTATGCGTTGATCCCGTGTTTCGTATTCCTCGTTTACCTGTCCTACCACCAACTGGGAATCACTTTGTATGATGATCTTTTCAGAGGATACGGAGATTGCGAGATCTATACTGGCTAGGATTTCTTTATATTCTGCCTCATTATTGGACGCGGGGAAGTCTAATCGTATAGCTTACTCTATTTTCTCCCCGGTTGGGGCATTAAGTTGCAAGCTGACATCGAAACACGTTTCTGGGAAGGCGTCGTTCACATTAGGACCCACCGGTCGGTGTGCCAGGTTCGTGTCTGTTGGGGGGGATTTTGCTAAGAGTACGCAATATATGTCCCTTTATTACCAAGACGGCTTTATACTTGATACCAAACTCACTTAGCTCCCGATAGCCGGTAACCGTCCTTCACGACAAGTCGGGTTTTATGTATGTAGTGCTTAACAAGGGGAAAGGCTTGCTCAACACAATGATAGGGTGTGCTTGGAAGTAAGGTCGAAGTTTTTTAGGCTGCCACCACGAGAACCAGGCTACCTTGCTCGGGGCGGGTATATGAGTTTACGCTTCGGATAAGGATTTGCCACGAAGAATGCGAAAATTACATGTTTTGATTTTCATCTTCTTTGAACAAAGCTGTACTTATTGAGACATCATAAACTGCTAGGTAAAGATAGAACGTATCACTTGCTTCGAGGCTAGCTAAAACTAGTGGTTCGGTGAGATACTGCTTGATTGCTATGAAAGCCTGGTCGTATTCCTTATTCCATCCAGTCAAATTGGCTCCCTTTAGAGTGATGGAAAATGGCTTTACAAGCGATTCGATAAAGCGGATATGAACCAACGAGGCCGCGGCCGATAGTCGGTTGCTACACTCCTTTTCTGGAGGTAGAAGTATGAGATTCTATAATAGCTCGAAGTTGAATAAGTTGACATCTATCCTCTCACGTCACCATAAAACCCCGAACAGCCTAGCGGAAACTCAGAACACCCATTTAGGGGATTGAGTTTCATAAATGCATCTTGTGATAACTCAAATGTTTCTTGCAGGTGCTTTGTGTGATCGGGGCGTTCGTTGGATTTGACAAGCATATCGTTGATGTAGATTTCCATGGTCATGCCCATCAGTGGCCGAAATATCTTGGTCACCAGCCTCTGATAGGTTGCCCTAACATTCTTCAAGCCTAAAGGCATTACATTGTAGCAGTAGAGCCCGTGTGGTGTAATGAAGGTCGTTTTCTCTACGTCAGGCGGGTGCATGGGAATATGGTGGTGTCGTGCCCCACCCCCGCCTAGGCGAAAGAGGGAGACGTGGCACTGGACTAGAACTCTTTAACTTGTTTTTCTAACATTGGTGAGCCTATAACATGTAATTAATTCATAATCACAAATACATATAAGCAAACCAACCACGATGAATTGTTCATGTGTCACAATACAAATATCATGAATTGTGAAGCTTATACGAGGATACAAAAAAAACTTTTACTATGTACATATTCAAATCGAGTGTAGCCTATAGATAGTGACTCTGATGGCTGCGTTGGCCCTCCTATGTGTCGAGCAGTTTGGAATGTCCTCTTGATTTTATGGATGAAACACCCGTGCTAGCATAAGCAATGAGAAACATATGTAACATATATGACCACACGTAGTTGTCCTCAGGCGTGTGATTTGCAATTGTCTGTTGCACAATATCTATTCATATATCATTTTATACTTATACATTATACCATTTAGTAGAGTTCTCCACTCTCAGTGTCATAATACATAATTGCTTTTCATATCATTATAGCTCTGCATCACATTCTTTTCCATTTTGAATCATTGTTTCCATGTTACATGCTTCTTGCCTTCATTTTAATCATTTTTTATCACATTTATGTCTTTATGTCTTGCATATTCGAAAAGTGGATAACGGGTATAATCTGTATGTGCAAAGTACCCATCTTATCTGAGCGATGATCTCTATCTGTATGACTGACGGGACCTTCATAATGATCAAATGGGATCTATGTCATCAACTTAAGCGGGGCCTCAATATCTATAATGTATGCAAAACTATTTGTGTCCCTATAGGTATGCCTATCAACCCTCTACCTAGTGACGCTATAGACGTCGAGCTTATTACATTTTATTCATGTTGACTATGCACATCTCATATACATGGACAATGTCGTCCATGTATCCACATGGTACTGAACCGGTATTCCTTTATACATATACTATCGCTGGCCCTTTTATGTAACACTGTATGATCATGTTCTCGATGTGCTCGTATTTACATTCATGTAATCCATATTTCATATGTAATTACTTTTAATTATTTAATTTAATTTATTCACTTCAGAAATCTCGTTATCTGAAATATTCCTTTGATGAAACTCTTTTAAACAATTTCTAGGTACAATAGATTCCAAATTTGAATACACTTATTTAAAGATATTTGTTCTTACAGAAGTCTAATTACACTCAAAAATTTGAATCTTTGAATTTGGATGAGTGATGGCGAGGATTATGGCACAAAGCACTAAATTTGTACCAACATAAACCGAAGCGCAAAGCAAAAACTAGCGCAATAATTTTGGGTCCAATGGGTTTCCAAAATTGAATACATTTATTTCAAATGAAGTTTGTTGTTCTCCTAAGTGTCTAGTTTGCAGAAATTTAAAATCATAATTGGATGAGTGATGGCGGGAGCAACACGTGGGTTTTGGAAAATTTTTAGCAACATCTCATAAAACCCCAACATTTTCTTTATACAAACATTTCCTCAATTGGGGATATGTAACTCAAACAACCATAAAACTGACCAGACCAACAACCATCATTATTATACAAAGTTAGGGTTTTTCGAGCCGACCATCATCAAAAAGGGTTTTTGGGTTTAGTTCTATGTAATCTCTTGCAATCTCTTCTTTCTTCTTCATTCTCTTCTTGATCACATAAACCTTTGATTACATGGAGTATTCAAACCAAAGTTGCCCTTCCTCTCACTCTGTACCACATTCAAAAACCCCAGAAAGGAGAAATATCTAATTTACAAGACCAATATTTGGTCATCACATCCTTCCTGAGGCCAAGTTTAGCAAGAGCCCCATTTTGCATTTCTTTTCCCATTTTGCATTTAAATGCTTCATTTATCTGTTGTAAACTTATCAATGTTTATATATTGACATATAAACTTATTATCATATGACCTTTGGGGACATTGAGTTAGTAAATTACTAATTTACCCTTGACTCGATTAATCTCGGGTTTTATCATTTTGCCCTTAGCCATATTAATTTCGACAAAATTCAAAATTAGCTTGCATATTCCACCTAAACATGTTATAAAACTACCATGGTATAATTTGGGGTGTTATACGTGGTATCCAGAGAAAGATTCCAGAAAAAACAACATCCCATGCCCGATTGAGGCATCAACAATCCGATCTATACGCGACAAGGGGAAGCTATCTTTTGGGTATGCTTCGTTGAGGTCCGTGTGGTCTACACATACTCTCCACTTGCTGCCCTTCTTCAGAACCACCACCACATTGGTAAAAGCCATTGAGGTACATTGCCTCACAGTGAATCTTGCTCAGGAGAAAGTTGTCTTATACATTTGAATGATGATGGTGATACAGTTGGAAGTATAACTCTATCTTTAGTTTGTTGTGGGACAATATTCATTTGTGAGGGAGCCAACGTTGGGTCGATTCGATCATGTCTACCACCCAGGCTAGGCATAATGGAACATTTATAATACCCATTTGGAAACCTCGTCTTTGCTGTCAATAGATGCCCACTTGTGTTGGCGAGGTATGTTTTTATCAGATTTACTATCAGTAAAATTTGTTATCATGGGCTCCCTAAAAGTTTGCTGTCTTATTGCAGGTGATAATTCTTGCTAGAGAATCTGGTCTAAAACTGGAACTTTCGGATACTCCCGTTCAAAGTCTTGTGCAGACATTGAGTAAGAACTGGGTTAATGTCATTCATGTACAGAACTGCAGTAAACACACATCCATATTCAGTATGACGGTTATGGTGATTTGCTGCAGGCTGCTGCATCAGCTGAAGAATTCATGCAACAATTGCCACAATACGACAAAGACATGGCTACAGTTAATTAGATATGTCTGAAAAAGTAAGCATGTTTGATTTGCATTTTGGATAGAGTGATTGCAAAAAATAGGAGCCACCACCATAAGTGATCGTATGGGAAAAACTCTACAATTCTATGAACAACCTGGTTTTAATTTTTGATTTTGATTTTGATTATTATTTTTAATTTTAGATCATTGTGCCATTGGCTTCCATTTTTTCTATAATGATGCACCATATCTTGGGTCAATGTGTTAAAATGTCATATAATATGGAGTATTTCGAGTATCTTATGTCTTATTTGATGCTATTTTTGAGCAATTATCAAAATCAGTATTTAAGAAAGTTCTTAAATAATTTTGAATTTGTCTTCAGATCTGAATTTTGTTTGAGAATATAAATATGGAAAAAAGGTTGTCTGTGCATTTATGTGCAATACAAAAACTTCCTGGTCTACTCTCCATATTTCCAATTATTTTTTGAGAATGCTTGATGAAAAACAGTAAAAACATCCCAAATTTGTTTAAAGAAAGAGCATGTGAAAACAATTTCGCAAACAACCTTTTTCAGTCCAAAATTTGTCAAATGCCATGTTTAAGTTAGGAACAAGAAACAATTTTGAAACCAGTTTTCAGAGTGGCCTTACCAGAAAATTCTATTGAAAGTTATTATTATTGCAAATATTAAAAACAAACAATGATCTAAAGGTGAGAGAAAAGTAATGTTAGGTTTTTTAAGGGAGTGTCTATACTCTCAAGAACTTGGTTGCAAGGCACATTAGCCATTCCTTTTCTTAATAGGTCAGTTCAGCAACACAATGAGATGCTTTCACTTCATATGATGTGTTAAAGGCATGATATTTATATTAAACCCAAATCCTACAAGCTCGAACTTTTAGGAGAATTGGTCGTTTAACATGGTATTCGAGCTTGGTCTGACAGAGGAGGTACTTGGTTCGAGACCTCTCTCTGCAATTTATTCCCCATTTGTTGGTTTGAAAGTCCATGGAAGACTCTGTTTGGTTTGTTTGACTCTCCACATGCGGGTATGAGACCACACGTGAGGGAGGGTGCTAAAGACATGATATTCATGTTAAACCCGAATCCTACAAGCTTGAGCTTTTAGGAGGGTTGATCGTTTAACATGATGATATGGACCTTCCTCATTCTTCTCAAAATTTGCATTTCCACCCATAGTTTTAAAAGGCGCGCCTAAGCTCAAGGCACAACCAATCCCTCGTTATAGCGCCTTGTCTTCCAAGACACGCGCCTTAACTGAACAAGCGCGCCTTATAGACTATACCTTCTTTTAAAACACTATTATTCTTGAAATTTCTAATCATATACTAAAATTTATATAATTTCAAAAAAATGAATTTTTCTTTAAATATTAGGAATATTTAATTATACCAATTCAATTTCACACCTATTACAGTCCCGAGATATGTCAGTTATGGATGCGATCAACCAAAAAGTGGCTTGTGGAGTCATAAGATAAAAAGAGAAAGACCATCCCTTCGCCCAGCCTTTCCCGGATCTCGACATAACATCATCGCTTTCACAATCGTGCAAGGTACAAAACCAAATTTTTATCATCCGGACCCGCGCCGATGCCTGTGTAACACGGCGCATAATTTATCGCATTCTCCGCCATGAACTAGGATTGCAAAGATCTCGATTTTGATCTCCGTGTTCTATTCTCCGGGGTTTTTGTTACTCTGCATTTCTGTAGGTGGAGTTTTTTTCTTTTTTCTTTTTTGGTTTTATTTCTCGTAGTATTGTTAGTTGTGTTTTAGCCTCTTAGGTTGAGCCTGTGGTGGTACTTGTATTTTAACTAACTAAGCTATGATCCTGGTTTTGTCTCTTATAGTAATGAAGAGACTTATCTTAGGGACTATTTTGTTCATCTTTCTCTTTCCTTTTTTCTTGTTTTGGGAAATTTATTAGCGAGTTTGGATTAGGGGTGTAATCGAGTCGATACAGGGTCAAAGCTCGAGTTCAACTCGATTAAAAAACTCAAACTTGATCGACTTTTTCTTCATATGTTTGAAACTCTACTCAAAAATAGTCGAACTACTTAAACTTGACACAACAAAACTCGAATCAATTAAAAATTAATAAATAATTATACTCAAACTTGACTTGACTTGAATTTGACTTAAGTTCGACTCGAAATCTACTTGATTAAGCTCGTGAGTAGTTCGAGTCGAGTATTATGATACTCGAACTCGACTCGACAAGCTACCCGAGCTTGAACTCGACTCGATTAACTCTTGAGTTTGATGTTGGGAAGATTTTCCTTTTCAAAATTAGGTGATCATTTGATCCCCGACTGAAGAAGCCTTTATTTAGAGTTGTGTTTTTCTTTAAAAGCCATTTTTATAGTCTCTTTTTGTTATGTAAATATATTTTTAATGAGAATAGGGAAAATGCTGCACCAAAGCATTACTAAGATAAATTACTATGCAATGGTGATTTTTGTTCTTTTTTTTTTCTTTTTCTTTTTTAATTTGAAGCAAACTTTTGGTGAATTGATCTATTAATGCATGAGTAGAGTGTAATCGAGATGAGTCGGTATAGAGCCAAGCTCGAGTTCGACTCGATTAAAAAACTCAAAGCTTGAGCTCGACTCAAACTTAATCGAGCTTTTTTTAGATGTTCGAAACTTGATTCGAAAAATAGTGAAGCTACTCGAACTCGACTCGATAAAGCTAGAATAAATTAGAAAATTAATAAATAATTATACCGACCCGATTCGCTTAATAAAAAATAAGAAAGCTCTCGATCAGTGTCACAGTGTACTCTGCAATACTTACTTGACATGTTATTTGAGCTTAAGCTCGACTCGATTAACTCCAAATCAATTCGAGACTTGGCGAATCAGCCTCGAGTGGCTCATGAATATTTTGATCCTCGCTTTTACACCATTAACTCCACGTCAAATTCGAGTATTCTATGAATCAAGCTCAAGTAGCTCATGATTTAGCTTGAATCGTTTATACCCCTATCCATGAGGCTATCAACACTAACAAATTACTATGGGCATCTTGGAGAACTTTAATCATACCAGCTAACCAAATTATTGGAGACATCGCCATATAGAATTTCAAAGTAGTTAGTTGTATTGAAGAGAGATACTCAACAAACTTACAACTTGAGCTGAAGAGGCCTCAAAACTGTCATGACTAATCTGATTCCTCACCTGCTCTTCTTTCCCTTTTCCCATCGATTGATTTGGGACCTAGATAAAACTTGGATCTCTGAAAACCTTGTGGATCGTTTCTCGCTTTCTCAAACTTAAAGGTCCGCGGTTCTTCAAAATATAAATCTGATGCTTTGGCTATTGTTTCTCATCGAACCTCAATTGCTTGATTTAGCTGAACAGAGAAGACAAGCTTGAAAATTTACCCCATGCTTGGTTCATTAGAAAATACTTTCCTATGCTGACAAGGCTTTGAATATTAAGCTTCAAACTTGAAAATCCGAAAATTGACATCATATATATAAATACAATAACATGGTTCTCAGCTTTCTTAATGTCACCTCTTAGTTACTTCTTAGGACCACAAAATAATTCTGGGTTTTCTACTTTCATTAGTTTCAAGGCGTGTTTGTTTACAGTTTTTGAAAATTATTTTTTTCTTGAAAAAATAAGGAGAATAAGGAAAACACAAAGCACACGTTTAATTCCTAGTTTTTTTATTTTGAAAAACACGTATAATGTCATCACACTAAATTCAAACAATGTTAAAATTTTCGCATAACACAAAGGGTCCGTTTGGTTATAGAAAAGAGAATAAGGAAAACATGTTTGGTTTCACTTTTTCTTTTTTTCTTTTGGAAAGTCTACAACAATACAAAAAAGCACGCAAATCAGATAACAGAACAGCTGTGATAACACCAAATGATATTCTCTGTTTTCAAAACTATTATCCAAGAACAGCCAAACAAGCAAGGCAAGAATCAAACAAACCCAAAAATTGTGTTATTCAGGTTTTAAGAACACTCTCAAAACAAAGCACCAAAACACGCCTCTATGTCGCTGTAATGGTATGTAGAAGCCACGGTTATGAAGTTAATGAATGTGATATAGACATCATGCATTATCATATTTATTGAATTGTTCATGACAATCCCCCGCGAATAATGGTCAGACTTGAAGTTTTAAACAGTTCTACTAAATGAAAGGAATGCTATCTCAAAAAACTAAAAATAAAACAAAGGAATGTTATGAATGCAATCGAGAGAAAGAAAGATTACCGAATTTGTATCACCTAAGGAACACGTCCATTCCTTGCACTGGATTCTTCTCTTTAAAAAATAGAAAGGGTATATTGAAGTGCAAGAATAAAGAATGACAATGACAACAACAGAGACACGAATTTAAACCCGAGAATAACTTCAACCAACTGACCTCAGCCCTCAATTTGGATGCTACATCCTGCCTCTTACATACTGCAATATATGACTCTCAATTTAATAACTACTTGAGATGAGTAAAGAGATATGGGATTTAGAGAATAGTTTAATACCCCCACGGGCATGAGCTATCTTCACAATCTCCAAGTCTTGAACTGGCACAAATGTAGGCCTTCCAGGCTTCATTCCAAGCCTTCACCAATCAACAACAGCCAAGTAGTTATTGGACACTGGCGAAAATGCATATTCTAGTTTTGGATGACTCACTTGAAGTAAGAGCGGACAAAAGAATCATTTTGTTCCCTGTTGGAAGCGTGACAACAATGGAGATTTGCAAAATTGGGTTCTTTAGTTTCTGTACCCTGTATCAATTCTTGTTCATAGTTATATGAAATATAGAAAAAAAAAAGGGTAAACAAAAGTTGAAAATGAGGTTATGTTTTGGTTACTTTCCCTTAAACTTTCAAAGAATCAGTGATAACCTCAGAGTTTATCATTATCCTTAGTGTACTGTTATCAAGTTATAATGGCTTATTGTTAAACAACCAACTCTCCTAAAAGCTCGAGTTTGTAGGATTTAGGTAATATGAATATCATGCTTCTTAACACTAATTACTTCAAAAAAGGAAAATAAGACAACCAAATAACGAGGAAATCTTCGCCACCTGCTATAGGTAGGCAAGTAGTTGTTACAGTCCCAGTTTGTCACAAAAGCAAAGGCCACTGATAAACCACCACAGTTGAAAATGAAATCCTACAAATAAAAAATCCCCAAGAAATCAGTGAGGGAACCACAAAATACACAGAAAACAGGCAAAGGATGAGAATTACAGGGGCAATTGGGACGAAGTTAAGACGGAAGGAATTTGCATTGAGGAAGGAGGAGATGGGTTGATGAATGATGGGTGCTGTTCATCTCTCCATGTGTTCCTCATCACAAACTCCACCACTTCCTGCATTACACAAACAACATAACCCCATTCAACCAATATAACAAAGCATTACAGTCCCCAAAAGAGGCTTTATCAACTGCGTCTGTTGCCTAACTTCAATATGAAATACTTGTCACTATAATCAAGACATAAGACTAACTGGAACCCTCAATCCTTGTATTACTGAAACAATCCTTGATTTTTGTAGCTAATGAAAAGTAAAAAAAGTCATCTAAAAGCAAGCAGGTCCTAAAGAATACATTTCATGCACCTAACATTTCGATATATACCGATATACCATTGATGCCCTCATTTGTTTTTATAGAAATCGATAAAATTAGCCAAACATGTGTGGAAGCAATGTTTTCTCGGCATAGATTCTTTAAGTCACAGGCTAGATATAGAAGCTCTTATTGAGCTCAAAGTAAAATTTTTGGTTTTTCAATGTCGATGCGAACCTTTAATACACTCAGATTTCTGTAAATTCAACCTTGTTACAAAACCTTTAATTCTCACAATGTTTACGGAACCTTTCGTTTGGATGCCAAGAAAATAAACTTCATTCATCTATTCCATTCCGATTCTAAGAGGATATATGTTTTATCCATGTATGAAATCAGGATTTCCTTTTTCATCTTGCAATTTCCTTCATTCACTCGGCTACCAAACGAAAAATAGAATATAAAAATTCATAGCTTTAAATTTTCATATGAAACAAACAAGGTTTTCCTTCCAAAGAATGTCTCCGAAACCTTCGTTTGGTTTCTGAAAAATGAACTTCTTTTCATCGCTCAATTTCCTTCCGCTTCTCGGCAACCAAACGGAAAAGAGAATATCGGAAGATACCTGAGATCGAGACATTTGGAGGATTCCGACCCGTTGAATCTCTGCAACTTGCTCTGAAATTCGCCGTTTTCGCAGAGAAAAGAAAATGAAATGGAAATGGAATTCAAAATTTCGAATCATCGCAATAAATAGGGACCCAAAGTTCTGCTTATTTCCTAAATCACCCACATGTTCTGTTTTTATTTTCATCCATGCCCTTACTGCCATGTAGGACAACTGATTTTGCCACGTGGAATAGTAAAGGCATGTTTGTTTATAGTTCTAAAAATCACGAAGAACGTAGTAAACACTATATTCAAATAATAAGAACAATTTTTAAAGAATACCGAAATAGTATAGATATATTTGGTTACAGTTTTTGAAAACTGGTTTTTTATTCTGAAAAAACATGAAAAATAAGGAAAAACGAGAACATGTTTAATTCCCATTTAAAAAAAAAAAATACAAAACCCTAAATTCAAATAATAAGAACAATTTTATGATAATATTAAAATAACGTCTGTATTTTCAAAAACTACTCTCGTTAATTAGAGACTCGGGATCGGCTCGTTTATATTTCAAACCGCTTTATATTCTAAAAACAAAAGCACAAAGAAAAACATTACAAAAATATATTCCTAAATTTTGTTAATAAAATACAAAAAACATATAAAAACATTAAATTAAGAGAAAAAAATAATTTTCTAATAACATAATTTCAATACATAATTAATTATACAAATAAATAGATATAAATTAATAATTTTTATTTTTATTTTTACCGGGGAAAAAAAGGAAAGAAAAAAACCCTCTTCTCCTTTGAAGTAGTACTAGCAAAGGGACAAGAATGGAGCCCGAAGTCTCAATTTCAACCTCCAGATTCAAGCCTCCTTCCAAGCCTTCTTCCAAACGTCTCTTCTTCTGATCGCTGTTACATGGCTAAGTGTAATGCTCTTATTTATCTTTCTCAAAATGATTTCACCATCTAAAGCTTTCGATTTTCATTTCGTCATTTTGATTTCATTTTCTCAGATTCGACGAAATTTTAAGATCCTTCCCAGCAAAGCACTTTCCGGCGGCCGAGGAATGTGAGTTTCCCCCCATTTTCTGACCTAACAAACATTAATTACTCTCTTAATTTTTTTCCTTTTTTGGCGTATTTTCTCGAACAGTGCTTTTGAGATTAATGGAAACGTTTCCAGACTGAGATATCCTATGAAGAATGAGTTTATTTTAATTTACTTTATATTTTTCCTGGTACATTAATTTTTGTTTCCTTGGCAATGTTAGGTTTTGCATATTGCCTTTGGCGACAGCTTTACTGAAGAAGGCTTCGGAATCGGTAGGGTCATGATTTGGGCTGTTTTCAGTTTCTAGTTCTTTCCTTTTTAGTTGTTTTAGTTGGATGCTTGGTTGCTGGGAAATTTGTGGAAAGAAAATCTGTGGCCTTACAAAATTTTCCCTCCCTGTGTTTGGCTTGAAAAAGGCTATAGAATTCGATTTCACTCAGATATTTTGTTGAATCGACATTGATTTTTCGTCTTCTGTGAACCAGCAGTCCATGAAATTATAAGGATTTAATCGTCCTCTAATTTCTCAACAACTAAACACAAAGAATATGATGGCAAGTAGAAGTTATCTCTTGTTTACTTTATTTACTAGCAATTAAGGATTGCATTTCCATAGTCCTCTTGAATAACCTGCATTCGTTTATGCCTTAGTTTCTTTCAAGTATTCTACTTTGGTGGAAAGTTCACTGTTGAGAAGAAAAAGAAGTACATGAGAGAAGGAGATCTTCTGAAAAGAAGAATTAGGTAAAGAACTAATGTGTTTTATCAGATGGGGGAAAACATGTTACTGTGGAAGAGATTAAATTGCGGATTTAAATTAAGGATTCAAGAAAGGGCACTATAGTTTATTAGTTCAGTCTTGATGATGTCCTCAGCTTCTAATGGCTCACAGAACAAAAAGGACATGTTAGTAGATGGTCTTCTTATAAGGATCCTATGCCTAATTAATCTGTATTTGTGAGATTGGACTGGTTAACATATTTGGATTCCTTATCTCCTGGTTTTTCTTAGTATCTTAAGCAAAGAAGTATTCATTTGAGTCCCCCAAGAATCAAGGAGAAAATAATGTATTTTGCTTCTAGGAAAGGTGCCTCAGTTGGGGAAGGTGCTTTATCCGTGCCTTGTTGTTGCTTGGATGATGCTTTCAATAACACTGGCAAACATGAGCTAGCAAGATTTTTTCATTGGCACCTTGCTTTTCTCAAATTAGGACCACTAATGCTGACTCTGATACCCTGTAACACTTTGCAGTTTTCTACTGTTTCTTCTTTTGTAAGACTTAGTTTGTTGGATCTAAAATTTTGAAGACCCAATAAGATTTTGTTTTTTCAAGGATTATACAATCAAGATGTAGGGATGAAAGTTTCATGAATATTGCAAAAATATCATTGAAATGTGAATTTGATTGTTGCAAAAACGAAGTATTGAAATTTTGTATTGTGAAAGTAAGTAATGGAAAGAACATTTGCTTGGCCGAACACCAACGGTTTTCCATGAATTTCACAAATGTTTTGATATTTTTCCTGATTTTACTGGTTTTTTTGGTAATATTTTGGTGATTTGTTGCCATTTGTGGCTGCTGATCAGCACATTGCATCTCAAATTGCTCAAAATTAAGGTGAGGGCTTGGAACAAGGAAATTGTTGGCTATATATATATATATATATATATATATATATATATATATATATATATATATATATAAATGGTTTTTCCAAGAATTTCACAATTGTTTTGATAATATCCTGATTTTACTAGGTTTTTTTTTTTTTTTGCACATTTTGCTATTTTGGTTGCCCTTTGTATTGCCGCATTAGCACATTGCATTACATTGCTCAAAAATTAAAGTGGTTGGGAACAAGTGTTTCCTATTTTGAACATTAGTTTTGATAGTAAACATTTTTTGACCTCGCCAATAAGGGCTTTTTCACTAATTTTGTTTTGTCATTGCCTTGTCACAGATTAACATTGTAGCAAACTCTGCAGTTAAAGTTCTTGAAAGGCCAAACCTGCTTTCTCCACGGGAACTGCAAGCTAGTTTTGATGATCAATATCACAAACTTATGTCTTCGATGAAGAAACCAGAGTTGAAGTTGTTTGCCATCAAAGGGAATTCGATATTGCATGGTACTGATTCCTCCTCACAACCACATGCAGGAAGCAGTGAGTCTCAAATGGATTGTACAACTAACTTACGTTTATAAATTTGTGTAAACATAATGTCACCTTTTTTTTGTCTTGTTTTGGATTGATATTAGGCATATATGTAAAAAAGTTGTAGCAAAATGTGAAATTTCCAATCTGATAAAAAATGTGAAATTTCCTATGGTATTGCATGTTTTGCAATGACATTTATTCTTGATTGTGCTTATTTCTCTTACAAGGGCTTTTCTGATATTTAGCCCAAAAAAATAAAAATTCCTCAAATACAAAAGGTTGCACATTTTTTAAATCTAGTATACTTTTTTGTGATGCTAAAGTGTCTCTTGAAGAGACTTTTTAAAATTTTGAAAACCTTAAATTTTAATTGAAGTGTCTGCTAAAACACGTCTATAAATTATGAATTTAAATTGAAAGCTAAAATATATTTTTCTAAGCTTCGATTTTGAATTGGGAAAAGTATGTATTCACTACATAAATTTCAAAATAATCATATATGTATCATCAACATTGACTAGTTATAGAAGTAGTACATTCACTAGTGAATGAATTATCATAATTTTTTGATTTCCAGTTGGATTAACGAAGGGTATTTTTGGTTTTTACTTTTGCTTATGTATTTTTAATGTAGAATCATAATTATTTTTAATGGGGTAGGCTGAACCATGAAAATCTAATTATTGGTGATGCGTATACAATTTTTTTTGAAATTGATAGTCTGATATATAGTTTTCTCTTTTGAATTTAGACCAACACTTTTATACCTTTGAAATTAATGTCTCAAGTCTTAAAAACACCTTCCCAGAGGCACTAAAACCGTATATTGAAAAATATTTATTGAAGTAGATACTTTTGATACTCTTTCAAGCTTATGACACTTTTATAAAATTCAATTGAAAAATGTTGAAATTAAATTTTTTTAAATAGATAATTTTCATAACTGAATTGAAGTTTGTTTTCTTTTAAGTAATAACTTCGTGCTGAGGTTATATAAACCATTGAATTTCATACTTTTTATTAAAGTGAAAATGTAAAGGAAAAGGAAACTTAGTGCGGTTGTTGAGAACCCTAGCATCTTTTCCCTCTTCTTTGGAAATCCTAGTTTCTTCTATTTTTTCTTTTCCTCTCCGTTAGAAAGGAGGGGTGGTTTTTCAGTTTTCCATGGCTTGAAATCTCCCCTCATATCATTCATCCACTCATATTTGATATATCTCTCTCAATAAAGTAGTTTTTTCCGCTCAATTTAACAATAGCGCGCTTCTACTGATCTCAGCTTTCTATCGATTTTCTTTATTTTTTTGATGCTTTTATCACTCGACTTATCGCGACGCTATTGCTAAGGTGGTAGCACTATTTCGATAAGCACAAAGCCTTATCAAATTCTCGTCGTCCGCGCATATCTCATCGTGACTGAATTTTGCAGATCCTGCATCTTAGATTACTAATCACAGAGCTTCACCCATTTTTTTTCTTGCTATTAACTTAAATGATGTGTCCGGGGACAGAATGTATCATTGCTTAATAAATGTTTTCTCTTTCCTAGTCAAAATAAACCATTGTAGATTTAGAAATAATTTGGAAAGGCAAGTATATGTATGTTTTTTCAAAAAATACAGCAACAACTTCCTTTTTAGGGTCAAGGTCTACCTCTTTATGGTCAAAACGTGTGGGCTCCAGTGGCTTTGAATTATCCTACTTTCTTGCAATAACTTTAAGGAATCAATGGCTATTCTCTCTCTTGCAGCTTCTAACTCTGCCTTTTGAGAAGACTTGAAGGAGGCCCTTCTCAAGGTCTTGGAGGATCTTTCTGGGAGAGGTATGTGTATACCTACTTTTCCATTTATGAGATTAATTACTGATTCTTATAATGATAGATGATGGTATTGTAATTCTTTTCTTGGATTAATTCCTATATATATATATGTCTCAATTGATTATGTTTTATACCATATATCACAGTTTGAGGAAGGAGCTAGATCCTTAAATTGAAGGGAAAAGTTTTGGGGGTTTAGGTTTGTGGGTGGAAAAGAAGAGAGAAAAACCGATATATCTATACTTATTGAAATGGGGAAGGAGAGAAAGGAGAGAGAGGAGTCTATGTTGAGGAATGGAGGGTTGTTATTGGAGAAGCGAATTTCCTATTTTAATGGCAAGTACTCCAATCCCATCCGTACCTTTTCAGCCAAAGAGCTTCAAAAAGCTAATCCGACTCTAATTTCTGGTTTTGATGGGTCCAGATGGTATAAAGGTTGTTTAGAAGGTGGTAGAGCGATTTTTGTGAAGAAGTATGAAGATTATTACCCTAAGAATGAGTATATAAGTAATGAAATGCTAAAGAGTGTTAATGCTTAGCTGACATGCTAACGCTGCTGCTAAGCTTTTGGGATGCTGCTTAGAAACACCAAAGCCCACTGCAGTTTTCGAATTTCCAATGAATGGAAATCTTTATTACCACCAACATCCAATCCAACTTGTTTATACTCATGGAGGATTAGACTAAAATTGCAAATGATATTGCTTCAAGAATTACGTATCTTCATACTAAATTTCCTGCACTATATTCATAGGATATAAAGCCCGAAATATCCATTTGACCAAGACTTTAACATAAGATCTCGATTTTATGCTTTTGTATGGCACTCCCGAGGGCAAAACAACACAAGTGTAGAGAATGAACCCATGATGGGTAATCGCTGGGTTATATAGCAACTGAACTAATATATGGAGTGTATTCAGAGAAGAGTGATGTTTTTGGCTTTGGATCGCTTTTACTTGATCTTCTAACGGGAATGAGATATGGAGACTCAGAAAGATTGATAAAATGCTATGATTATTGCACACCATCCTATGTCAAAAATCATACAATGAATGTGAGATTGTCGAATTTACACCAAGCATGCGTAAAGAAGATATAGAGCAGGAGGAGGAGAAGGAGCGCACCACCACCACCAATTCCACGCAAAGATTTGAGCTTATTCTCAGGTGTCATAGAAGGAATGCAGAGGAGAGGCCAATTATGTTGATGTTGCAAACAACTCAAAAACGAATTCAAAGGTACTATAGACTTTAATTTCTTCATCACTCCCTACCTTCTTATATTTAATGTCCATTTTTTTTTTTATGCTTATATATGTATAGAAAAATAGTTTAACAAGTCCTCCCCTCTAACAATATAATTTTATTAACCTTTACCTATCTTTTTTTTTTGTCCTTCTAATTTTAATTCATTTTTCATTTTTTTTCTAACATGCAGAGGAGATTTCATTTCTAATGAAGCAAATCACAATGATGCATCTTCACCATGCAATCTTGGATGTCCCAATGATAAAAGCTCTAGAGTGATATGACATTAATTTTAAATCATTGTATTGCACATGCTATTTCTACTTCTTCTTTTTTTAATTTGAAGTGAGACTTTTATATTTATTTACTTGTACGTGTATACTATGCTTAATTTATTGATCAAACTTTTTAATTTATTTAATGGGCTAGTATTGGATAAGCCTAACTAGACTTTATGGTGCAAACCACTACCACTAAATGGTAAGTGATGAAATTTTGTCGAAATCTAGTTATATATATATATATATATATTGATGAAAAATCACTTATGTCTCATGCCCAATTGGACTCTACTTAAATTATGCAGCTTAGCTTCTCATAAGTGATGGCAAAAAGAAAGAGAGTAGCTTGAAATTCAAGGGAATTAATATTGATAAGTCTGTAAAGAGCATGAAATTTCCCAACAAAACTGATGTTGTTTGCCATTTTTGTGCCTGCCATTAAGTTAAAGTCTTCACCATTCAGTTAGGTGGCCCTCTTCACCATATACTCCTCTATCTACTCTTTGAATTATAAAAAAATAAAAAAGGATAATGATTGCAACACGAATCTTGATTTGCGACCGAACTTGGGCAGGCTTACGTCCGACCGCGTCGTGGGTTTACCAGTGAATTGAGAAAAAAGGGATATGTGTAACGCTCAAAATACCCTAGAATTTATAATAAAAATTATATATTCCTAAGATAAATCAGCCAACTCCGTATTTTCTGAATTGCTAAACGAATATTGCATAAATGATTATATGCATAAGCAGCCAAACAGAAATATAATTACTAAATGAGAATTGATTACACCGAAATTTACCCAAGTGAAAAATGACAAATTTGAAATGTGAAAATGAGGACCTATGGGTCAATGGTAACAAGTTTATATGTTTGCTGCAATACGGGGATTTAAGTGCAAATAGGGAATAAGTGCGAGCTGATTGCCATTTAGAGGACTTAACCCAAAATGCATTTTGTAGCCAAACAAGACCTTGAGGAAATATTTAAAACCAAATAAGAGTAAAAAATGAGAAATGAAATGAGAATAGGTAAGGCGCACGGCCTTACACTTAAATGAGCTTAAAAGAACAAAAGCGTCTGGGAGCTCATTCTTGAGCAATCACGTTTTTGAGAAGGGAAGTGAGAAGAGAAGAGCTAGGGTTGAGGAATATCCAGATTTTGGTGGGAGATCATCCCCATTTTTGGTCTCCAAGTGATCAAAGAGGAAGAAGGGAGCTAAAGCATAGTAGCCTGGCGAGATTTAAGGTAAGAACACAAACCCTAGAATTTTATTTTAATGATGCTTGAGTTGGAAACCCTAAATCATCCACAGATTTGCTTAAGTATCGGGGTTTAATGATATTGTGATACATAAGAGCGATCGACATGATTTATTTCAGCTGAGCGTTAAGAAAATCACGAAGAGGAATTTATATGAGCCAGCGAGACAGCTTGTCAAAATTTTCCAAACCTATGTTTTTGTTTCGCCATAACTCCTGGGCCATTTCTTATCCAAATTCAAATGATTCAAATCGCTAAGCACACTGCACTTATGTTGTAACAAACTCTCCTCAAGTAATGGTACCCAAATATGGACCCAATCGACCCAAAGAAATTGCTGAAGGATGCTCTGTTTCGATAAATTTCTGGCTCAATTCTGGAAATACATGTGTTTTGGAAAGAATGAGACTTCAGACCATGTCAGCTTTCACTCATCCTAATTGAAATTGATTCAAATTTCTGCGCAAAAATGCATCTGGGTATAATTTAATCAATGAATGATATACAAATTGTAACCCCAAAATGTCCAGAAATCAAAATGGGAGCTATGTGCAAGAAAAAATCTGCTTCTGCTTTGGAAAATTAGAGTAGTCTGGAATATAAGATTCCATAACTGAGTTTTTTGGGATCCAAATTCATGATTCCACTGGAGTAAACCTAAGAATAAGAAGCCTAAATGAAGAAGTGACCATTACCAATCTATAGCTAAGCACTCGAATTAAAAACAAGAGGTGAATCGAAATTAACCGGCAGATATCGACCATTTTAAGACAAAAGATGCTATAACTCAGGTTCGGGGTGATCCAAATTAGATGATTCAAATTCCTACTACAAATAGACTCATAGAGCTATAATTTTCGTAAAGTATGTATGAGCAAAAAATACGACCAATTGTCCCCAAAATTTGCGGCTTAAGGTGTATTGCGATATCAACCCTAACCAAAAATCCTAGAATGCACAAATGATTTTTCTTTGGTTATTCTTTGATGGTGAAATATGTGTGATGAATTAGGGATTAACGAGGAGGAAAGTCCGAGTTGAGGTCGAGATTCCAAGGACAGGAATTAAAGGACGAAATTTTTTTTGGGTTTGTTCTATCTTTTCTTATTCTCGTTTCAAAATTTGAAATGTTTGTTCTACCGACTTTTATTCCTCGTTTCAAATTTTTGCATAATTGTTCTATATTTCCTATTCTCGTTTCAATATTTAAAATGTTTGTTCTAAATGCATAAAAAAGGTATATTGGATTATTTTAAATGATTTGAAGAAATTGATTGTAAAATGGTTGCATATGAAAATTACATGACTATTGAAAGTGAACTATTTATACAAATGTACATATTATATTGTACTTTGTTCTAAAAGATTTGAACGCCCTTAATGTATCGTTAACCGCTTAGTTCAGATAAGATAGATTGGTATACCAATAGGGGCCAAATAGCAATATCGCGAACATCAGATTGGATGCGGTCACCCGATCGCCAGTTCTAGCCGGACCGTATCGGGTAGTGTTCACTACAATTGATTGTTTATAACCAAATGCCAGCTCACGACCGCATCGCTATAAAACCGCTTGATACCGGCCTCGCAGCTCCAAATGGACCGTGCTTCTGACTTTGATATCCCGTATATCGAAGACATAAAGTTAAATTCAAGTAAAGTGCATAATCGAACTGACGTAAGATAACCGAATTGATTTTCATAACCGTAATTGAATTGCAAAATGACCGACCGCATAACTCGAATTGGAATTTAGAGCATATTCGAATTGAAATAGATTGTGGAATATTGGAATTGAAAAGAGTATTGTGAAATGCATGATTCGATGAATTTACGATTTATTGAATATGAAAGTAGTATTGGGATGCATCAATGAACCATAAATCGGGAATGTATATAAAACAAGTATATGTATTGTATTTACATCATCATCCATAAAGATTTGAAATTTTGAATTGTTAAATTGCATGATTCAATTAAATCAAACTAAGGAATGGGTTTTGTATAGAACCACTAAGTATGAAAATGCTTTAGCGTATTGTTTTACCAATGCGCAGTACCGAAAGGATAGAGAGGAATGAAAAGAGGCAAGACGAGAAGCCGCAAAGCCATCGGTAAAGAATCAGGAAAGAGGTTCACATACGATTAAATAGTCATTTTGAGCATGACTTTATTCGTATTTTAAAATGCGAAATTACTAAACAACGCCAGATAATATTTTGAAAGGCATGCAGATGCCATTTTGTAAATGAATTGTTTAAATGTTTATGGGCCTACCGTAGTGAATGAAAACGCTTCTGCATATTTGAAATGGTTTGAATGAAATGTGTTTTAAAATGGGTGTTACAATATGTTGTGGTAGTAGAGGGGTCCGTTATATAAACCTTTTTACTCGGGTAATTTCGTCATATCAATATATTAAAGTTTATTCTCTATTCCACTGTACTTTATAATTATTCTTCTATTAATAGTGGAGTTTTTTCCTCTACTCATTGTTTTTTCCCACAAGGGTTTCCATGTATAAAAGAATCTTGATGTTTTTCTTTATTTTCATATTTTACTATTGTGTAGTTGATTTCAACAACTAATGATAGCTTTGTAGTCATCATTGTAGGCTTTGAGATTTAAATTTTAGCAACTAAATATTAAATTTAATTATTTACTTTATTAGTTTTTGGTTTATTCATTTCCATTTACCAATCATAAAATAATTTGGACTTGCTACAAACCGTAATCCATCGTTCATACTTTGCCCTTTTGTCTATTAATCGACACATTTCCTTTCCTCGCAAAATGTTTTGTGGTGATTAAGAATATTTCTTTTGGGATAATAAAAGAAGGATGTCTTGCTAAACATGATCATTTCATTACTTTTATTGCTTTTCATGCAACAATTAATTAATGTCTATGCTCATATCGCTTTGAATCCAAAACAATCATCTAACTAGGTGACCTTCTTCCAACTCAACAAATCAAGATCTTACTATATTTCCTCTAGTTTTGGTGTTGGTTTTTGCAAAACTACCCCAACTCTCATCCGAAGTAAAGGTTGATTAGGTAGAGGTAGAGGTAGAGGTGTAAACGAGTCAAGCTATTCTAGCTCGACTCGTAAAATACTGACCACCCAGAATTCACGATTCAGTTCAAGTTCGAGTAGCTTGTCAAGGCGTAGTTCGGTGCATCACATACCCGACCTGGCCGCTTCGCGAGCTTAATCGAGCTTTTACTATTTTGTTAATCGAGCCAAACTCGATTTGATTTCAGAGTCGAGTCGAACAGCCTCGACATAATTATTTATTATTATTTTTAAATTGATTCGGTTTTCATGAGTCAGCCAGTTAGCTTATATTATTTTTTGAGTCGAGTTTCGAACATATGAAAAAAAGCTCGATCGAGTTCAAGATTGAAGTTTTTTAATCTAGTCGAGCTCGAGCTTGGGTTTGTATCGACTCAACTTAACTCGATTAAACCCCTATGTGAAGGTAAGCATGTAACAAGTTTAGGAATGGTCTGTATGCCTGCTTTTATGTTACAAGTTTATTAAAAGAGGAAGTAAGAGAAATAACAAAGAGATCAAGCTCTTGATCAAACTTGGGTAGTGAAAAGAAAAACACAGATTTTCTCTCTTCTTCTCTTTCTCTCTCAAAGTCCGATGCACTCTCCCTTTTTCTCACTCTCTTGGTGGCTGCACTCTCCTAAAAGGAAGGGTTTCATGTTTCTTCTTCCCTTTTATATAAAGGCCTAATAGGCCTTAAACTTTGGGCTCTTATATTAGACCTTCCACATGAGGAAAAACCCAACAAAATCTTCTTGAGCAATTAACATCGAACCCAACTAGTTTATCATGGAAGATTAGATTAAAAATTTCAAATGAGATTGCTTCAGTAATCACCTATCTTCATACTGCTTTTCCCAGACCCATCATTCACAGAGATATAATTTCTCGACATTTCTGCTTGGACCAAGACTTGTGTGCTAAGCTCTCTGATTTTATACTTTGTATGACACTCCTTGAGGACGAAACACTAGTAGAGAATGAACCCATCATGGGGACTTTTGGTTATATGGCACCTGTAATACTGAAGTATGGAGTGTATTCATAAAAGAGTGATGTTTTTGGCGTTGGCTCACTTTGACTCTATCTTATAACCAGAGAGATATATGTAGACATAGAATCCTATGTCAGAAATCACACAATGAATGAGATTGTTGACCTTACATTTCTGGTTGAGGCAAAGGCAAGAGGACTCCACCACCACCATAACCAATTCGAAGCAATATTAGAGCTTATTCTCAGGTGTCTTAGAGATAAGGCAGAGGAGAGGCCAATTATGTTGGATGTTGCAAAACAACTCACACGAATTCAAGGGTATTGACCTTCCTTGATCACTTCCTTATATTTCAAACATGTCTATATATATAGGAAAAGAATACATTAGTTAGTTTTTTTTTTTTTTTTGATAAGTAAGATGTACAATTTATTAACAAAAAAGGGCTAAGCCACAGGGTATACAAGGGGCTCAATAGGAAGAGAACGAAGAAGGTATAGAAATAGAATACCTACCACCCACCAAAAACTACTACCACCCACCAAAAAACTAAAGAATACACAAAAGGCACTTGTAATGGAATACTGACCTCATAGATTAAACCTACCTACCACGAAGAAAACTCTCAAAAACTACCTCATTTTCCTTCTAGATTACCCAAAAGACTAGGGGTCAGTTTCCAAAGTTTCTTTGCTTTCTTATTGAAAGCGTTGTCCATCCCATCATCAAGTCTTTTGCTAAGAGATGCACTCCAACTATCTTTAAAAAGAAATGAGGACTGCCCTAAGGCCCTAAACTGTTGGACAGTGAATGAGAAGGTGCTCTAAATTTCCTCATACTGGAGACAGGTGTAAGATCTGCTAAAGAAGCTGAAAACCTTTTTTTTTTTTCATATGGTCCTTGGTTAGCACCTAAATTTCACCAAATTTCTTTCCAAGTGAACACACTCACTTTAGGGGAAACACAGTTGTTCCAGATCAGGCCTGTTGGAAAGTAGTTGTTTAAATCTCCTCCTTCCATTTGTTTGTAGCTTGCTTTGACTAAATATTAACCTCAGTTATCCAGCTTCCAAAAATTTTTATCCCTCTCCCTCTGGACTATTTTTTAAAAAAGAATACATTAGTTTAACTAATCCTTCCCTCTTTCAATATAATTTTCTTAATCTTCCTCTTATTTGTCTTTTTTTCCTTTCTAATTTTTGTTTATCATTTTTTTTCTAAAATGCAGAGGAGATTTCATTTCTAATAAAGCAAAAATTGGTGATGAATATCTAATTATTTTGAAATTAACAACTTAGATACATACTTTTTCCTTTCATTTTTAATGAAGGAAAATTACAATGGTACATCTTCTTCAAACAACATTGGATGTCCCAAAAATAAAATAACCTTGGAGTGAGATTACTTAAGTCATTGTACTAAAGATTGCATATTTTATTTAAACTTTCTGTAATTTTAGGTGAGACTTTTATATTTATTTGTATGTATATACTTTTCTTTGAAGTATGTTTACAAAATAATTATTGTTACTCCTATTCATGCTTGTGTTTCTTTTCTCTCTATGAATGATATTTTGTGCATGTTGCGTGGACACTAGGAATAATATTTTAGCAGATTTTATTTCGTTATAAAACTAAATTCTCCTTTATTCAAAACCATCCACCTTCCTTTTTAACTATATGACATTGAAATAATCTAAATTTTATTACTTTCTCATAATAAAATAGTGATAAATGATAACATTAATATTATAGGAAAAAGTCAAAATTATTCAAGATGATAAATTGATAGAACTAATTGGTACATAATACTTTATCAATCTGAGAGATATTTTTACTAATGTAATATTATTATGTTTTTTAGCTGGAGGTCTTGTTGCTTTTTCTGGCATCAATTCAAACTTATAACAACGACTAAAGTACTAGTATTGACATTATATTCTTGATATATCTTTTTTTTTTAAAAACTATTCTTGATATATCTTATATCATAGGAGATGGATGCCATATATGGGTAAGATATATGGATATATTGACAATTAAAAAAAAAAGTTTTAGGTGAGCTCACTATATCTAACTCAAGTTTGCAGATAACGTTTAACATTTCAAATAAATAAATGATATATAAAAAGAGGATCTTTAAAATTGAAAGTGGCTGAAGTAGCGATAATTTATTACATTAAAACTGAAAAGATATTAAAAAATAAAAAATTTGTGTGAAAACCTTTTAGATATATCAGTAAAGGTTGCCTTATTAATTAAAGTTTCTAATTTATTTAATGGGCTAATGTTGATAAGCCACTAGTCTTTTCAAGACGCAATACTTAATATATGTAAAATTTTAATATAACTTAACCATCTCTAATGGGCTAAGGCGGGCCGCTCAGCCTGAAGATAAGAGGCCCATAACATGGGTTGGGCCAATGACTTCGTTGACAAATCAATGAACTAGATTGTACTTATGGGACAAGTGGCCACAATCAAGCCAAATTTCTCTCTCTCTCTCTCTATACATATAAATATATATATATATATATATAAATATATATAAATATTATATATTTGTTTAAAAAAAAATGTTTTTTGAAGCCTCCCTAGGCCACGAACCAAGGGACCAGCGGACACGACCAATGTTTAATAAAAAATGCGAGTTTGGGTTTAAATTAACCATTTTATTTAAAAAATAATAATTGTTTCTAACCAACTTTTGAAATTTTTGTTCAAAATGACCCTTTATGCCAGGATGAAAGATGTTTAAATTTTTTTATTTTTTTAATTTAATTTAAAAGTTATAATTTGAAACTGTAGCTTTAGTTCAAAAATAAAATTGTAATTTCAAATTACGGCTTTAATATAAAATTAAAACTATAATTTTTAATTATGGCTTTAGTTAAAAAATAACCCCGCAATTTTAAACTGCGGCTCTTAGATGCTATTTTGAATAAAAGTTATAGATATAGATTTGAATCAATATTTTTTTAAATAAAAAAAAATGTATTTTGACCCAAAACTCAAAAAATGCTATAAATATGCGTAGAAGAGGGGATCACTAGGCTACCCCACCTTTTGGTCTATTAAAGTCACTTATAAATAAATTATTTTTTTTCGAAAAGTAAATATAATAAATTATTAAGCTATCGGTGGACCTATGACTGGCTTTTTGAAGATGTTTAGACTAACACAATTAAGCCAAACTTTATATATATATATATATATATATATATATATATATATATATAAAAGTTTTCAAATGAAAATGTGTGACTCCAACCGAGCATCTTCAAAATCTCCTTCTATGTTGCTGTGAAACTCAATGGATTAATGGCTATTCTCTCTTTTTCAGCCTAACTCTGCCTCCTCCAAAAGTCACTTCAGCTTCTCTGTCAAGGCCTAGAGGATCTTCTCTCAGACAGCTATACCTAATTTTCCATTTATTTGATTAATTACTGAGTCTGATTATGGATGGTATTGTAATTCTTTTCTTGGATTAATTCATATACCTCAATTGATTCTGTTTTAGACATATATCTATTTGGAAAAAAAATGTTGCTAGGGTATTACCAAGATTAATATTGAATATTATGGCTCTTTTCTTTCTCTTTTTTCTGTTGGCAAATCAGTAAGTAGGCACTTATATCATCACAGTTTGAGGAAGGAGATCCTTAAATTGAAGGGATTAGTCACAGGGGCTTAGCACTAATAATTTGGTGGGTGGAAGAAAAGAGAGAAACCAATATATGTGTTTTGAAATGGTGGATAAATGTGCAAAAAAGGTAAAATAAGGCAAGGATAGAGGATGAGTATATGTTGAGGAATGGAGGGTTGTTATTGGAGAAGTGAATTTCTATTTTAACAAGAAGATCATAATCACGGGCCAGAGATCCAAAAAGTCTCACAAATGTTTAACATCGTTAAGAACGAGAAAACTTACGAAGATATGCTAACGTATCAACATCCACTGGGCGACGGCGTGATTTTGGCAAGTTCAAAAAATAAAACCATGAGGGCATAAACCTAAAGTGGACAATATTATACCAATATGAATATGGATGGATCCATGAGGCTTCCCAACAAGCGTATCGTAGGCCTGGTTCAAGCTTTAACTCAGGCGGAAGTCAATACAACAAAAATGATGTGGTGTGTCCTCCCGACAAATGGTAATTCACATAAGATGTGTGCTCAAATACAAAGGAAAATCATAGTTTGATGTATGATCGATGAAACCTGCTTCGAGAGAGGATTATCGGGTGTATACCTTAAAGTCTCACAAATGTCCCATTACTGGTTAGAAATGTGAAAACTTATGAAAGTATATGCCGATGAATAACATCCAATCGGGTATGAGGCCTTGCGGAAAGTGCCTAAAAAACAAAACCCTTACGAGGTTGAAGCCTGACAATATCAAACCAATGCGAACATGAATAGATCCATGCATACCCGAAATTACTAACCTATCTGCATCTTTTCAACCGAAGAGCTTCAAAAGGCTAATGACAATTACATTTCATGAGAATCAAATTTCTCTTATTTCGAGCTATTGCACTTCGTATAAAGGTTGTTCGAAGGTACAATGATTTTGCGGAAGAAGCACATGATTATAGCTTCAAAAGTAATTGTCACTCCATCCCGAAAGGGTTCATAATGGAATATCAAGAAGAACACAAGTGAGCTGGCCATAAGAATGTGCTTTGAAGCTTTTAGGTTGTCGCTAGAAACACCAATCTCCACTTTTGGGCCGACCTCCGACGAATGGAAATCTTCAATAGCAAATTAACATCCAACCCAACTAGTTTATCATGGAAGATTAGATTAAAATTGCAAATGAGATGGTTTCAAGACTACTATCTTCATACCGCTTCCTAGATCATCATTCATAGAAACATATTAACTCTGATATTTACCAATTTCAAGACTTTATTGCTCTATGATTCATACTTGTAAGACACTCACCGAAAGGAACACAAGTAGAGAATGAACGCATTATGGAGAGTTATGGTTTTATGGCACCTGAAGCAGTGTCGCCGGGAGTGTATTAAGAGAAAAGTGATGTTATGGCCTTAGCTCGCTTTTACAAGATCTTCTAACGAGAAAGAAATATGGAGCCAGAGAATTACAAGGAATAGTACAAACATACTATATTAGAAATCATGGGCTATTTGGGTACTATGGTCTTTGCATCTACCACTGGCGGGCCCTGGGGTCAAGCCGCCCATGTTGTGAAGCTGACCGTCTAATTACTATATTAAAGCCGGCGCCACCCACCCGAGAATCCTAAAGAAAGCCGATTGTCTTCCCAATGACTAAATTTTCCGCGGCATGTCTAGAATTTGTCCACAACCCGCCATCCTAGCATCGTATATGGGAAGTCCGCTATGGATAAGTATTCAAGGCGTAAACATGTTGTTATACATCAACTGGAGCCCCGCCCAAATCCCTTATTTCCTAAAAGATTAATCCCTGATAAAGAAGTAAACAATTCCTCGATATGAACAAAGAGATTTTATCCTAAGATTATAAGATTTTCTTCCAAAAAATCATGAGAGATTCGCGGGAAAACTGCACTTCGCTAAATCGCAAGATCCCCACGAGTGTACAGCAATTTCAATCAAGGTGAACCCTTTGCTTCTTCTTCTCCATCTTATTGGAGAGCTGATCGACACACGTCGTTAGAGCGCCTTTTTCTGACTTTCGCATTGCACTATTGATGGACAGAAGTTAAGACAATCAAGGTAACAACAATTGGCGCCGTCTGTTGGAAATGAACATAAAGTCTCGTCTACAGGCTAGGAGGGCTTGACTTCAACGATTATCTAGTAGCCCTGCATCACTTGGAACTCTGTGGATTCCCACTGCACGATTGCGAAACAATGTAATGTCAACCAATTGATGATCTAATCGCCTTACCTCCCATTAGCGTCGGGACATGGAGAGGGAAAGCAGAGAAGCAGTAAAGGCGAGGATGAAGATTCTGAGATCGCTGAATGATTGGAGTGGGAGAATGATCGGTTGTAGGCCCGATAAGAAAAACAATGTCACGTCGAAAGATGTACGAGATAGCGGTTGAGTTGTGTGTCTGATCGATCACAATGGAGGGAAGGAGTCCATTGTCCCTGACAATGTTGATACCCTCACATATGATGAGTTATCCTCGGCGGTTCACATGCTGGAGCTTTTCATGAAATGAAGGATACCGAGAGGCAAGGCCAAATTACGCAAAGAGGCTTCCGTCACCACTACTAGTGTGCAGTTAGTGGTAAATCCCATGGGGTAAGAAGAAACGGTGGGAGGCGGAGCAGGCCGATTCAGGCCCTTAGGAACAGTATTGCCCGAAGGTCAGAGTGCCACCGGTATTACTGGGCGAATGCCTGATACGCTTTATGCGTCTTACCTTCGATGCGGGGCGCGATGTTCTACATGCCCGCGCAACCTCAATTTAGGGACTCGACGACATGCTCTCTTTACCCATGGGGTAACACATTCTTGACTATGAGCCTCCCCACGGGTTTTGTTTCACAGGCATCACGACGTTTGATGAAGTTTCAGCGGCACGTATGATCGCATGCTCCCATTATAATGTCGGGTGATGACCACTAATCTGCAGACAATGATTTGTTTGTTATGTAAAGTGTTCTAACTAATTTGCCAGCGTTAACTGGTTCCATAAACTCCGCGTAGCTTTCGATAAACTTCGTTCGGTGAACTATGGGCGGCATTGTGCTTCGTGTATCTTTGTCGATTACGGCGAGAACATTAGCTCACTTACAAACTATTCTCAAGCGGGAAGAGAAGGGGCTATTGAAGGACTTCACAAGGAGGTTCGAATGACAATCCGGTGAATGGGGGTCGTATAGCATGGATCTGAGTCCTCCAAACCGGGAGCTTTTGGGCCATACATTCATTTCTTGGAGTTCTTATCTTTGATACCGTGATGGGAAGGGTTATCGGCGAGGGCAGGGAAGTACTCCAATCTTTGGAGGACAATATTTGAAGCGATGTCAGGACTATTATGATTACAAACCTATCGTTGAAGGGAAATAGTAGTCTAGGAAGGAGAGTCGTGTGAGATCGATGATGGTCGGAGGCAGAGACTGGCTTGATCTCATGATCGATCAAAAGAAGAGAGCTCCATAATTCACTCACCACTGACGTCTCTTATATGAAGGTTGTTGCTAATCATTCGCGACTTTCCAGAGTTTAAATGGCCCGACACAGGTCGGGACGGAATCCCTCCCGAGAAACAAAGTCCTTGCGATTGTGATTATCATACCCAGGATCAGCGGGCATGAGACCTACAGTGTCGAAGCTTGGGATTTATGTTAGAAGCTGATCAAAGCGGGGACACCTGGGGAGCACATCGGATAAAATTGACCACGGGGTGGAATTGACAGGAGCCATGGACGAGGTTATAGCGGTGTGACAGCCTTGTCGAGGGAATCTCTAGATGCAGCCCAACCACTATCTTGGGCGGACCTTCTAGCGACCGATGTGGGTGAAGCTTCTAACAGAAAAGCTCTTGAGAATTTTCTGATTAAGGCACGGATAAATGCCATATCACGTGGAAGGTAGACATGAAGAAACGAGCTAATAGATGACCCCGTATCCTTTCTCCTATCAACTTTCAGGCAAGTTTATTGGAGCTTACTATGATGCATTAAAAATTGCTGGCCTCTGTAAATGCGGTCGATGTGCCTGAGAATGCTTGATAGATCTGTGTGCCAATAGACTTGTTGCAACTAATTGCCTTGAAGATAAGAAAAGCTTTCCTTGGTAGTAAGTGAACTTATTTGGGGTAAGATCTCTGGTTTACAATGGTGCTTAACTCACCGAGTAACTCACAGGAGATGTTAAACCATAGCAAAAACTGGCGATGGACTGCTGGGTTCTTTTCAACTTCCGAAGACGAGGGCGCTACAATGCCATAATGGGCGAACCTAGCGACACTCGATGGCTATCCCCTTTAACCTACCCACCAGGCAGTCATCTATTTGACTGCATTGGCGGGTTGACCTTTCGCGATCCGTTTAGGTCTCGCGGTAGTGTTATCAACTATCTATCACAAAGGGTATAGATGGGAGAAAATAACAATGAAATCACTCCTTCAAGATGAACCCTCGCGTAACAATCACAATTCGCCTCCCAGATTAGGGCGAAAGAGAAGGATCCTCTGGCTGTGGATCCCTTGGAAAAAAAAATAACGTTAGGCGGGCCCAGAAAAAGTTCACATGAAACTTCTACTGTCCAGATGAATAAAGGGAGTAGTTATGACTCATGCTGTTGAATAATATATATATTCGCCTAGAGCCACTTAGATATGGTTAGGGATTAACCAGATGGTGGCCCTCTCACAAGTCGTTATCTTGTGACCAGGGCCCGGTAGACAGAGCGAGGAATTTCCACAGATCCTGTGTGGGATACATTCGGGACGGAGTAGACAACTGGCGAGGGTAGGTTTCATGGGAGAGAGTGAAATTACCCGAATGGCTAACCAACGTGGTGGTGGTTCAAAAGAAAGGGGGTAAGTGGCGAGTATTTGTAGATTACAAAAACCTCAACGAAGCATGCCCAAAAGATAGCTTCCCCTTGCCACGTATAGACCAAATTGTTGATGCCTTGGTTGGGCATGGAATCTTTAATGGTTACGGGCGAAGCTTTCTTTGGGGTATCATCAATTCATACGCACTCGCGACGTAGAGGAAGCACGGCCTTCGAACACCACATGGGTCATCTTCTTGTGATGGCAGTGATCTTTTAGGCTGGAATGAATGTGACCAAGCACCCAGCGATCGAACAATATCTTCACCAGAGCCGTGATGGAATTTGGCCGAGCCCGAAGCGGCTGCTCTACCTTTTTACATGGCGGTGTCAGAGGCCTCAGTAAGTGCAGCTTTGTTCAAAGAAGATGAAAACCGAAAGCAGAGACCAATATTCTTCTTATGCAAATCTCTATCAAAATCAGAAACCCGGTATACTCGTCTTGAACAAGCAGCACTAGCCCTTCGCGGAACAGCTAAACCGTCCCTTTGCTGAGGGCTTCATCGTCGTGCTTGACCAATCTCCTTCTGCGAGAAGCACTACCTGAAGCCGACGCATGTCGGGAAGGATGGCGGAGTGGGCCGATTGAATTCGGTATTCGTTATAAACCTCAAGCGGCATTGAAGTGACATATATTACTAGATTTTTAGTAGAACTACACTTAGCTGGGATGTGGACCTAGGTGACTTTGGATGGTGGATCCTTGTGTAGGCAGCTTCTTTACTAAATAGTGGTAGGTCGGCTTGTAACTTAAAGCCCCAACTGGGGAAATGATAGAACATGTTATACGACTAGGCTTCCTCATCGATAATGAGGAATTTGGATATGGGGAAACTTAAATCTGGCGGGGGTTGACCTCACCCAAATGCATTTCCTCGAGAAAAACTCATCATATGCAACAACTCTCAACATACCCAACAAAGACGAGTGTGATCATCTATAAAATTCAAAAACCATTTTTTTTTAAATTGTGGTTACTTTGGAAGGTCCCCAAACATCACTATGAAAAAAATAAAATGGTTTTGATGCATAGTAGAGTTTTGGAATGTAGGGTTTACGTTGACTCTTTGTCAATAAACAACTTTTGCATTGAAATGATGAAGAATCAACCTTCTTAAATAACACTGGAAACATATTTTTTTAAATAATAAAAACTAGGATGGCCTAATCTGTAATGCCAAACCATTATTTGATCACAAATCGAAAGAGAACTGATACTACTTAGTCCTTGAGCAATTTTATAACTAGGTAAAGTGTTCTCGAAGTAATAGAGACCACTGATCATCTTAAAACTACCAATCATCTTCCTTGAGCTCGAAGTTCGGCTTATAATGAGATTCATTGAAGATGACACAACACTTAGAATCTTTAGATGATTAGCTAACAGACAAGAGGTTGCAAGCATGTTTAGGAACATGGACATATTTAAGATCTATTTCCTTAGAAATTTTTAGTAGACCTTTTTTCCTACAATAGGTGAGAAATTACCATCGGCTATCTAACCTTTTATTTCCGGCAAATGAAGAATAAGTTCAAATATATATGTTGGAGGAATTGGTCATGGTCGAGATGCTCTAGAATCAATTATCCGTGGAGTAGATTTAAAAAGACAAGATAGAACATATAATTCATTACCTGCGTGTGCCATAGAAACAATAGGAATACCGGATGCGAGTTGGATTTATTACGAGAAGGTCGCTTAGGTAATTTGTAATCCCACTTTCCTAAATATACAAAATTTAATAATTAAATTACAAATTTACATCACTAAAAGCTGTACCCAAATTAGTTTCCAGCTTTGACGAATTATACGCATCACTCTCACCATCTTACGCTACTCCCGAGAAGCGAAGAAAGAGGTAACTTCAATGGAATTTAATATTGATGAGGTCAATAAAAAAGAGCATCGAGTTTCCAACAAAAGCGATTTGATACGCCATTTTATGCCCACCATTAAGTTAAAGTCTTCATCGTTCAGTTAGGTGGTTCTCCTCACCATATACTCACCATATACTCCTCTATCTACTCTTGAATTATCAAATAATAAAAAGGATAAGTATTGCAAGGAGAATGTTGATTTATGATCCGAATTTGGTTTTAGGCTAATGTCTAACCTAAAGACACCTGTCGACTTTGTGGAAAAAAAATGTTGAGAAAACAATAATTTGTTGGTACTTGCTAGGAACTGCAGGTATAAAACTCGCTCCTTGCCCGAGTAATTTCGTCATATCAGCGTATTAAAGGTTTATTATGTATTCCCACGCACATTAAATGTTATTCTCATATTCATAGTAAAGCTTTCTCCTTTATTGGTGATTTCTCCTCTACCCGTGGTTTTTACCTACAAGGTTTCCACATATAAAAAATCTTGGTGTTTTTCTTTGTTTTCATATTTTATTATTGTGCCATTGATTTCAACATAGCTTTGTAGGGAGGCTTTTAGATTTAAATTATAGCAACTAAATATTAAATTTGATTTACTTTATTAGTTTGTGGTTTTTTCAAAAAAAGAAAAAAAAAATTCCGACACTAGTGCCCATCGGGCTCTGTTTAGTGGAATAAGCACCCGTTTTATGGTCAAAACGTGTGGATTTCGGCAGAAGGCAACTCTCAGGCTACTTTCAAGGGATCAGTGGCTATTCTCTCTATTTGAGGAAAGACTTGAAGCCTTCTCAAGATTCTAGGAGAATCTTCTCGGAGAGGTGTGTATACCTATGTTTCCTTTGAGTGAAAAAGTTAATTACTTACTCTTGTAATTATAGATGGTATTGTAATTCTTTTCTCGGACTAATTCTTTTACCTCAATTGATTATGTTTTGAGACATATATATATGGAAAGAAATATAGCTAGGGTACAACCAAGATTAATATTGAATATTATGGCTCTTTTCTTTGCTTTTTTTGTTTTTTTGTTTCTGCTGGCAGATTAGTAAGTAACCGCTCATATTATCACAGTACAGTTTGAGAAGGAGCTCCTTAAATTCGAGAAAGGGATAAGTCTCGGGGGTTTAAGTAATTTGGTGAGGTGAAGAAGAGAGAAAACCCGATAAGTATTGAAATGTGGAATAAGAAGAAGAGAGAGGATTAGGAACATGTTAAGGAATGGAGGTTGTTATTTATTGGAAGCAATTTCCCTATTTTGATTGCAAGTACACTAAATCCCACTTCATGATTTTCAGTCATAGAGCTTCAAAGCTACGGCAGTGCAGCCATGAGGTCGAATTTGAGATTAAAAAGAGCCTTTGAAAAGTAAGTTTCGGAGAAATCAGCTCTTCAATTAGACTAAAAATAGCCCTCATTGTTTTCTTGTAAATAATCTTTGTATAAGACATGTAGCCATAAAATGACAACACATTGTTTTCTTGTAAAAATAATATTTTTTATAAGAGACATGTAAATGCATAAAGTAAAAAAGGGTATTTTTTGTTCAAAGTGAATTATTCTTCAAGAAAAACATGAAGGGGTTAATTTATAAATTTTTGGATTATTTGAGGTTTCTTAGAAAAGCAAGTATTTCTTGTAGAAATGATTGCGATTTAAAATAATATGGAAAGCCTAGTGTTTGCATGTTAAAATTAGAGGGGAAACCCAATTAGGAATAAGAAAACGAAAGTCTTATTCCAATGAATTAATTGAAATTAGAACTACAAATCTTTATATAGGCATAGACTACTTGAAGAATCTTAAGAAACTAAAATCACAGAGTGCTAAGAAAAAAATAAGATACCACAATAATATAGGAAACTAAATATTAATGCATGTTTTATTTAACATCCCTCCTCAAACTCACAATCATGAATTACTATAAGGATCGAGTTTATCAAACTGCAGAAAAACAAAAAATGGAAAACACAATACAACTTGGTAAAGAAATTTGCAAGCTGCAACGAAAAATAAACAAAAGACAAAGTGACGGTGCCATGCTTGAAATGATGACGTGTAAGGTGGCAATCAATTTCAATGTGTTTGGTTCGTTCATGAAAAACTGAGTTATGAGCAATCTAAATAGCACTTTTATTGTTACAATACATAGGAGGGGATGAGGAAAATGCTCCCTATATTTGTAAGTAACAACGTAACCAAACAATCTCTTTAGTAGTAGATGCTATAGCATGATATTCCACTTCGGTTGAAAGCAATAGAGTTAACTCTGCTTATTCAGAAATAAGAGAATCACCAAAGATGGCAAAACTAGTAACAAATTTGCGATCAATGGGGTCCACCTTAAATCCCGGCATTAAAGTATGCACGTAATCTCGAAGAGAGGGAGGGTAGATGAAATTATAAAGACTCTGAAAATTTATATCATAGAGAATAGGAAAAATATGAAGAACAACTACCCAATGAGCGTAGTGGGGAAAGCAACAAAGCGATAACAACATGAATAACATTAGCAACTATAGGGGCCGAGTAATATAGTATGATACTTGCCCGAGCTTAACAATATTTTTGGAGTATAATGTAAGATCTTACAAGGGCACACCATTAGAAGAGGAATACTTTACATTAACCTAGGATTTACAGTCATGATCAAGTTAAAGGTTAAGCTTTTAGCCTTAAGGTAAAATGGTAATTTCAATATTTTATAGTATAATGTGTTTAGAATTACAGAAGTAATAAACTTCATGTGGGAGGTGGTGTGAGAGTGATTACTAGGGCGTCTTCCGCGATGATTTGGAATGAGAGATTCAATTTTAGGTCACGATTGGTCTATAGTGGTCACGATTGACCCAATTGTGGAGTTATGTCGAGTTGATTCCATGGGAGCCAAAATTGGAAAGTACCATGGGTCCCCAGGGCAAACCAATTTTGTAAGTGAAGGGTGTTATGACGATATATGATCCATATGAGCGCTAAAGTTTGGCACTGAGGCTGAGTGGGAGAATGTTAGAATTAAGCTGAGATAAGCGAGCTAGAGTTTCTGAGTAAAGTTGGACCATTGAACTTATATGGGCTAATTATATACGCCCAGTAGGTAAGTGGATTCAATTGCCACTTTAAACCTATTATAAATATAGCTTGTATTTGGGTTTAGGATAACAACAAAAAAACCTATTTTAAGAGGAGAGGAATTTCTACATCCCCGGATACAGCCAAAAAGGCCCTTCGATTGTTCTTAGAGCCCACACTACGTAGTCAAGACTTGCAATCGATTGGCCACTGGAAGATTCACGGATCAATTCTATTCTAGTTGGTATGTAATTTTATTTTTATATACATTGCATATAGATCGCCGTTTACGGATGGATGTCCCGGGATTCCAACATTAACATGCATCGATCCGAGCATTTGCACCATGGAGGATTAGACTAAAAATTGGTGAGATTGCTTAGGTAATTCGTGCATCGCTGCATATTGCGTTTTTCAGGGCTAATCATTCTTGAGATATACGCAATTGACAACTCTACTTGGACGAGACTTTGAATGCTAAGCTCTGTGGTTTTATACTTTGTATGGCACTCCCTGAGGGCGAAACACAAGTAGAGAGTGATGACATTATGTCGACTTGTGGTTTACTTTTGAAGTTGTGTCCTTGGGAATGTATTCGAGAGAAAGAGTGATGTTTTTGGCTTTAGTTTACTTTGCTTTCGATCTTCTAATGAGAAGAGATATGAAGGCATAGAATCAAATTAGATATTACATACTAGTCTATATCAGAAATCATACAATAAAGTAAGAGTCGTTGACCACAATTCTAGTTGGTAAGCGGCAAGAGGAGGAGTCCACCACCACCACCATCACCCATTCCAAGCGTTATTAGAGCTTATTCTCATATGTGTAGAGATAATCACGGAGGCCCGATTATGTTGAGTGTTGCCAAAACAACTCAGAGGCAGATTCAAGAACTATGGCCTTAAATTTCTTCATCACTCCACACCCTTCTTATTTGTGAACATGTCTCTATAGAAAAGATTAACAAGTCATCCATCTTTCAACATAAGTTTCTTAATCTTCCTCTTATACATCATCTTTTTTTCCTAACATACGAAATTTCATTTCTAATGAAACGAGATCCACAATGATGCATCTTTTGAAACAATATATGATATCCCGACAAACAATAAGTTTAAGGTAATATCATGAGCTTTCAAATGTTGTATTTATTTGTATTGTTGGGAAACCTTATATGGACCTTCCCGATATGATATTGTCCACTTTAGAAACTCGGTCCTTATGGTTTGTTTATGGGCTTCTCCCAATACTTCATACCACTTACCCAGGTATTATCAGCCTTATAAACTCATGATCCTCCCTATTTCCACATTCGATGTGTGATTTTGAGGTGCCCTTGACATGTTTATATATACATTGTACTTTTATATATGTTCACAAAATAACGAATTTTAGTCCTCTATATATATATATGCATGTGTTTCTTTTCACTAGCTAATTGAATGATTTTTTGTCCATGTTGCATGCGTGGATACAATCAGGTGGTCCTGTACCCAGTGGCAGACTACTTGTAGGGGTGTAGAATCGAACCCAGATTAATGTTATGCCCTTAAAATGTTGGGATACTACACTGCTAAGCTACAAAGTCATGTTTGTAAACATGCATAAAATATATTAGTATCATTAATTTATACTTATAAATATATTATGAGTCCACCACTAAGAACTGGCCCAGGAGCTTAATTTGTGAGTCATCATTAAATTGCCCTTTTTTTATTGGGTTGAGAAAGGGCTTCCGGATGAGGGAAACTTACTCAACTGAATAAAATATAACCCGAAATAATCTTCAAACTGCGTATTTTCTAACATCCTTTAGAAAAATCTAACCACAAAACTCATTTGGTGGGATGCACAAATATTTTTCTTAAATTAAACAATATGTTGTTTTATTCGGCATATAAATATGACAACAATTAAAAATATTTAGACTCAGAAGGGTGCCAAATATCCTCCGTTAGAAGAATAGTGTGTAGGTAAATTTAACTTTTATTGTAGCAATCTATAATTACTTTGGAGTCCGGTGTATGTTGTAGTTAGAACACCATCTCTGGTATACATTATGTTGTAATTTTTTGAAGCATTGACTAATTATCTACTCCTACCACCTTAAGCCCTTCCATTGCAATCGTAGCTTGACAACTTGGTCAACATATTGTAGTCCTTGAACCATCAAAATTTGGTTTTGAATATTCCATCAATGGGAGAATCCATCGATCCATCTTGGTGTACAAGGGATATTATGTCCTTCGTTGTTAGTATAAACAGCACATAAGCTCTTGAAGATTTTGAAGGAAATGTTATGGTAGCTTTCGATAATGAAAGAGGTTTGGTTTGATTTTTCAGCTAAAATTCAAATACGATGCAGAGCTTTTCCAGCTATAGATCTATTCATCCTCTTTTCCACTGCATTGATGGCGGTTACGGTACGTGAAGTGCCTCTTAATCCCATGGCACTCTTTCTGACTACGTGAATCTGGGTCATGTACTCTGCACCATTATCTAACTTTGAGGCATTTTATATTTCCTCCTGGTTTGAGTTTCCACTTCAGGTTTCCACAGCTTGAATTTGTGAATGTTTCTAACATTGCCACATGAAGTACGCACTTTGTGAGTAAATTCATCAATAAAACTCACAAAATATATGCACTCAGCGATAAAATGCATTACTAGCTGGCGTCTATATGAACATAATGGGATCTCTTACTGTCTTGTGTGTGCATTGTCTTGATCTGCGCCTTATTTTGTTTCCCAACACAATATTTGCATAAATTAAGCTTGCATGTTTTTGTTACCCTTCAATAGTTTTTCTCTTATGGCTCCGGCATGCAGCTCACCCGTGTGACTAGCACTTTTGTGAGGGTTGTCTTGTCTAACTCGGGCTCCCTGTTGCGACTCCACCTATAGTGTGGTGCCATCAGATTTGTCTTTTTCTAGCTTCAACCCCTTCATCCTTTGTCCAAGGCGCCTTTGCTCACCTTTATTTACTCAATTGAGCGGTTGTAACTAAAGCCATTATCGTCTAGGTTCCTAATGAAATCGATTCTTCCTCGAATTAGAACATGTTAACATCACCTGATGTTCTAATGACATCCATCAAACATCTTAACTCTAATAATATTTCCCATTCCTACAACCCCACATGAGGCATCATTACCATGAGAGACAGGGGCAGGGTACTAACACGTAAGTGTCAAGACCCAATCTTTATTGGAAGGTAATATGATAAGAACATCTTGGTTGAATCCATAGTCGAGAATCGAGTGGGGATAAATACCATTTGGAGATGATGAAAGAGCATATAACCATTACCAACTCTGCGAGTCTCAGCTATTTACTACATTCACATACTTTGATGAACCCTCTATGTTTATGTGTTCATATTTCCCATTCCTGGGCATTCTCATTTAATATTATTTTCAAGATACTTGTAACATTGAATATCCTTCATTCTCCTTGATTTGAATTGATTTGTTTCTAAGACTCATAAAGACTTGTTTCTCCTACGTTTCGATTTACCCTCGGCCGCATAAAGCCATATGTGCTAATTCCCATCCTTTGGCGCCAGTTTGCGATGACCCAGTTGGAGGGTTAGACCTTGAATCGGGATGCTCTGACCACCATAGCTGTAGCGCCCACTAACTTGGCTTTGGTGTGAAGCGAAGTGTCGTATATATATATATATATATATATTTTTTAAACATAAACTTTTATTCTTCATTCATATAATATTAAACATTTAACTTATCATATTCATATGACGGATTACAAAATATATACAAGCTCATATAGGAAGTATTGGCATTCACAATGTCAGAGGTGTTTGCAAAAATAAAAAAATTACATGTACAAAATAGACGGTCTTCCGGTGGGCACCTAGTAAAGTCGCGACCTTTGGCTGTTTGATGTGGATTATTACGTCCTCTGGTTTCCTCTTACATTTATGGTTTAAAATCACCAGGTGCTGGCTTTCGCGGCAGTGGATTTCTGTCTATAGAACGACCTGTAGCCAGGATCGTCACGCTGCTCACATGCATGTACTTGAATATAACATTGCATATCTTTGTCCATTTCTCTATACCACTTTTTCACTGTGTTTTCGTTCTTATGTATTCATATACTTTTCATGTCAATCACTTTCACTTTACTTCTTGTTCTTATGGCCTTATACACATCATTGCATAAGCGATTAACTATGCTTCTCATATCATATCATATGCTTCACATATACTTATCGTTTTCTTTTATGTTTCATGCGAAACCTTAGAAGTGAATGAAGAAACTATAAAGACTGAGCGGCTGTGCTCACTATTGTAAACGATGTCCCATAAGGGCGAAATCATCATCATCATTATGCGAGACAATGTGATGTCTCAGAGCTAGAAGGCGTATCATTATGTGAGAATATGACCATCTAAGGGCCGAAGAGTCTTCCTGTAATAACGGGGCAGAGCGCTCTTGTATCTTTGCAAACTATTTTTTCACCAATAGGCACTACATCTGTCCTACCCGAGGTTCTATGAGCTGATCCATGTATGTTTTAATGATGGGTATATCTCTATTCCCAGATTGATTATGGTTGCCAAGGCCTCTCTCACAATAGCGGTACTTATGATTTAAGGAATCATTGTTATAGTCGTCGTGGCACCGAATTCTATTATCAGCAGGCTGAGTTATTGAGACGATAGAATAAAGATATGAATTTAGAGTAGTGGAATTTCAATTGAAATTAAAGTCTCAAAGAATGATTCAATCATGGGGTTTGATTTAATTAGAATTGGTACCAGGTGTTTATACCATAATGAGGTAGTTAGTGGTTCAATTATTTGTAATATTAAATGTGGGGTAATGAAAAGAGATATAAGTGGAGTAAACTCATGTCATTCATTAATTAAAGTGTTAGACTAATTGAAGTAAAGATTGCAAAGTGTCTTTAAAGAGCTTTGGTGTTAGGGAGTGTTATGAGAGAGGGGCAAATGAGGCAAGTGGATATAGAGGAAGGTATTAGGAGATTTTAAATGTTGAAAAGCTTTAAACATGTAGTGGTCTGAGAGATTCACACCACTTAGGAACAAAAATTCCAGATTTGGCAAGCGAGTAAAAGCCAGTTGAAAGGCAGTATTGAGGTGGCATCAAAGGCACCAAGGGCCAGCTTTACAGTTTTCTTTTGAGTTTCAATTCAGCCTATTATCGCCGAGCTTGAAAGAATCAATCTTAGAGTTCAAACAAAGCAGAGAAGGTAAGTGTACTAGCTTTGACCTAGATTGATTTTGTTGTAAATTGATGATTTGTTGTTGGTTGATGAGATAGTTGCCAGGTTTTGTTGTGTGATGTTTGAGGAGTATTTTGTGATGAATTTGAAATATGATTGATGTGTCATGGTAGTTTATGCATTAGGGTTGGGTAGAGACAAACTCATATTTGTTTGATATTTGGCTATTAAGTTATCTAGTATGCTAAATGTTTGAGATTTTGCTTCAATGAGTCAACAAAGTGGAAATTTAGAGCTTTGTAAATGATGCTTGAGCATAGGGTAGGTTCACGTCAACCTTAGAGAGAATTAATCTTGTTGATTCTTGAATAATGCATGAGTTAAGCTTAAGTTTAAAAGCCAAAATTAGTTAATATGTAGTGATGAAAAAATCAACTCGAATGACTTAGAAAATGAAAGAAAAGTGAATGTGTGTGCTTGAGTGGTCTCGAGCCCAAAGTGGGTTATTGAAATCCACATAAGTTTGGTCCATTTTGAGCTTGTATTGATGCTTATGGGCTGCCCCACACTTACTAGAAAGCATTAGAACACAACTTGGAAGTCATTAGAGTAAATGTCCTCTTTTGAGCTTAGTTGAAGGGCATTTGAGATTATTATGACTCGCCACCTGTTCGATGCATTCTAAAGCATTATATGAGCATAATTAGGCATATGTAGGTAAATCAAGAAATAATGTTAGGTGCCCTTAGTCACCCAAAATCCTGCCATAAAAGTGGAGTAAAAGTGAAATCAAGCATAACTTTTTCTACGAGTGGAATTTTTTGACGAAACTTTACAGGTGACTTAGTTATGAGATAACGAAGGCCTAGGAAAAATAATAGATGTGAAATGACGTTCGGTTTGCATACTGTTTTTGGGGTAAAAGGCCTCTCATTTATTACTTTTTCGTTTTTCAATTTTCTCGAGGCGAAACGAACCATATGGAACGATCCTGGGGTCGACCAGAGAGACTTTTCAAAAAGAAATTGGAATTTTAGTGATTGGATCAAAGATAAACTCGTACGCCGAGTTTAGGTGAAAAAAAAAAAAAAAACTGATTGGCAAAGTTATAGCCAAAACAATGTGACTATGTCACGTGTGATTAGTAAATTGTTCAAGTGAGATTTTGTCATTTCTAATATGAGTTTAAATGACACATAGGCGACAGGAAGACAAATTGGGGCGAGACGGCGGGAGGTGCAGCCATTTCGTGCTTAAAAGGCTAAGGTGAGTACTTGAGAACTTTAATTATAAGCTTTACTTTTAATTGAGTAAATGCTGAAATTTTTACTTGAGTTAATTCAATTGAGTTATCTCCTTGAGTTACTATTGAAATTCATTATTTGAACTTATTATCATGGATTGATGAAGTATAGAGTTTGAGTTGAGATGATCTTCCCTTATGTCTTGGTTACTAATGGGAGAACATAGATCGTGCTATGTATACGAGGGAGAATTCCGTGTCTAGCCGATAAAGAACTTGAGATATTGAGTTTTACATTGGTACTGCAGCGATGGAGCATTCGGCAAGTCACCATAAGTTTTGAGATTTATTTGGCATTACGGGGAGCATTCAGGTGTATAGTTGCCATGAAATTGAGTTCTTCGTAAAATTGTACATTAAGCTCCAATATGTAATTATTTATACATGAGATCCATTATTACTACTTGTAATAAATGATGAGAGTTGCCTTGTATAGTATTCATGAAATTTGTGTAGCTCATTGCTCTTTATTTTATTGTAACTTGATATTACGAGGTGTAGGCAGCGGAATACGGTAAAATTCTTCCCATGGGTGCGGGCATTAAAGACCACGGCTTGCACTTGCAAGTCTTTTGTTTTTACCTTTTGGATAATGAAAATACATGCACGATCATTTACATTTTGTATGTGAATATTGTAACCTTTGTAAGGGTGATAACCTCCTTTTGGTGGTAAATGTTTAGGAGAAAAGTCACATTTGTGTTCCCAAATTACGAGAATTTTGATTGAAACTCTATAATTTTAGCACATAGTTGTTGGGAGTGTTTGATATTGAGATAAAATTAGAAGTGTATTTTATACACGTTTACAGGTTTTGGCTCATCCATTTTATAGTCGTTATATAGCAAATTTTTTCTTTTTCACTGCCAAAGAGAATAAAGTTGTTAAATCAAACACAAACTAAACGTTTAAAATTTTTTTACAATAGAGTCTAAAAAGAAAGGTTTAGGAGAATAATTAAAAAGGGTTCGCTCACGGCTTAGCTTTTGCTTTCGATGGAATTGAGTTTAAAGAGAAGTCCGTTCAGAATTTTCAATGTAATACCGATTAGAGAGTCTATAATGAGTCCGGGTTGGGTCGCGTCGATAGTATGTGTCGTATCGCGATATGTCACGATCGCTTATTTGAATCTTTGCATTTTCTTATCTCATTATATACATAAATAACTATAGTTACAGAAAGACATCTTTTGTTTTTCATAATTTACGGACCCTAATATGAGTTCCAAATTTAACAAGCTATATATAAATGGATTCTTGACTCAATGGGCTTTCCATAAGTGAACACCTAAAGCAGGAGTTCGAGCGAAAGTTATGACCTTAGAGTTAAGAGTCTCATGAATTAGCCAACCTTACGGGCACATTAAGGCCTACTCTTTGTTGCCCGACCCGAGCTCTATTACCCACTACCCTCAACAGGCACATGGCGTGGAATCTTGACTCAATGGTTTTCCATAGAGTCTAGAACACGAAACGGAGTTGAGACGAAGAAGTTATGACCTTAGAGTTGGAGTCACATAAGGGAGTGATCAAACCAGTAGAGTTGACGACTTAGCCGGCCCGACCCTTTCCTGGCGAGCCAGGCGACTGGCGAGTGACTGACTGGCAGAGCGGCAATCCCGGCGGGCTTACGACCGCGGGAGCGGCGACCTAGCCGAGCTGACTTCAACTTGATCAGCGGTCAAGGTAAATGGACAATAGCAATTACATAGGAGTTCGAATTGAGAAATTCAAAACTAACAGCATCAAGTTCACTGATGTGGCTACAATTTACCAGGAGGACTCACTACCAAATTCCCTTTCTTTCTCACCCAAAAACCAATCCTAAAGTCCGGCTAATGCTTACGATAAGGAAAATAGGGTAATTTCCCTTGGGGAAAAAAGCCACCCCACAACCCTTAAATGAAAAGGAACCCGAGTAGGAGAAACCTCTACACAATTTATGGGTTAGATGAGTTTCCTAAGTCTGAAAATTTGGGAGATCCTTACTTGAGTGTCATACAGCCCCAAATCAACTACAAAACCAACCCAAAAAACACATATATAGGAGTCTTAGAGTTCTTCTCAGCTCAACCCCAACAAGAAAAATGAGTTTGGGAGTTTCCCAGAGCTTAACCCATACACACAAAAATAGAGGGTTTCCAAACCATGTATCTATACTTTCTATACCAAAACTAGACAAATATAATACCAATTCCATCTGAAACTTAGACTTCCCATAAGCCATGGCATTCCATACCTTTGATCTTCTTTTCTCCTTCTTTCTTCCCTTCTTCTCTCCTCTTCTTCTTCTTCTTCTCCTTCTTCGCCCTCTCTACTTTTTTGTCTCCTAAAAATAGAGACCCTTGATCTTATCCCCTTTTGTCTCTTCTCCCGAAGACGAGAATGGGATATTTTTGATCTTATCCTCCTTTTAGAGTTAAGGCCGTATTTGGATTACTCATGTTTGCTTTCTTTCCCATTTTTGCATTTAGGTCCCTCCATTTCTCTATTATTCTTACTTTAACTTATACATATTCCTATGTTGGCATATGAACTTATTCAATTATGACCCTTGGGTCCTATTAATTCCAGGTTCTTGCTTATTTTATTTTTTTTATCTTTATTTTATTCCGAAAAAATATACTTTTACTTTTATTATACCCTAAACATGTTATAAAAATGGTAGGGCATAATTTGGGGTGTTAACTCTCCTATAAAAGGAATTTTGTCACGAAATTCATACTGATTCGAAGAGTTCTGCGATCTTGTGATCCTCATAGTTGTAAACTCCCCAGAGTTGCTTGTTCTCCCACCACTTCGTGTTGCGGAGCACTTTGCTAACGGTACTTGTTTACTAACGAGCGAGAATGGTGCAGCTCCTTATAATATGACGAGAATCTCTTGTACTTATCTCTTGCATTGGTAGTATGTGCGACTCATCGAGAGCGGTATCTACGAGAAGCATCGACACATGAAACCCATCGTGTAATTTGAGTCAACCAGAAGTGCTGTCCCGATAAACCACGGGACCAATCGTTCTAGAATCTCATATAGCTATGAACCTTGGACTTCGGCTGCCTTCGACCAAATCGTAGAATTTTCCTCAACGTGATACCTTTAAGAAGACCTTGTCTCCCTTCATATTCAATATCCCTCTTTAAGGTTGGCATATGACTTTTGTTGATCATTTGTCTCCTTCAACCTTTCAAATAACACTGCACTTTCTCTTCCATTATCTTTCACTACTTCTGGGCCATCACTTTTTATATGCTCATTTAACTCCATCCAACACACAGGAGTTCTACATTTCCAGCCATATAAAGCCTCGTATGGTGCCATACCAATGCTTGACTGAAAACTATTTTTATAGGCAAATTCCATCAATGGAATATACCTATCCCAACTTCTCAAAAATTCCATGACACAACCTCGAAGCATATCTTCAAGTACTTGTATCAACCTCTTTGATTGTCCATCTGTCTACGGATGGAATGTTGTATTGAACTTCAGCTTCGTACATAAGGCTGACTGTAGTTCCTTCCAGAATCTCTATCCGACACAATAGACACGGTACACCATGCAATCGTATAATCTCTTCCACATATAACTCAGCTAGTCGATCCATATAATAGTCCATCCTTACTGGTATAAAATGGGTCGACTTTGTGAACTCTACAATCACGGGGCAGAGTCATGTTTTGTTGCATGAGGGGAAAACCCAGGCCACAGAATCATGGTAAATGTTATCCCACTTCCGTGCCGGAATTGGAAGGGGATTTAACAAAACCTGTTGGCGCGGTGTTCGGCTTTTGACTTGTTGACACGTCAAACACTTAGACACATACTCAGTCACATCTCTTTTCATTCCTTTCCACCAATAAAACTGTTTCAAGTCTTGGTACATCTTATTACCTCTAGGATGCATGGTAAATACTGTATTATGAGCCTCAAATAGCAACTTTTACTTTAGCTCTTTATCATCTAGCACACATAATTTATTCTGGAAATACAAACTTCCAGCTTCTTTCTCTAAAAACTAGGTCTTGTCACCATCTCTAACCATCAGTAACTTTTTCTGTAGCTCTTCATCATTTTCTATGTCATAATCATTTGCTTTAAACGAGGTTGTGCTTCTAGTTGAGCTAACATGACTCCATCATCTGCTAGTCTCTAATCCTTTGTCTTGTCAGTGACAACTTTGCTACACCAGCGTCTTTCGGCAAAGAATCGGCTACGACATTAGCCTTTTCAGGGTGTTGATCGCTGGTCTGATCCTGTCCTTGAATAACTCTAACCACCTCATTGTCTCGGAATTTAACTCTTCTGCGTTGGCAAGTACTTAGAACTCTTATGATTGGTGTGATTCTACACACTTTTTCACAGTATAAGTAGTATCACCATATTTTCAAAGCAAACAACAACCCTTGACCAATTCTGGAGTCATGAGTGGGATAATTTTGTTCATGTGGATTCAACTGTCTGGACGCATAAGCCACCACTTTCCATCTTGCGTGCTGCGCATCAAAACCAATGCGAGCATCAACATCACAGGTATACTCTTTTCCGTGGCGCATCAATGCGGTGCTTGATATCATCCCTTTCAACTGTTCAAAACTATTCTGACATTTGTCTGTCCACTCAAACTTTATTCCTTTCCAGAGTAACTTGGTAAGTGGAGAAGCTATGACAAAAAAGCCTCTCACAAATCTTCTATAATAACACGCTAGGCGAGCTTTCTCGCCGGTTAAATTTCGAGGTGGTTTCCGATTCCACAACTGACCGATCTTTGTAGGATCGACTCTTATACCCTACTTGCGACACAATATGGCCCCGAGAACAAGAAACTTCCTTTAGCCAAAAATCACATTTGCTGAGCTTAGCATATAACTTCTTTTCTCTTAGAGTCTGCAGGACTATTTTCAGATGTTGTTCATGTTCCTGTGCATCATTAGAATACACCGGGATGTCATCAATAAAGACCACTACAAACCCCAGTCCACATAGGGTCGAGATACCTTATTCATTAAATTCATGAATGCTGCGGTTTGCATTGAGTCGACCCAAATGGCATTACCAAAAACTCATAATATGGCCATATCAAGTTCTAAATGCAATCTCTTGACACATATACTTCGCTTACTCTCAGGCGATAATATCAATTGTGGTCGATCTTCGAAAGACACGCTCCTCTTAGCAGATCAAAAGATCGCCCCGATTCTCAGCAATGGGTACTTGTTGTTTTCACTTTGTCACCTTATTGATCACATCTTGGATCCGGTCAGAGCCGATTAGGCGGATCTACGGGCGAATCCGGGCGTGATACTATATATTACATCTATATACTATCTTGTCTTGAGACTCTCATTGTTCCAGTTCTTCATCAGATCGGTACTTGTACTATGTATACAAGCAATTTACTGTAATAACAAAAAATTATTTACCTATACAAAAGAACTACCACAGTGGTATCAAGCCATATCTATACACATATACAAATCCCCATTTACTTATACATGTACAATTTCTATTACAAAACATTAGAGTGGAAACGCTGATGGTGACACTATCTCGTGGAAACTAGCTGCGTGTGGAATGTCACGTCCCTCTAGCCTCCTCTTGGTGCTACACGAAGTTGAACACCCGTGCTAAAAGGCTTTCACGTAGTGGGAGCATCGTAGACTGACACATTAGTGACCGTCCTGACTTATACATATGCATATTCATATAACTTTGGTACTTATCATCTTTACACCTTATTGCATATCCAACCTTTTCGATTACCTGTACTATGTCTTTGGCATATCTTTTATCTATACTTTACTGTATTCCTATACTTCTCATCTTTACGTTTCTATGACTTGGCCATTCCATATACTATTCGTGTACTTCACGCTACATTTATGCAGTTCTTATTCTATCCTATACTTTGTGCTTTTCGTATACTTTCTGTACTTTTCTTGTGTTGGCTTAAAGCCAATACTTTCATATCCTTATCTTTAGGTTTCGTATTACATGAATTTCTATCTCATCTTTCCTTATCTCAGTAGTATAAGACTTATACTTTGCATCATATCATATACTACCATATGTTTTCATAGGCTTTCATGGTTTCACATAGTATATTTTTTCATACACCTTTCTCGCATCTACTTTCTATCCTTTAGGTGTATACTTTGTACTTTCCATATCTTGTATTCATGTATTGTTCTTATCTTATTTTTCATATATCTATATTCATATGCTGATTCATTCCTATCTTGTTTTCTGTTATACTTTTCATATGAAACTCTCTTTTATGTACTTGCATATGTTGTCATATACTTTCATATGATATTCATATAAATATTAACTTTTCATATACTATACTTTTTCATATCTTGTATTTTCATATGCTTTCGTATACTATGCTTTTCATATACTATACTTGTTCATATACTTTTCATGCACTGTACTTTTCATATACTGTCATCTTGTACTGTACTTCTTGTTCTTGTAACTATCTATACTTTCGTACGCATACTTGATCTTGTAGCCTCATATCATGTCATATATTCTATACATGTCATTTCATTTTGGTTTTCATATGCGCAAATACCTTAGAAGCGGATACGGAAATAAGCGTATGTACGAAGGCACACTATCAGCGTGCGAGGCAGTGATCTACATCTGTTTATACCGAAGGTATCATCCTTTGTCGCAGACGATGACTTCCATACCCGTGTGTCACGAAGGTACTATCAGCATGCGAGGCAGTGATCTCGGTTTGTTGTGGTGACCCTTTGGGGCCACCTGATCAACAGGATCTATATCTCATCCCAGCCAAAAGCGGGGCCTCGATATGCAGCATCTATATATGGTGCGACGAAATTGTATCTTTATAGGCATTGCCTATCTATCCCTCTTGAGGTTAATGACAATCGATTTTATTACATTTTACGTACATATCATAAGCATGAATAACTATTGTTATAATAATTGCTTATGCAATATATCTACCATCCACTACTTTACTCGTATTCGTTCTCATATACAGTAGCTTCATATTCTGGTTTCTCATATATCTCTATAATACATATATTCATATCTTTTCTATTATTTAGTTTTATTATCATATATCATGGACCATCACTGTACTCTTGTATTCATATGTTGGATCTATCTTTATATATATTTATATCAGCACATCATGTTTAACATGTCCTTTATGCGTTTCATATCGATTTATTATTAATGTACTTCTATATTTCTATCACATTTATTCTTAGCATGTTCTATCTATTCATTTAGTATATCTATCATATATTCATATCATATAATCATATTTCATATCATATTCATGTATTCTTGAACACATCATACATATTGCATTTTCTATATTTTCCTTGTTTCATCTTATTACATATGGCATTTCAGATACGCAGTGCGAGTAATACATGAAATCATACTTCATTCATGTATTCTTATTCCTCTATGAGTCTACTTTACTTAGAAATTGGAATCATTCCAATCGGATCATCAAACTAAGGTTCATGGCATTTCATGCCAAACTGATCCCAGTTACACATTACACTAGGGACAGTTTGTATTACTCATTTTTCTGGGGTCTTAACTTCATATTTGACTTTGGTTCTTTGTACTCCTTTAAATCTAAGATTCTAAGGGTTCTTCTCCAACTGGAATCACCCAAATCGGAGCACCGAAAGTCGAGTTATGTTCTAGACACCCGGGACTACTCTATGTTCAAAACTGGAACCAGAATTTGGCTAGAACATGGCCCCACTTTGAGTGAATTTTTGGGCCACCTAGAATCAGAATTTGACAATTCCTATTTATGGATGTTTGTTTCTCCTTAGTCTGATGCAATTAGCCATGAATCAACTCAAATCGGATAAAAATGAAAGTTATGGCTAAAATCTGGCGGTTGAAATAGACAGGCATTTTGTCTGAGTGCCGGCTCGAGCTGTCTTAGGTACGAGGTTGGCCCAACTTGACAGAACCCAAAGCATGCCGATGCAGGTCCGCGTAAAATGTCGAATGTGTATTTTTTCTCTCATTTTCCATATTTTTCAACCCCCAGACCAACTCATACTTCGTATACACCCTGAAACCATTTCTTATCATCTTGTAATCTCTTTTCTACTCACATCTTCTTTCAATACTTATCTTATTTCAAAAATCTATCATGAATTACACTCAAACCAACTATAATATGGATCTTAACCCATACATAACCCTAACATGTAGGTTAGTTAGGGTTTATTCTAAACCCTAACTCAATTACTTGCCATTAGACTGTGAATCCACATCCTGAGAAAGGATTTTCATATGTTTCTTGTACTATTTAAGGTTTATCCACCTTTACTTTCCATAATTGTTATTGGGTTAGGATGAAACCCTAGCAAAACCCTAGGTTTGGGCAAGATAATAATCATGCAAACCAAAGATCCATACTCAAATTTAGTAGTTCCATACCTTTTTGACCTTGGTTGAACTTCTCTCATTCATCTTCTTCTTCTCTTCCTCTACCTCTTCTTCTCTCTTTTCCTCCTCTCCTCTCTCTCTACGGTTTGGTCTCTCAAAAATGAGAGACCATTTGCTCTTATCCCATGTTTTGTTAAGGCCATGTTTGGCCTTTGCATTTTTAAGTTACTTTTCTCATTTTTGCAATTAAGCCCTTCCATTCTTTATTATTTATATTTCATCTTTTCTCTAATTGCCTTGAATCCCATAACTTCTTCTATTCACATTTCATTTTTAAACATTTCATATATTAACCCCTAGTCTTTCCTTTTTATGACCACTAGGTCTCGAAATTAGTCGCATTACATATTTTACCCTTGGCTTTATTATTAATTCTGGGTCTCTCGTTTTATTTCCCGAAAATTCATATTTAACTTTTAATATACTCTAAACAAGTCCAGCTTGCTAGGGTATATTTTGAGAGTGTTACATGATCATGCGAATAATGATGCGTCAGAGTAGAGTGTCATCTTTTTCTTTTCACAAATAAAGCAGCGGGTGCACCCAGGGGACCTGCTTGGGTCGGATAAATCCTTTATCCAGCTCTTGTAATTGACTCTTTGCTCTTTCAACTCCGTTGGAGCCATCTTGTCTGATTGCCTTAGACATGAGGGACTGTTCTGAATTTGCAATTTCTATGGCTGAGTCCACTTCCCTCTCGAGGTGGAATGCCTGGTAACTCTACGGGGAATACATGCGGAATTACTCACTCTTTGGAATCTTTTCTACATCCACTTGACCTCTCTTGGAATTAAAGTATCACGAGAATGTCTCCATCCTTTCACTTATAAATCTCTAGCTTGCACTTAAGCGGAGATCACATTGGACATTACACTTGGTGATCCGATGCCTGTATTATCACCTCGGGGCCCGATTAGAGCATCTAAACACCTACTATCTTTTGTCCACGATCAAGCGCGTGGCTCGGTGTTTAGTCAACGATCCATTCCCGAGAATCAAGTCAAACTCGAATGATAGGTTATCAAATCATTGAGAAACTCTCTTAACTTGTATAACAATGGGCAATTTCTATATCGTTGTTCACCTTAATGTTGTGCCGATATGGACTAGTCACATGCATGTCATATCGCTAATTTCTCAGTCAGCGGGTACTTGTGATACATGCTCCATGCACACATATGAATAGGTAGAAGGTCCAGATCAATCGAGCTGCATGCATCTCGATATCATATAAAGAAAAATATACCAGCTATAACCTCGGGACATCCTGATCCTCTTTGAAACCTTCACTTGCATATGCTCGTCTCTTTGAGTCTTCTGCTCGGCATAGGACCCGATTCCACTTGTCTAAAACTATGCCTCTCTCGTCCTCTATGATGAGATGGAAGCCCACTTTATGACCCCTACCTCGTCGCGAGTCGAAAGTGGGGTGCCTTGGGATCTTCCTCTTGCCACTTATGATGACTTCTATTATCCTGACTCTCGGGGACATGCTTGTGCTATCAAATCTCGAAGGCTACATCGGAAACACCACCACTTGTCAATAACACACTAAACACTCAGATGTCATCTATGGAAATGGGTGCACTTTGGGTTTCTCCCTATCCAAGCGACACCTCTACCCACACTAGATCTTTGTTGTACCTCCTTGTCTTCTACACTCTGTAAAACCTTATGCGGCTCGGCAACATCTCTAGCTACTTATTGAAGAGTAGGAGGCTCCTTTTGAGAACTCCTTCTTTTGAGACTTTTCTTTGCTGCTAGTTTCCAATCTCTCTACTTTCATTGTAGCTTGGACCAACTGATAAAAGTTCACCTGTTGGAGGGAAGTCATAGGTGCTAAGTACCTCTTGATGGAATCATGTAGTCCATCTTCAAATTGCCTACAACCCAAATGTCGGTGAGGACACGCTTCGATTATAGTATTCTTGAGATAGCTGAACTCTTTCTCATACTACGACCACACGAGATAAGTTCCTTTGGTTCATATTCGAGAAGGCTGTTTCCACTTGGACTCCACAGCATGTACGTAACATACTTTGCCACGAACTCTTGGAGCTGAGGAATTCCCATGTCATGGGATTTGGAATCCCTTAGTTTCCACCCGATCATATACCTCACCCTGCAATAGTGAGATTGCACATGATGCTCTATAATTGGGAGGGCGTCTAATATCTTCCAATACCCTTTCTAGCTTTTCTAACGGAAATTTGGCTTTCTCGACTCTTCCATGCTTTCGACGATGATGGAATTCCTACGCTCCGTGTCTTCTTTTTTGTGTCTATTGAGATTTAGGGTGCTCAATCTATCAATACCGAGACATATACCTGATATTTCCGGCAAGGCTTAGTGGGCTCATTATGTACATTACTTTCTGAAGGCTCAGAAGCTGATAACTCTTGTTCCCTTGGGTTAACACTCTCAGCAGCTTCTTCAGGATGATCCATCTATACAAAACATAAGGACATCCACATCAGGCCAACACATTACTAAACACATGCTTTTCTATCATATACTCTATCCAGAGTAGCCTAAACCTAGGCTTTTTCGAGCTTAAGCAAACTTTGACTTTTGATACCACTAAAGCTAACAGCACCAGTTTCTGAGATGAGCCCGATTGGAGGTGCGAACCGAATCCAGGGATGCTCTGATACCACTAATTGCTTAGCGCCCTGGCTTGACTGGTGTCGGCGAAGGTGTCATTTTTTTAAAAAAAAAACTTATAAACTTTAAGCTTATTCATTCATATAATGTTAAACATTTAACTTGTATCATGTGCAGCCACCTTTAGCGGTAGGATTACAAAACTATCTGGCTCCATATATGAAGTGTTCGACATTTACAATATTTACATTGTTTACAAAATAAACAAAATTACATATACAAAATATACCAAAAGGTCTTCATTGGGCACACTGGTGATGCGTGGCAGCGACTACGATGTGGATTATCACCTGTCCTCTGGTTTCGCTCTCTCTTACGTACCTACCGCAGTTGAAACACGAATTACAAGCTTTAAACTTAGTGGGAACAAATACATATGGGCGACGCATAGCACGGATCACTTCTATACACATGCATAAGCATGGCAAATATAACATTTACATATATTTATCATTTCTCATATCTACTTTTTCATAACATTTTCATTCTTATCATATTTATTATCACTTTAAGTATAAATGCTTTCACTTTCTTTGCTTGATGTAATTGTATCTTATCGCCGCTGCTTGGTCTGTGCCGCCACCATACTCATATCCTTATGCTTTACATATACTTATCATTTTCTTTTATGTTTCATGCCTGCAAAAACCTTATAAGTGGATAAAGGAAACTATAAGGGCATTGTAATGACCTAAGCAGAATACCATGTACTCATCGCAGAGACTTGTTTTTCCCGATAGGCATGCCTATCTATCCCTCTACCAGGTTCTAAGTAGACAGTCCATGTGTATTTTATGTTTAGTACATATATCGTATTTCCGAATTATTATGGTCATCTAGTAATCATATGCGATAAGTACAATCATTTATTCGAATCTTTGAATTTTTCTTATCTCATTATATGCATAAATAATTATGGTTACCAGCAAGAACCTCTTTATTTTTCTAACGCTTTCTGGACCTAATATGAGTTCAAATTTAACAAGCTATATATAGCAGTTACTTGACTCAATGGGCTTTTTCATAAGAGTCAAGAACACCCAGCTTGAGTTTCAGACGAAGAGATTATGACCTTTTGAAGTTGGAGATCTCACATGAGTACTTGACCTACACGGCCCGGCCTACCCCCGACGCGCTTCTTTGGTCAGCTTTAGTACCCACTGCCCTCCACAGGCACATGGCTGGAATCTTGACTCGATGGGCTTTCCATAGAATCGAGAACATCTTAAATGGAGTTAGGATGGAAAGAAATTATGGCGCTTCCAAAGTTGGAGGTCTCACGCGAGTAACCAGCCACGCATTCGGCCGACCCGACGTCTGACGAGCCTGCTCTTTCCGGAAAGCTCGATACCCACTGCCCTCCATAGGCACATGGCTAGAATCTTGACTCAATGGTCTTTCCATAGAGTCTAAACACCGAGAAACGGAGTTCGGACCGAAGAAGTTATGACCTTAGAAGTTGGAAGTCACATAGGAGTAGTCAAACCCGATCAGTGACTGTAACACGATGAGGGCCCGAGGCTACGAGCTGTGGCTTGGCCGAACTGACCTGACCTGGCCGAGCTGACCTGACCTGACCTAGCCGATCTGACTTGATCTGGCGAGGCAGCTGACCTAACTTGTAGGCGACCTCCCTTGGCCAGTAACATGGCTGGTCATTTATTCAGGTAAGTAGACTGATAACTTGGTCTATAGAAGTTCGAATTAGAAATTCAAAAGCCTAACATCAAGTTCGATGTGAGTACAATTTACAGGAGGACTCGCACAAAGTCCCTTTCTTTCTCACCCAGCAGTCCTAAAGTCCAGGATAATCGTACGATAAGGAAAAGCTGAGGTAATTTCCCTTCCAGGAAAAAGCCACCTGACCCTTAAATGAAAAGGCAGTAGGAGAAACCTCTACACAATTTATACTGGGTTAGATGGGTTTCTAAGTCTCAAAAATTTGGGGAATCACTTAGTGTCCATCTGACCCCAAATCAACTACAAAACCAACCCCAAAAAACACATATATAGAGTCTTAGAGTTCTTACCGACTCAACTGACAAGAAATGAGTTTGGGAGTTTTTGAAGCCAAACATTACACAAAAATAGAGTTCCCGAACCATGTATCTATCGTTCCTATACCAAAACTAGACAAATACCTTACTTTCAATTCCATACAAAAACAGCGGAGCTTCCATCTGAAACCATAGCATTCATACCTTTGATCTTCTTTTCTCCTTCTTTCTTCCTTCTTCTCGTCATCTTCTCATTCTTTACTTCTCCACTTCTTCTCCCTCTCTCTACTTTTTTTGTCTCCCAAAAATGAGAGACCCTTGAGCTTATCCCCTTTTTTGTCTTCTTCTCCCAGAGACCAAATGGGATATTTTGAAGCCACTGATCTTATCCTCCTTTTATAGTTAAGGCCATGTTTGGCTTACTCATGTTTGCTTTCTTTCCCATTTTTGCATTTAGGTCCCTCCATTTCTCTATTATTCTTACTTTAACTTATACATATTTCTACGTTGGCATATGAACTTATTCAATTATGACCCTTGGGTCCTATTAATTCCGGGTTCTTGCTTATTTTATTTTTTTACCTTTATTTTATTCCGGAAAAATATACTTTTACTTTTATTATACCCTAAACATTTTATAAAACTGGTAGGGCATAATTTGGGGTGTTACTGTAAGCCCATTGAACCAAAGCCCAAATGTTTCCCTTTGCTCAAGAAGGAAATAACCATCTTCAACACTAGTTTTTTTTTTATCTAATCCCTTACAGATTTGGGAGATTAATGGCAGCCAACAATTCTGGATTCATGCCAAGTATGTTTTCTACACACTACGAATTGATATGTTTTTTTGTTCAATAAAGTTATTATTTTGTAATGTATTTGTCAGGTCTTTTTTGATTATTGATCAATTATTTTTTAGTATAATAAATACTCTTGATTTTACAAAATAATTTAGTAATTAGTATCAAGGCTAGGTTTAGTTGATATTAAAGCTATCAATTTTATTTTTGCATTTTCCAGGTTTGTTGGTGTTTGCCTGTGTTCAACCAATTATTTTTTTAATAAAACTAGTTATTATTCAAAACGGAATCAGTGGTTTCCTAGCTAATGATCACTTTTAGCATGAAATACTTTGTTGTGAATTCAATTGGTGAACTATCTAAGTCTTGATATTGTTCCCATAGAATTTAACATGGGAGGATACGTGGATTTGACATGGCCTTGTTCCTGCCAAGAAGACAAGAATGAAAAGTGAAAACCCCTTTTTTCTTTTTTTGTTTCCTTGTTTGTTTGACAATATATTGGGATCCGTGAGAAGAAGGGCTTTTTATTTTATTTTGTTTGACTTGTTTATTCCCATAGAGTGTATGGGCAATACGTGGAATTGAGTTTTGATGTTTTGAGACCTAAATGTTATAGATTGGACCCACCCTAATTTGCACCTTTCTTTTGTTTTGTACCCTTACTTGCCATAGAAATTAAAAGAAATTTTAAAATGATGTTATGATCATAATAACTTTAAAGGAATAATCAGGGGTTTTTTTTTCTAGTTTTTGGAGAATTGGCCTTTCATGTTTTTTTTTTTTTTTTTCAATAAAGGCATCCCTATTTTCTCAATTTATGTGTTCATAATATTTTTGTAATATTGAGTCTTTAGAAATTTTGCAATATTTGCAAATTTTACCCGATTTTGAGTTTGACACAAAATTCAATATTTACCCAAATTTGCAATCTTTTCACTATTTATAAATTGCTAAAAACAATGTATGCTACATGCTATTTGTGATTATTTATAGCATCATATTGTGAAAATGATTGAATGCTTATTTTTCACTTGGGTAAAATTAATAACTATCAAATGCTTTATGAACTTGCCTCTTGTGAGTTTGAGCATGTCGAATATTCTTGGAATTGATGTTGCAACTATTATTTCTCCCGTCTTGCACATCAATTTCGCTAAGATCCATAAGGATAGTGAACATGTCCTATCGATGACTTTATTATTTGGTATGATGCTTAGTTTTATAAAGAGATTTCATTAAGTGTCATAAGGCAGCACAATTTACTACGATCGATGGAAATTCGCATTTTGGTTATTGACAGCTGATGATTGTTCTTACTTGTGTATGAAGATGCTTTTGTATTTTACAGACTCTAGCATTTGGTGACCACTTTTGTGGGTCATATGGTAAGTTGAAGAATGGAGCAATTTTCATATCTTTGTTTTACATGTATTTTTGGCATTGCTCTCTGGATTTATTCTTCGACTTTTGAAGCTTTCCTTAGTTCTCTATACCATCACGAAACTTTAATGGGACTAATCACAAGGCAATGGGTTAAATCTCTCATGATGAATTTGACAATTATGAAACTAAACTTGGCTTTGGAAGTTGAAGCTCCTCCAAAACCCACTACTGAGAGTTCTTCAAGTGAGAAGAAGTTCTACGAGGACTAATAGTATTCCAATAGTTGTTGTTTGATGATTATGGAGAATCATATGGAGGATTCCATTTATAAAAGCATTCCCAAGATTGAGAATGCAAAAGAGTTCTTGAATGCTATAGCAAGAAATATACAAAGTTTTCAAAGAATGAAAAATAGGCGCTATCGATAATCATTAGGTGAATGTTTGTTTTTGAATCTAATATCATTGATATGCCATGTACTTGGTGGTTAGATAGTGGTGCTACTTTCATGCTTGCAGTCTATGTAGCGATAATAAGCAAAAAAAGTCCAACTAGTTTGGAGCGGTACGTGTACATAGGAGCGGTACAAGAGTCGATTGATTTTACGGGGTTGTTAGATTTGCAGCTTAGTACAAGAAATTTTCGAATTGCGAGAATGTAGGCGTACATACCCCCGCTGATTAGGGGAGAATTTGATATCATAGCCTATTTTGGATAGACTTGGATATAGTTTCTTTTAAAAACTGGAAAGGATTAAATTATTACGAGATTCACTATTGATTAGCCTTTGGAGTACTTTGTGGAGATCTTTACAAATTAGAGTTAATGCACTTTGCCTTGTTTCTATTACCCTTAACATTAATACTACTAATAGCTCCAAACATTTTGAGATTGAATGAAAGTCTTTTGGCTAGCTTTACTTATAAACGTTTGGGTCATATTTCCAGACAGATAATGAATAGATCAATTAAGGATAAGATTCTTCCGGATCTTGATTTCTCAGATTTTTATAATTGTGTAGATTGCATCAATGGGAAAATTGACCACCAAGGTTGATAGATGCACCGAGTTACTTGGGGTTATTCATACATATATTTGTGGGCCATTCACTCCTCTTGCTATGGGTGGCCACAAATATTTCATCACGTTCATTGATGATTATTCTCGTTATGGTTTTGTTGAGGTCATTCATAAAGTCTAACTTCTTGTAGGCTTTCAAAGCTTTCAAATCTAAAGTTAAGCTCAACAAAGGGAAGAAGATCAAAGTGGTTCATTATGGCCAATTGGTGAGTATTATGGTAGATATGATGACACGGGATGCGACCACGGACCATTTATCTGAGCACAGCCGGGAATGTGGCATTTGATGCTCAGCCTCCCAATGCATCTGGCACTCCTCAACATAATGGAATTGTGGAGAGGAGGAATCGCACGCTTCTTGATATGGTGTAATGTATGCTTGTTAATTCCTCACTACCTGAGTTCTTATGGGATGAAGCTTTGAAGCTATGACTTACTCTTTTGAACCAAGTGCACAATCAAAGTACTGTTCCTAAGACTCAGTAAGGCTATGGTCATAGAAGAAGCCTAGTCTTCATGCTTCCATGTTTAGAAATTTCTGAGAAATTGGAAGTGAGATCATACAAACCTTAATATAAAACTTGATCAAAAAGACCATCAATGGGTACTTTATTAGTTGTGTGTGGGATCAAGAGGTTCTAGGTTTATTGCCCCATAACTTATGCACCACCCAGGTGATTGAGTCGAATCGTTACTCCATTTTGAGGATGATAATAGTACAAACGAGGGCAGAGAGAAATTGTATTCAAAGAACACCACCGAGTTCTTGTTCCTATGTCTATTGTTTCTAAAACCCAAGTCTCTAGCCCCATTGTTGACCAACATCCGATAGCCACCCTCTAGATGATGAACGATTAAGGATGTAGATTTATTAGCTCCAGATGTAGTCATGGATATACCCCTTGAGGAGGTCAAGGGGCGTTTGAGGCCTACAATTTCATATGACTGCATTATCTACTTGTAGGAGCATGAGTATGATGTGGGTGATGTATCAAATTCGACTACCTACAAAGAAGCCATTGTTAGTCCTCAATCCAACTTCTAGATCGATGCAATGAAGATGAGATGACTTCCATGTCACAGAATAAAGTGTGGAGGTTGGTAGATTTGCCAGATGTCTGCAGATCTATTGGGTGCAAATGGGTGTTCAAGACCAAGAGCAATGCCAAGGGACATGTAGAGAGATATAAAGCAAGATTAGTGGCTAAGGGTTATAGTCAACGAGAAGGTATTAATTTTAAGGAAACCTTCTCTCTCGTGTCCACTAAAGATTTACCACATTATTATGGCTATAGTGGCTTCATTTTGATGTGGAGTTGCATCAGATGGATGTGAGGACATATTTTTTGATGAAGTTGTCACCGCCATTGGTTTTAAGGAAAACATTGTCGATCAATGCATATATATGAAGGTCAATGGGAGCAAATACATATTATTGTTTTTATATGTTGGTGATATTTTGCCCGTAGCCAGTAATCTTGACATGTTGGTTGAAGCAGCCGGTTATTGTTTAGCCATTTTGATATGAAGGATCTTGAGGAAGCATGTTATGTCTTAAGCATACAAATACTTTGCGAGAGACCTAGTGGCATTCTGAGATTGTCTCAATAGACGTATATTGAACGCATTTTGAAAGGTTGATATGCGATCATGTAATACAGTAAGACGCAATTGTAAAGGGTGTTCGATTTTCAAAGGGCTAATGTGCTCCAGAATGATATTGAGAGAGAACAGATGAAAGAAATCCCTTATTCTTCGGTTGTGAACCGTAACGATGTATGCTTCAGTATGCACACTCCTAGCTGTTGCTTTTATTTGTTCTTACAGTGTTAGGGTAGGTATTTGGTGACAGTGGTTAAAGCCCTTTGGAAAGTAGCTAAGAAAGTATTGAGGTATCTTCAAGGTACTAAGGATCTCATGTTAACATATCGGCGTACTGACACTCTTGAGGTGGTTAGTTTTAGTAATTCTAATTATGCAGACTGCGTGGATTATAAAAAGTCCACTTATGGTTATATCTTTATGATGGCCGAAGGAGCTATTTCATGGAAATGTATCAAGCAAACATTTACAGCTTCTTCTACTATAGAGGCAAAGTATGTGGCGTGTTATGAGGCTACTTGTCATGCAATATGGTTGTGGAACTTCATTTCAACTTTGGAGGTTGTTTACTACATTTCTAAACTAAAGGTAATTCTAATGGTCTGCGGCTGTGTATCTTTCTCTAGGAACACTAGGGGCACTTCTCGCTCCAAGCACATTGATGTGAGTTCTTTTTTGTTGAAAGTCCCACTCATTTAGGTTAAGGCACATGTTTATGACTAACATGTTTAATGAGACCCACTAACCAAGGCTTACCTATTTGTGTGTTTCAGAACACGTCACCATGGGATTATTTAGGAGCTTAGAATCTTTGTTTTAGTGGGGTTTGCATTTTTCATGTATTTTGTAAAGAGGAAAACTCATGTTTTTGTTATTACATGGACATTTGGCGATTTGTCATTTATCTTATGATTTTGTGTCATTTGGCCAAATGAATGAGAATGATGTTTTTCTTTCAGTGAATCGTACTCTTGGCGTTGAAATGTTTAAGATTAGTAGCATCGTTTATGTAGTATGATTTTGTATCCTCTCGATGTATTAATTGTATATGATTGGTTATAATTATGTAAAGTCTCTTATTTAAGCATTTGAGCTATGACTTTGATTGGTTATGGTTTCATGGCATAAGGATTCAAACCTGAAACTCCTTGTCCCTGTCTCACCCTTTTACAACTTGAGTCAGGCCTTAAGGGCAAATGATTCTCTTATATTTGATGATAGAAAAAAAGAGTGAAAACATTTTTCAAGGGAAATAGGAAGAAAAGTTCGGAAAAAATCTAAGTCCTTTCATTTAATTCTCTTTTGGACAAATTTTTTTCTTTTCTTTTGTTCTAATTTATTTTCCATGTCTTGGCCTAATTTTTTATTTCTTTCACATGGAAAAACCTTTCCTTGCCCTAGATGATTTCTCTCCATTTTTATAAGAAATGGTTCTTTGGAAAATTTTACTTCTAAGCAAATGGAGACTTCATTTCTAATATGACGTTTTTAGTATTGTTTGTTGTTTTATTTTTTAGTTCTTTTTAGTTATGAAGAGATTTCAGCATGGAACCTTAGAAAGTTCAATAAAGAAAAATATAAATAAAAAGAGAAGTAGATAAAAATGAAAATAAAATTAAGAATAAAAATATAAAATTAAGTTTAAACTTAATTTTACTCACATATTCTTGAAAATTCATTTCTATATTCCTTTTGTCTTATAAAAAATGATTTGTAAATGTGTAAGATTCTATATAATTCTTAACAATTTTGAATTTTTATTTTTCTAATTTTTTTTAATGATATATACTTATATGATGAGTCAAATTCCTTCCAACTTTTTACCTTTTCTGTAAGCTTAAAGTTTTAAAGGCTTTGAAAAAAGTATCAAGAAAATAAAATGGACGGAAATAAAAAGCTAAAAGGAAAAAAATGGAAGGAAATAAAAACTTAAAGGAAAATAAAAAATACTTGTATTTAAAAATTCCAAAAATTTTTAAATTTTAATTTTAATTTTATTATCAATCAAATAATGAATAATTTGAAATAAATAATTCTATTTCATATTAATTGTAATAAATCAAAGAACAGCTACTGCCTACTAGGTTGACAATTTATTGAATATTGAATGAATGTCAGTGACAACAGAAAGAGGGAGAAAGGAGAAGAAAATCAAGAAGATTGAGGATGGGCAACATGAAGAGAAAGAAATTCAAGAAGATAAAGAAGGAATCAATGTTGCAGAAGGGAGGCTTGTTACTAAAGAAGCGAATTTCCTTTTTTTAATGGAAAGTATTTCAATCCCATCAGAAACTTCTCCATGAAAGAATTTCAAAAAGCAACAGACAATTATAATAGTAGTCTGATTTTCAACCATGGTGTGGGCAATTGCGCATATGTAAGTACAAAGGTTCTTTAGGAAGGAGCCAAAAACAATCTCTGTTAGGACCAACTTTTAGCAAACATCAAATGGTCATCAAGAAATTGCAATTGCATCACAGATGAGCGTCCATAGAATGCCAGCGCGAAGCTACTGGGATGTTGTTTAGAAACCCGAATTCCTATCCTTGTTTATGAATTTATATCTGGTGGATCACTCATAGATAGAAAAGTCTCTCTTGACAACCCTTTATCAGGGAGAAGTAGATTAAGGATTGCTTATGATACTGCTAATGTAATTGCCTATCTCCACACTGCATTTCCAAGATGCGTCATTCATACAGATATAAAACCCTCAAGTTTCTTTCCGGACCAAGATTGTGCTGGTAAACTATCTGATTTCTCGCTTTCTATCACTCTTCCTGAAGGTGAAGTTCAAGTGGAGGATGAAATTCACGGAACTTTCGGATACGTGGCTCCTGAGACTCTTACCTCAGGTGTGTACATTCAGAAAAATGATGTGTTTAGTTTTGGCATTCTTCTGTTGGAACTTTTGATTGGGAAAAAGGCATACTCTTTAATGCATGGTGGGATCTGAGCATAGAAGATTATGCCCAGCTCATTAGAAAACTACGGCATCCAATGGCGTTATCTATCTGAAATTCTAGCTCCCAGGCAAGAGGAACAAGTGGAGCTGCAATTTGAACTTGCTATGAGATGTAGTATGAAGAATAAGGACGAGAGACTACCATGAGTGGATGCTGGAAAGAAATTAAGAGAATTCAAGGTTTCTCAGGTGGATTTCAATTTCACTGATTCACTGTAATTGATATATTTGTATTTATTCAAATATGGCATAGATATCTATAGACTGAGCAGTAAAGAAAATTCCTCCCCATAGATTTCTTTAAGAAATACCTGCCCCAGGCCACCATCCAGCAATTTAACAGACCTTCCTCAAAGGTTGTCACTAGAAACAGAAGAGTTACTAGAAGGCTTAATGTCCTAGGATATCTCCAGTGAAACACAACAACAAATTTCTGATCGATAGTCTAAATGGAGCCAATTTAATACTAGACCAACAGTGTTTTTACGAACCTCTTCATTCTAATGCAACAATAATTGTTCCTTCGTTGATTATGTTGGGAAAGACTATCAAATACAATGAAGCTAAAAATGACCTTTCCCTCTTCATGTGTCAAAATAGGTTCAACAAACAAATGAGCCAATAACAAAGCCAACCAAGCAACAATAAATCAACCATAATGAGGCAACAATTTTTACGTGGAAAACCCCCAAATGAAAAGGGTAAAAACAAAAAACACTGGGACCCATTGAAGCTGTAAACTTCCACTATTTCAACAGTGGCTTAAATAATGGAGTTACACTCTTTTCTCTAGCATGAGAAAATTAGAGGTTCTATGACAATACATCAAGAATATCATTCTTGGAAAATCAAAGTAATGAAACATCATCTAAGGGATGATAACTCAAGAGAGAAAGGAAGATCTCACCAAGGGTGGAATGGCCAAAAGGGTATTGTGGAAGGCAACCACAACGATCAGACAGCTGGGATTCGAAGGAGCACTTTGCAGGGAGTCATCAAGAGTCAAATTTGGCGAAATGAACAAAGGTTGCTTCTAATCTTCTTGCCAAGATTCAAACCTAGTCCATTTTCTTTCTCCCTCTAAGCCCCTCTCCTTCACCCACTCCCCTCCTCGAAGCAACCGCATTTTTGAATCTAGAGATATGGGCTTAGCCCGCAAGAAAGTCAAACCACGAGCAAGGGTGGACCTAGCAAATCTCCCCTTCGCCTCATGTCATAAAATCGGCAAACCCGCTCTTTGCATAAAGCTTCCTACTTTATACTTAGGCAAACACTTTGATTTAACATCGTGATCCCATTCTCACTGGTATGTATTTTTCTCATCTGATTGCTTTTACACTCAATGATCACTAATCCCGGTGATATCTAGCATCAATATGCTTCGATCATGAATGGAGCATTCGAATTCTTTGAGAGGTGAATGACACTTTCCCAGCTATCCTTGTAAAAACGTAACATACTTCTCTTATTGCAGCCCAAGCCCTTTTAAATTTTCTCATCCGAAGCTTCTTTACAACCCTCGGTAATAGCAATGTCACGGCTTTGTGGTGGACTGTCTAAACACATTTCTCTGACGATTGCGAGAAGCGTGACTCCTAAAGTCGTCAAGAACCACGAAATGGACTTCTGGAATCAACATCACCTACAAAAATATGTCTAAATCTGTGTATCCATCAACATAGGCTCACCACCATGAAACACAATCACACCACAGAGTGCCTCTCGGATATCTCGGTATCACTCCCTTTGCTTCTAGTGCTCTTCCGCTGATTAATAAGAAATCGGTGGCTGCTCTACTACATGAGCGATGTTTAGCTAGTCTGATTCCTGCTTGTAAAATAAACTACCAACTTCAAATGTACTTAGGAACTTTGTTGTTCATCTTTTTCATATCTTTCTCACTTGTAGGACAGTGCTTAGAGCAAAGCTTTAAGTGGCCTTCAAGTGGAGAACAAACTACCTTAGCCTTGCTCATGTTGAATCTTTCAAGAACCTTCTCAATGAAACTTTCTTGAGATAACCAAAGCTTCCTATTCTTCCTATCATGGGATATCTTCATGCCAAGTATTTGTTTCGCTGATCCCAAACAATGTTTTGAAAACTGGATCGATGATTGAACCGGAAAAGTTATCAATTCACAGGTTCCTTTGAGGTGAGCCGTGGTTAAGCGCGGTGGCCGTGACATAATAAATATATTATTTAAATTTTAAAATATATAATTAAGCAATATTTGGAGTGTATTATTACTTTTATATAAATAAAGTATTTTAAATTTGATTTAAAAATATGTATAATGTTTAAATATGAAAACATATTAAAAATGGAAGAAACTTATTTATATAAATATATACTTAATTAGTAGTAATATATAATTTTATTAACATCTAAAATAATCACAATGTGATACAGTGGTAAGTGGTTCATGTAACTATCTTCCATGTTCGTGCTACTAGTATTTGATTGAATTTTTATTTAGTTACAAGCCTTCTAACCTTACAAACCTTCTAACCCTAAGCAAAACGACATCATTTCGATGTAAAAAGCATCAAAACGATGTCATTTTAACTTGAAAAAAAAAATTGTGGGAGCGAACCGGCTGTTCACCGGTTCAACCGCCGATTCGATTGGTTCTCATCCGGATCGATTCACAAACGGTTTTTTGCATTGAATCGGACCGGTTTTGTGGCCAGTCGACGGTCTGACCAGTCCGGACTGGTTTTCAAAACATTGATCCCAAGTCTTTCATGGCAAAAGACTTGCTAAGCTCTCTTGACACATCCAATCTTCTTTAGAATCATGACCAATTATCCAACATGTTCATCAACATACAAGGAGAATAATAAAATCATCATCAGAGAACTTTCTAGTAAACACCTGTTGATCGGATGTGGTTACATTGTACCCATTACTCATCATGGAAGAGTCAAACTTCGCATACCCTTGTAGTGCTTGCTTGAGTCCATTCCAAACTCTTCTTTAACTTGTACACAGATTTTCTTTTCCTTTACTTCAAACCCTTTAGGTGGTTGCTTCATGTAGATTTCTTCTTCTTAATCACCATGAAGAAGTAGTTTCATCCAGTTTCTCAACCTACCAAATTCAAGCGGCGGCGGAGACGAAGCGACACGAATAGAGGGACATCTTGCATTTGGAGAGAAAGATTTCTTCAAAGTCAATACATTTCTTCTCATTAAACCCCTTCACAACCAATCGTGCCTTGTATCTAGGTTGTGAGCTATTGTTCAAGCTTTCTTTCCTTTGGTAACTTCACCAGGTATAGGTGTGGTTACGGAAACGAGATCTCACACTACTTCTTGCATGGATTTAACCCACTCTTTCTTACTCTCATGTAAAATGGCTTCTTGGTAAGTTTCTGGCTCTCTCCTGTCAGTAAGCATCACATATTCATTAGGACGATATCTTGTAGATGACTAAAGCTCTCTATGTTTCTTTTGAAAAACTATTTTGGGCATGTTTTCCAAGCAAGCATCCTTCACATAATTGATTCGGGTAACTTATAGAAGGCAATCTCCTTACCATATTTTCCTTGCTTAACAATTTCAATCCACCAAAATTGAGATGTCCATATCTTAGATTCCAAATCAAAGAAGAATCACTAATATGCCCCTACATCAAGTTCGTCACCCCTTTCCTTTGTTTCCTAAAATGCTCTCCACCTACACCTTCTTTAAAAGCTCGTTACGTGACATGTACTATATAGTAGTGATCACCATATACTCCTCTCAAAACCATTTTATTATACAAATTTTTGTAGTTCATCAATCATATTTATCCTAACCTGATCAGGTCGAAAGAATATCCATGCATGAAACCCGAGGAATCACATCCTCTAAATCATGGAATTGAAAATCGATTGCATTCTGGAATTCAAAGCGCCTAATGTAATCATTCAACAAATAATTTTAAAACACAGTCCTAATGTAACTATTCAGCTTCAAATAATTTAAAACTAATCTAATAACCATTCAAAAAATAATTTAAAACCTGATGATCGAATTAAAAATCGAACCTTTTTGCACAGTTGATGAGGCAGCGAAGCGGTGAGAGCAGGGACCTAAATAGCTGAATAGAGAATTATGGGGCTCCGCGCCAAACCCCAGGCAAAGTCACGATTGCAGAGTGTTGTCCTACCTTGACGAATCAGTTAAATTTCTTCATTTGAAACCTCGCTCTGATATCATGTTAAAATTAGGAAACCCAATTGATAACAAGAGCAAACAGAAATTCTTATTGGAATGAATAATGCTTATCAAAATTACATAACAAAGGTCTTTATAGACTTTGAGGAAGAAGAATCCTAATAGGGAAACAAACTATAAAGTGCTAAGAATAAGAAGCCTACCAAAATAGAAAAAAAAAAATCCTACAAATAATAGGAATATATTATATTCTATAATATAATATAATTTAACAAGCTTAACAGGTCCTTCCCTCTTACAATATAATTTTCTTAATCTTCCTCTTGTTTTTTCATTGTTTTTTTCTAACATGCAGAGGAGATTTATTTTTAATGAAGCAAATCACAATGGTATATCTTCCTCAAACAATATTGGATGACGAAAATAAAATAAACTCACAGGTAAGATGGCATTTTAAATCCGTGTACTAAAGTTACATATTTTATTTAAACTTTTTGTAATATTAGGTGAAGTTTTATATATGTTGTACTTATTTACTTTGCTTTGAAGTATGTTTAATTACAAAATACTTATTGTTACTCTTATTAATGCATGTGTGTGTGCACGCAGCACGGGCCCGCTTAGGACACCTCATGTTCTCACCAAAAATAAATAAATAACTTTGCAATGCAATAAATATAAAAGATAAATACTTTTTAACTAAAAAAACTCAAAGAAACATGCTAAGTAGAAGGTAGCTCTCTTGTCCAAAATCGCCTCCCAAGCCAAGGTCATCTCTCAAGCTAAGACCAAAACAAGGCTGTCATCCAAGCCAATATCACATCATAGGCTAAGGTTAGCAAGACTAATTTTTTTATTATTGTTAAAAAATTTTAACTCGCCTCCCACTAAGAGAAAGGCTCATGGTCTTCCTTGGGATAAGATGGACAAATGCCTCTGACTTTTGGCCCCAAAATTAGGGGCAATTTGTTTACTATTTTTGAAAACTGTTTTTTGTTCTCAAAAATAATAAGAAAAAGGAAAACATGGAGAACATGTTTGGTTTCCAATGAGTTTTTGTTTTGAAAAACACAAATTTCAAATAACAAGAAGAGTTTTTAGAGAACACCAAAATAGTGTTCTCTATG